>MU105726.1:27690-329911 GCA_012274485.2 Sinapis alba | reverse complement strand
ATTTGTACTACTCTTATTAGAAAATTATACTATTACACAGAGTATTAGCATTTATATCCAAATTAAAATGCTATGTAACTAGCATCAATTACAGTAATATTATCAGAAGAGTAGTCTTATTTGCGAAAAAGACATAATCGTCATCTTGTTAATTCATTTTTGCTTGAAGTTAGTTTAGTAAATATTTCCAGTCAAACGTCTTCTGCAAAAGTCCCTAAAAGAACTATTGATTTGAGTTTGTCTCTTCTTCTTTTTTTACTTGTTTAGAGTCTGAAACCGTTAATATCCGCAAAGTATTTTAATCTGCTGCGTAACGAATGAAATGTGTCACGTTACTCCAATAAGACATGCCTACTCGAGCATGTAAAAGGCATATATTTCACGCCTTTCTAAATCCTATATCAACAAAGTACAACCATCTTTAATTGTTGATATACTTCACCATTTTTCCTTTTCATTTTTAGTTTCATTATTTAGAAAGACAGATTCACAGACTTACAAACTTGACACGGTTTATTTCTAGCATCATATTCAAATCGATTCCCAATGACAGAAAAGTTGGAAGCTAGAGGCGGAAATGGAGGCAAGCAATGGGATGATGGAGCCGAGCATGAAGGTGTATCAAAGATCTATATACGTGAGGGTAGTGATGGTATAGAGTCCATCAAGTTTGACTATATCAAGAATGGAGAACCTAAAGATGGACCAATCCATGGTGGCTCGGGTCAAAGTTTCACCGAGTCGGTACATGTTCAAAATCTCATTCATATGATTTCTTGGTCGCATGCACCAATATGATGGATTTGATTTTGATTTTCATTTTCTTCATTCATAGATAATATACTATCCTTTCTCTGTCTCCTAAGTTTCAAAATTATTCTTCGAGAAATACCCTACAATAGTTCTAAAAAAAATTTTGTCACAAAAATAACACACAAGTAAGAAAATGAACAAAATATACATTTAAAAAGGTAAATATACATTTATATCCTTAAGGTTAAGGGGGTAAGATTTAAGTTTTCAAATTTTTAAAAATAAAAATAAAATATTAAATTTTCAAAATAAAAAGACTATTTTAATCATTTTTAATGTTATTTTTGTGAAATAAACTTAAAACAGTGCTATTAAAAAGAATTGCCCTTATTCTTTCTTGACTTGTGACTCGATCAAAACCTAATTCTCGTACTATTAATTAATCGTGTTCTATTTCATTTCTTTGGAATACAGGTTTAATGTGTACAAATATACTGATTTGTAAGCTAGATCCGGTTTAGGCTTGGTTAATGGTATTAACTTTGTATACATGTTTTATATGATCACTAGGATCGGCCCGCCCTGCGGGCGGGATATAGTTTACTTGTGATCAAAATTATTATTTTTTGTATGATTTTGTGGTTTGTGTTTTAGGTCTGTATTTGCATGAGATGTGTATGCTATAGTATGGTATCTAGAGAACCAAAACCAAACATGACCCAAACTGAAACTAAATTTTTTAAACCGTTCATATTTTAAACCAGNCTCTCGGAGATTATCGGAAGTGGTGGCCCACTCACTACTACTACTACTACAAGTGTCACCGGTGACTCCGAATCAGATAAGTCAACGAGTTTTTCCTTCACACCAACTTCGTATCTTCTCAACCACGTGACCGTTAATGGTAACGGTAACGCTACGTCGCCTCCGTCAATGTTCTCTGATTCCTCCGTTAACGATCCTTTAATGTACTGTAGTGTTGATAATATCGGATTCTCAGGGTTTCTGAATGACCAACATTTCATGATGTTGGAAGAGTCTTGTGTTGAGAACACTGAGTTCATGAATGAACTTACGAGGTTTCTTCAAGAGGATGTGAACGATGACGTCGAGGGGACTCCGGTCTATGAACATCAAGACGGTTTCGAAGAGATTGATAGCTATTTTGCATGAGAGTGAATCTTATGACGAATCCCACATATATACATGTCGATTGAAATATTACCATGATGATGCTAATAATAGAATAATAATAATGCTGATGATGAACCATGCATGTTGCGTGTACGTAACTACGTATTGTAATATGTGCGTGTCTTTTTCGTGGTTTTCTAATTTTTTTGTTTTGTAATTTTGCCATCAAGTGTGTTTCGTATAAAATGGATAACTATAAATGGTGATCAATTAATGAGAGTATTGTATATTTGTATCTATACTATTAAAAGGGAATGAGTCTTAAAAAATCTACCTATGCAAAGTTGTTTGGACTTTTTCATTTAATTCATTAATTTTTTGTCCTACCTAATATTTTTCTAACTAAACATACAATAGTTAATGTTTTCTAACTATACATATCTTACTTTTATTATGATATTATTTTCGAAATATTATATCAAAAGATAAATATTTAAGAGAACAACTTTAAAATATTATATATATGTAATAAAAAGTTATAAATTCATTTAATGTTTACCTTTATAATCAATCAAATAATATCCGTGCTTCTTAAGCGCGTATCAAAATCTAGTTTGTACTTATAAGTTGCGAACATGCAAAACAAGTCCCAACGAAACTAATTGTATCACATGAGAGTTAACTTATTGTTAGTAGTGTTTTGTTTTTACTTCTTATGGGATATGATAAACTACTTCTGGTTTCAAAATGTTACATGTTTTGTTTTCTTCACACAAATTAATAAAATATTAAATTTAAGTATTAAATGTATAATTTTCTATAATTTTCTATTTTGTATGAATTTAAACCAATAAAAATTTAATAAATACAATTAATCTTCTTGAAATTTACAATTAATCATTATTAGTTGATAAAAATATAATAATATATCTTTTTGAAATAAAACTTTTTTCTAAAATATGTATTTTTATGAAAGGGAGTATAGTTTTGGTAGCTCATGGGCTAAGAGTATTCAGCATCGAGCAGCTGATATATTGATTTAAGAGTATTTTTCGGTATTTATATTTTCACTTTAGAATATGCTCCATCAGACTTTCACCGATCAACTTCTTTCAGACTAAAGGATAATTCTTTATCCTTTCTTATCTTGCTAATCCCATAAGATCAACATATGATTATGAAATGGTTAGTCTTAATACCCTATAGCTAAGGCGATCTATCTCTCATTTCCAAGTTTTGGATTCCATGATAAGTTTTTGTGGTCCGAATCTAATTTGTGCGGAGAATCTTCAAATGATGCCTCCTTTGCTAGCTCCCTTTATGTCTTTCCCCAAAATCGCATTGACCATGTTAATGTTCTATGACATTATCATTTACCTACCACGTCCAAGACATGATTAATGCAAATTTTTTAAGGAGGGTTTCTTAGTGAATATAAAAGACGTCTATTAGTTTTTAACTTAAAAAGTTAAGAAACGTCTCTTATATATTTTACTAGGATCGGCCCGCCCTGCGGGCGGGATATAGTTTACTTGTGATCAAAATTATTATTTTTTGTATGATTTTGTGGTTTGTGTTTTAGGTCTGTATTTGCATGAGATGTGTATGCTATAGTATGGTATCTAGAGAACCAAAACCAAACATGACCCAAACTGAAACTAAATTTTTTAAACCGTTCATATTTTAAACCAGTTTTGGTTCAAATTTTGTGCTATTTTTTATCATTATCTTCATATTATCAATGCGTTTTTTTTTGTCCAGACCTAATTTTGAGTGTGGTGATAAAATATAGAAACCATTGCTGTAAAATTCACTCTATTTCTTTTTGTTGACTTGAGTTTAATGAAACTAAACAAAATCGTAAGTGGGATTTCCTCTGTTTCTGATAATTTTTATCTTTATTTTTTTAAATTATATAGTTTACATTAAATTTTGTATTTTAATTATTTACTAAATATTGATGAATGTTTCACCAAGTTCAATTTGTTACTAAATTTTATCGTATAGATATATGTTCTATTATTGTTAAAAAAATATATTTATTCTATTTTACTCTATTGGTGGTCTGATAAAAAGGCCACAGCCATAGTTATAGAATGAGTTGAAGATTGAGCAATCACCAATGATCACCACCCTTTCATACAAAATCACATAACAAAGATATAAGTCATGAAAGGTTAGCTCAGTAGTGTGGTTGGATGTGGTTAACATGTTGAAATTAAGAGACAAAAATTGAAAACGCATTGATAATATGAAGATAATGATAAAACCTTTGTTGGTGCTTTCACTTCTGTTGGCACATTGCTTCCGCTGCAAGTCAGCTGAGCAGGTGAAAATGTTGCTTTAAGTGTTTTGTTAAGGCTGACTGGAATGATATCAATAGAGGTTAGATTGGGAAAATATAAATCTGAGTTAGGGCAAAGATTTACAGTGGCGGCGGTGACAACTGCAACAGAAAGGGGGAGATATTAACAACTACCTCTTCAATGTCCATGTCCATTAACTCGCTGCCATTTTTGATGTTACAGAGAAGACATGTGTCAACTACCTGAGAAAATAGAACGGTGATTTTAACTCAGAAGGCAGGAGCAGATAAGTTGCAGTCGCTGGTTATTGTGTTTGTGTAAAAAATAGTAAGGAGGCAGTGTGAGAGGTGAGATTTCTCAATGCCTCTCGCCTCTCGGCCTCTTTTATAGGAGAAAATTAGAGAGAGAGATCAAGGAGCAGAGTGAGACGATTTTGATAGTTGGAGTTGATTCTAGACCGTTACGGTATATGTTCAGAGACTACATATGAATTGTCTTTCCACCAAGAAGCTTCAGACGTTGTCTGCTGTCACCTGAAGACTTTATATTAGCGTCTTCCAATGAAGTCTGCAGCTCTTTATATCCTCTTCTTGTTTTTTTTTCTCCATAAGCTCATGTAGCCCTTCTCTCCAGCTCATAAGGACATTCTCGTTGTTGTTCCTCCAATGGTCCCGAACACATGTCTCTGAACCTATTTCTTTATTAATCCTCACTCTTCTCTGAAAACTCCTGTCAACCGTTTCACCATAAAAGTTCCATTAGAGAAGACAATCAAGACAAATGTTATGTGGAAACGAATCAGTTTGAGTTGAGACAAAGAATTAAAATAGTTAATCGCTTGAATCTCAAGGACTTTAATGTCACGTACATTACCATGAGCGTGAATACTTACCCCTTATTCTTGACCAATCTGAAGAAGCTCAAGGACTTTCATGTCAAATGATAAACATGTAATGTTTTTAAAGACCTTTCATTTCCAGTGCTGAACAAAAACTCCCTTATTTGCAGTTCTAAAGACAAAATTAAGAGAGAAATTAATCATGGATTGTTTATACAGTGATCGATCCTTCTATGACACTAAATTAAACTTACAATTATCATTCTAATTCTTCAATCAATCAACATTAATATCAAACATAACATAAGAAGACTATGAACATAAGCTTAGGAACACTTAATTTGAACATGAGTTTATGATCATAAAGCACTCTGAACATGAGCTTAAGAACAACTTTACCTTTAAATCGAGTAAGAGCATATCAAATCAGAAAGGAAAACCAATGAGTTAGCTATTTCACATAGAATCTATAGATTTTGTGTTTCCACAGATTATAAGGATGTTGTTCAACTGAAGAAATCAAACCTTTTTATAGGTGAAGAATAGACCGTCTTGCAGATGGATAACTCATAATCAATGTGAAGATCGTGCAACACGTTGGTGTATAGAGTTAAGAAGGCAATGATGTCGCTGAATCTGTAACTCGGACGGTTTCGGTTGAGTAGAAGGCTAAATGACGCGAGTTAAGACAAACAAAGAGATTCTTCATCTTCATTTAAGTCATCAAAACTATCGAAACACCATTGACAGTGTGTGAGAATGTAGAATGAAGTTGATAGGTATCGGAGGAAGAAGAAAGAAACCCCAGTGCTTCATGTGAGTTATCAGAATTGGGCTTTTCCGTTTGGGCTCAAATTTTCAGGTTTAACAGAAAACCCACAATTGTTATGATATACTTAAATGAAACGCATAGTTTTGTGCAGACTGGATACCTATCGTCACTACAAAGTACGACTTTGTGATCTAGAATCCTAGAATCGGTCCGCTGACGGGATGTGATTTTTAAAATAATTTCAACAGTTAGAATATACATTTAATATTTGTTTTTTTATATATATTTATTTCTTGTGAGGTTTGTATTTTAGTCTTATTTATCGTAATAGTGTGTATATTTTTTATATTGATGTCTCTGTAAAATAATGTTTTGATCGTGATTGTGTTGTGAGTTGGTTGGGTTTGTTGGACACAAAGACGACCCTGAGACCAAGCAAAGGAAGCACTCGCTTACGGTCTCAAATTTCACCGAAAAATATACCCTTTAAAAGTAGTCTTAATTTTTTTAAAACTATACAAAATCAGTCACTTTTTCATTTTTCAATTGCGGCTTTAAGTAAATATATGAATCTCGAGACCGGCTCTGGTTGGACATGTCAAAGCATTTTTGTTTCTGTTGAGTTATTATGGGAGCGATGGACATGTTTATTTTTGGTTACGTATTATTGTTTTTTTATTAATAAATTTAAATAATAACTGTCTCATATTTCGTATGTATTGATAAATATATATTACTTTGCCTTTTATGTTTTTTTTCCTAAACAGAAACATAGAAGGAGGAATAAATTCAATAAAGGAGTAATAATTATTTTGCAAAAATAAAGTAACTGATATTTACTTTTTCTGAATGGAAATAATGTAATTTCCTTTGTTTACTTAAAAAACAAAGCAAACAATTATATAATTTGCTATCTATGAGCAATATCATCGACAAACATCTGAACCCTTAGAAAGTAGTAACAATTCTTGCATAGATTCCAGAGGAATAAGGGTTTTTTTAAATCTTTCTCCAGAAACTGTTGGATGTAGATACTGTTTGTTCCCATTCCAGGGTATCTAGAATCTTTTTCCCCTGTTTCAATTTTCCATTGCACAACAGTAATAAACCACAAAGATGCGAACCCTTAACGTATCTCCCATGAGCATAATGGCTTAGGTGATCGAGTGCTTTGCTAGAATTGTTATTGAAGCCACTACCAGTACGACACATTGAGGCGGGTAAAACACTTTTCTATGATGATTCTCTATCATCTTCACAACCCAACCGTCCCTGCATTCCCAACTGCAGGCACCATCTGCCAAACTGCACAAACTAATCAAATCCAGACTGCACAGAGCTGCTGCTACACGCAATGGCCTGCCGTACCGTGCAGTGCCAGTATCCAAGGTGCCGCATGATTAAGCTTCTATTCAGACATGGTGTTGTATGCAAAACATAAACTCATCCATTCCGTGTAAGAGAATGTGGGCCCACCTCTGGGTTCATCGGAAATAATAACCCAAAAAAAATCAGGATCTTTTTAAAAATAAAAAATAAAAATAAAAATCAATGATATGGAACAGAAAATCAGAACCAATGGTAAATAACAGGATCATGTTCACTGGAAACACTATCAATGCTAATAAACAGAATAAATCTCGCAGGAAAATAATAACATCACGGCGGCAAATAACTCAGTACAATCTATATCTAGAAGGAATAATAAACGGAAGCCATTAAGAGAAATGAGTATAAAGGATATGTGCGAGAGAGTGATATAGGAATGAAAGATCGATTTTTAAAACGTTAAAGAGGATTTCACAATATAAAACGCCAATGCATTTATGTTGAACAGCATCGTACAAACAACACGGGATGATAAAAGATAAAACCCATTGTTAAAATATAAAACAGCGGAGATGAAAGTTTATGTTGCCGGAGTTTTTAATCGGCTCATGGAGCAAGACGAACTTCAAAGATCTCAGCAAGATACCGGGAATAATAAAGTAAATTAAGGTGTGCAAAAGATTATTAAAAACACTTAAACATAAGAAAACCGAAGGTATGATAGATTCAAGAAGGCGCCGGATTTAATGTCGCTGTAATCGGAAAAACGGAGATAATATTTTACCTGCGAATCTAGGAAAAGAATGTCGATTCCCATGAGATCTCCACCACGACGGACGTTCCTAGCCTCCCAGAAACGAAGTAAGCGAACTTCGACGGTGGAGGAAACGCGGCCGGACTGCAGATCAGCTAAAAACACCATTGAGCTAGTCATTTAGAGAGGTTTTTTGCCTAGGTTTAGAGAAGAACAGAGGTGAGTACGATTTATGGAAGATAGAATCATACCTATTTATAGTACACATACACCGCCTTTCGATTCAGAAACTCTATTAAATTGTAATCGTGGGTGCTCACTCTTTGATATGCAAAAACGGGACTGAGAAGACGAACGATCCCATGAGTGAAAATGCTCTGCCCCGACGACGCACACACAGAAACTCTAGCATTAAACAGGAGAGCTAATTAGACGAAAAATATATTGGGCTCGTTACGGGCCAGGTAAAAAGGCCTACGGAAGTAAAGCCCGATAAGAAACAATCAACTTAAGGCAACGTAAGTAGTAACACGTGGCAGCACCTTAGACTCTGATTTTTTGACGTGGGCTAAGGAGAAGGGAGTAAAGTTTTGTTTTATAGTATTACATTTAATAAATGTTTCTTAATTTTTTTTAGTTAAAAGTTAAAAGACGTCTTTAATATTCAGATATATATTAATTATGGTCTAAAAATATGATTTTATGAGTTCCCATCAAATCAACAATACTGAAGTAATTCCAAAAAAACATTCTATTCAACAGTTGGACGAGATATAAACTGTTTTAGAGCCTTATGTATAGCTTCAATATATCATTATCTAATCAGACTTGAGGCCGACATAAAGTTGCTGATCATTCTTTGAACGTTCCAAGGGTTACAGATAAGAAGAAATGCAAATTATCAGTCTAACCTTTTTGAAAGCACCATGCACTCATCACTCATGCAGAAACAAAAGTAAAATTAAGCTGAGATTTGTTTCAAATATAATATTAATTATAAGTTGAATGATTTAGCTTTTTTCAAGATAGTGTTTTCGCTTATATAACAAAGTGATATCAGAAATAAAGAACACTAAAACAGTATCTTCAGGAACAACATACATTTTAGAAATAGCACACTGTGAACAACATAGCTACCCTACGTAGTAACCAGGAGTGTTTATTCTTGATTGGAGACATTACCTATTAATTTTTTGGTCAAAAAGAATTACTGATTGGTGTCATTACCTATATTAGTTATAGTTAGAAGAAACCCTGTTAACAGATTACTTTTTCTCATCAACCTGCCAAAAAATGATTTACAGAACTACCTGTCAGATTGCAGTGATTCTTGATCCATTATTCAACAATTTGATTCCTTCTTTGGAAAGAAAATGCCCAAAGTTCGAATCATTGAGTCTATAAGAAAAAAATGGGACCAGTGGCCCATCTAGTACGCAAAGCCGACCCTAAGATTTAAGGGGCCATAGGTCATATTTTGGAAATTTTAGCTAAATTGTTTTATTAGTAAATTTTGGCGTCTAAAAAATTTTTTTTGAAAACCTTTTTCTATGTAATTTTGTTCAAAAATTTTGGGAGCCTAAGACTAATGTTTCATTGGATTTGGTAGGTCTTGCCAGTACGACCTGATTAGATGCGAAGATAGAAGCTGGGAAAGACAAGATCACAATAATGTTTAGAGACAATTCAAATTTATAAACTGGTCTTTAAAAAAAGTAAAGAAAATAGAAAACATAATTTTTTTAGAACAGCATACTACTTTTCTTTTGTGACATAACTAATATCTAAGAAAAGGTGTTGGACGTAATCTGAACCTATTTATGTTTCTGGACCAAACACAAAATCTAATTTAAACACCGACGGAGTGATAGGGCGTAATAGACATATTATCTAGTTCCGCTCTCATTTTGTAAATTAAAAAAAGTTTAGTTTGGAAAAAAAAACGAAGAAAAGTTTTTAAGGATTGATGATCGACAGTCATTGAGTAGCCAATAAGATTAGATCTGCCAACACTTAAATAAAACTTTTCTTTTGGACAGTGAAGGAAGAAATCAAATCACTCGATGCACTCAACGAAACGCGTAAGCAAAGCGTAAAGTCAGATCACAATCACTCTCTGTCGGCAAAATTCCTTGGGCCTGCTCGAATCTGGGTTTAGTTGTAAACCGTGGAGGATTCGACGATAGGAGCAGCGAAAGATGAGGCGGCGGAGGGTAGCTAGAAGGAGATTGTTGAGTTGGTTATGGCTTCTCCTTGGTTCTTTCTCTGTTGCTGGATTGGTTCTCTTCATGGTTCACCATCAGCATCATCAACAAGATCAATCTCAGCTAATACTTGTATGTCTTTCTCTCTTTATGCTCTTCATGCTGTGGATTGATGGCTCTGATCATCCTATCATGAAAAAGTCTGGATCTTGTTCTTGTGCTGCTGACTTATAGATTGGTGTGAATCCACTGTAATTGTAACCTTTAGTTTTGTTTAAGTTGAGAATCCGTATCAGTTCGGTCTTTAGCTATGGAATCATTGAAGTTGCTAAGTTGAAGTCTTTTTCAGTTAAAAGCTTTTGATTGTTTAGTTATTGGATAACTTATTGCAAAGGTTTTTCTTTTCTTTTGATGTTTGTTGTGTCTTTTGAAAACGTTACTCTGATCTTCTTTTCTTTGATAGGAAAGAGAGATAAGAACCGAGAACGTATCTCCTCCCCGGTTAAACTTCACGGAAGAGGTAACAAGTGCTTCCTCGTTCGCTAGGCAGTTAGGAGAGCAAATGACGCTTGCCAAGGCTTATGTTTTTATAGCCAAAGAGCACAATAATCTTCATTTAGCTTGGGAGCTGACTTCTAAGATCAGAAGCTGTCAGCTTTTGCTCTCAAAAGCTGCGATGAGAGGTCAACCTATTTCATTAGATGAAGCAAAACACATTGTCACTGGTCTTTCAACTCTTATCTACAAGGCGCAAGACGCGCATTACGACATAGCCACCACGATGATGACCATGAAATCTCACATACAATCCCTTGAAGAGCGTGCAAGCGCAGCTGCTGTTCAAACCACATTATTTGCGCAATCGGTTGCTGAGGCACTACCGAAGAGTCTCCACTGTTTGATGATCAAGCTCACATCTGATTGGTTAGCTGAGCCATCACGCCATGGACTAGCGGAGGAGAACAGAAACTCACCTAGACTTGTTGACAACAACCTCTACCATTTCTGCATCTTCACTGATAACGTGATAGCCGCCTCTGTTGTTGTTAATTCAACTGTCTCTAATGCTGATCATCCAAAACAGCTTGTTTTCCACATAGTGACGAATCAAGTAAGCTACAAGGCTATGCAGGCTTGGTTTCTAAGTAACGACTTCAAGGGCTCAGCTATAGAGATCAGGAGCATAGAAGAGTTTTCTTGGTTGAATGCTTCATATTCTCCTGTTGTTAAGCAACTTCTGGATACAGATTCAAGGGCTTACTACTTCGGAGACCAGACAAGTCAAGAAACGAATCCCGAGCCAAAAGTAAGGAACCCAAAGTACTTGTCATTACTGAACCATCTCAGGTTCTACATCCCCGAGATCTACCCGCAGCTAGAAAAGATTGTTTTTCTAGACGATGATGTTGTTGTTCAGAAAGATTTGACTCCACTCTTCTCCTTGGATCTGCACGGGAACGTCAATGGAGCTGTGGAGACATGTCTGGAAGCCTTCCACCGTTATTACAAGTATCTAAACTTCTCGAACCCACTCATCAGCTCAAAGTTCGACCCACAAGCATGTGGATGGGCTTTTGGTATGAACGTTTTCGACCTGGTTGCTTGGAGGAAAGCGAATGTGACTGCTCGGTACCATTACTGGCAAGAGCAGAACACAGAACGAACGCTTTGGAAGCTGGGGACTCTTCCTCCAGGTTTATTGGCTTTCTATGGTCTCACTGAACCGCTAGACAGAAGATGGCATGTGTTAGGTTTAGGTTACGATGTGAACATTGATAACCGTCTTATCGAAACGGCTGCTGTGATTCACTACAATGGCAACATGAAACCTTGGCTGAAGCTGGCTATAGGTAGGTACAAACCATTCTGGTTAAGGTTTTTGAACTCGAGCCATCCTTATTTACAAGATTGTGTCACAGCTTAATAGCAAAAACACTTTTGAGACATCGAGACTAATCACATATCACAAGATTCTTGATTTCTTCTTATACACTTTGAAGATTCTTTTTGTTTTCTTTTTGTAATATTGTAGAGATCTCAGAAAGTTTGTCAGGTTCATATTTTCTCTGAAGACAGTGATTCTCTTCTTATGGTCTGAAGAGACATTCACACATTAGAGAGAGGCCAAAATGTACTTATGGTTGATTACATTACATGTATACTTTTTTTTGCCAGTACAAACTTTATATGTAAAATCATGCTGCTATTACTTGCAAAGTGGAAGAACTTGTGATATGTTGCTACATTTGATAGATACAGAAAGGCAACATAAAAAGCCATAAAATAACATTCGCTAACACTATAAACCTTAAAAGTTTTTTTGACTGACATTGAAGTTTAAAATGTTAGTGTCATTTTGATACAAATGTTTTCTTGATGGTTAAAAATGCTTATCAAAATATTTGGTTCAAAGTGTTAGTTGTTACCATTAGATGATTTTTATGTGAATTTCCACTTTTATAATAATCGACAATTACAATTAGGTTATCTTCAATTTAACTAAGTAAATTAGTGTCAGCTACAAATATTCACGTTTTTGGGGTTAAATTATGATTTTTTAATTCCTTACAAAAGAAACTCCATAGTCACCAAACCAGCAACTGTGAAACACGTATAACACGTTGTTGGTAACTCATATCCTCCTCACCCGTCAGCCATCACCACCAACTTACTCTATATATTTCCACACAGCAAAACTATATATTATTGCATCATAAACCAACGAGTAATCAAATCACTTGATTTACTTACAAAGCATACAAAGAGAAACACAAAACCATCTCTCTGTAATGGAATCCAAACCCGAAAACGACGTCGTTGCATCACCACCATCAGAATTCGAGAAGAACCAGAAACATTACCAAGAAACCATCGCCACGCTTCCCCACCAAAACGGCTGGCGACCAAAAGACCCTTTCGTTGAATACGGTGGTCACTGGTGGCTCCAACCTCTCCTCGAAGGCTTACTCCACGCTCAGAGCTTCTTCAAAGCCCGACCCAACGACTTCTTCGTCTGCAGCTACCCGAAAACCGGAACCACGTGGCTCAAAGCCTTAACCTTTGCAATAGCAAACCGCTCCAAGTTCGACGACTCAACAAACCCTCTCCTCAAACGCAACCCGCACGAGTTCGTGCCTTACATAGAAATCGACTTCCCGTTTTTCCCAAGCGTCGACGTCCTCAAAGACGAAGGCAACACACTCTTCTCCACTCACATCCCTTACGGTCTCTTACCTGAATCCATCGTGAACTCTGGTTGCAAGATGGTTTACATATGGAGAGACCCCAAGGACACGTTTGTCTCCATGTGGACTTTCGCTCACAAGGAGAGGTCTCAACAAGGAGATGTCATTAGCATCGAGGAGGCTTTTGATAAGTATTGTCAAGGCTTGTCTGTGTACGGTCCTTATCTTGATCATGTTTTGGGGTACTGGAAAGCCCACGAAGCTAACCCGGAGAAGGTTTTGTTTTTGAAGTACGAGACGATGAGGGGTGACCCGTTGCCGTATGTGAAGAGGTTAGCTGAGTTTATGGGGTATGGGTTTACGGAGGAGGAGGAGGAAGGAGGGGTTGTGGAGAGAGTTGTGAAGCTTTGTAGCTTTGAGACTTTGAAGAATCTTGAAGCTAATAAAGGGGAGAAAGATAGGGAGGATCGTCCTGCTGTGTATGCGAATAGTGCTTATTTTAGGAAAGGGAAAGTTGGGGATTGGGAGAATTATTTGAGTCCGGAGATGGTGGCTCGTATTGATGGTTTGATGGAGGAGAAGTTTAAAGGAACTGGCTTTCTTGCTTCATCACCATGAATATGATCTTCTTTGTGTCTGTTGTGTTGGTTTATAGCATAAGTTGCTTTGTTTTTATAGTATAGTTTCCATTGGATGAATCTGTAGCAAAGCGTTGCTATTGTTGTTGAGTGCCTTTTATCATTATATGTACCGATTTTTCATAAGATTAATGCAGTTTTTTTTCTTTCAGAGATGCAAAGGTACATACAAGTTAATATGCAGAAGCAGAATCAATGAGAACAAAACAGAGCAACCTCTGTTTTATAATTGTTTGTACCAAGAGCCAAAAGAACGTGTCACTTGTAATTGTGTTAGTCGAAGTTAGTGTCTTCTTTCATGTTTAGTGTGTAGATAAGAAGCATATCACTTGCATTGTATAAACATCTTTGAATTACTACAAGAACTCGTTACAGAAACGAGATAGGGCGACAACAACATGGCAAAACTGGAATAAGCAAAGCTAATTGATGGTGATTAGAATGGGGGTGTTGGTTGGCTCTGTGAAATAACATGAAATATCTTGAGATAGGCAGTGACTCATGTAAACCTTGTTGTTACTTTGTTAAAATGTGATGTTATGTACTCTTTAAAGTAACTATCATGAAATGTAGCTGGGAATGGGGGTAAATAAAAGATTCTGAGCCCTTGACAAGTGATGTAAAAAGACGATAAAACTGGAAATTTGTAAATCATCTTTCCAAAACATGAAAAAAGTTTTTACACGAAAACAACAAAAGGAGCTGCTGCTATATACTGCTCTGCACATCGATTCCTCTCTCCCTCTATGTGAAAACAAAATTGAACAGGGACTATTCAACAATACCCAGTAGTCCTTACCCAGCATTTGGGTCTTAACACATCAGAGATTTCTGTGCACCGCCTGCCTCCTCCATCAAAGTTACATCTTTCCTTTTTCTTTTCTTAGGCGAAAGGTTTCACCTTTTAGGCAAAGATGAATTCGATTTTCATTCGTAGAGTCGTCGTCGACTCATCTTCGCGTCTCACCAAACTGCTCGCGAACCCAATAGCTCATTCTCACACACCCAATCACCACTCCTTCACTTCCATCTATCGACCGAACCAGACCCGCCATTTTCGGACTCACTATCTTCCTTCGACCCCATCTCCTCCTCCTCCCGCGAGACGCTTCGACCCTTCTTTCCTATGGCGATCGGAGAAGATTCGTGGGTTTTTCACGAGCGCTTTAACGAACAAATCCGCGAAACTGGGGAATCTCGTGGAATCGAGAGTTGGGTTCTTCCGTTCTCAGTTTCCCAGAAAGGGTTTCGAGTTCGGAGGCTATTCTGGGTTTCAGAGGCGTGGATGGTATCGTCCTACAACCTTGTTGAGATTATGTCATGAGAAAGAATGAACTAAAAAGTTTCGATTTTTTTTTGTGTGTTGTTTGTTACCTTTTGACAGGAAGAATTGGCTTCAAGGATTATCAGCTAATGACGTTGTTCTTGGATTACTGTTAGCTAACACTGGTGTCTTTCTCATGTGGCGAGTTTTCGACCAACGTTTCATGATGAATAATTTCATGGTCAGGCCCTCCAAAAGCTTTTACAACTTTTACAGACATTTTGATTCCTGTTATGAAGAACTGAGATGTAGATGTCTTTTATATGTAATGCTGGTGATATCTTAGTTGAAAGAGGCTAAGGAATTTGATTGATGATTGAGCAGATATCGTTGGACAACTTCACCAGTGGACGTCTACACACTCTGATAACTTCGGCATTCAGTCATATTGATATTGGACATATCGTCTCCAACATGATTGGACTCTACTTCTTTGGAACCAGTGTAACACTTCTTTTCTCCTTTGATTTGCATTTGGACATATAATCTTTTAAGTAGTTAAACATGATTGGACTCTTCATTTTCTCGAATTTTGTCTCTTGCTAGATCGCAAGAAACTTTGGCCCTCAGTTCCTTCTGAAGCTCTACTTTGCCGGAGCGCTTGGTGGCTCTGTGTTTTACTTGATTCACCATGCTTATTTGGCTGCGTCATCTCCCAAGGTATAGAGCAACCTCAATAAGAAGATTAAATAGTTTCTTTTGATAGTTTTTCACTTGAAGTATGATGTTGTCTGGAAAAGGCTAATCATATGCGGTGGGCAGGGCCAAGGAGCTTTTGTGAGGGATCCATCGAGAACGCCGGGACTGGTATGTTTGAAAATGGACTGGTTTTCTATAGAGAGCATGGAGTGGAGTGAAATTCAGTATTTGATTTGTTCATCAGACCTTAATTGATGATTTGATTCTAGTTCAACATGAGATAAGACATAGCTAAAAAAAATCCAATGATGCAAGTGAGGATGATTTATAAAGGACTTTTTTTTTCTGTTTCACAAAAGGGTGCGAGTGGAGCTGTGAATGCCATCATGCTGCTCGATATCTTCCTCAACCCAACAGCTACTCTATACTTTGAATTTTTCATTCCAGTTCCCGCAATGCTGCTTGTAAGTTTTATAATCTCTGTGGCTCATTTTTAATGGCATCTCAAAGCTTCTCTTCTAAAGTCAACTAAAAATTCGCTCTTCTTTTATCCTTCAGGGAATCTTCCTCATCGGTAAAGACATTTTAAGGATAACAGAGGTAATGTTTGATATGTCCGAGAATCTAATAAGAAGACAATGCAAAAGTTCAGAACTTGTTGGCAATATAGTGATGATGATTCATAAACAAACAATAAAACTTTTGGTCATTGCAGGGGAACAGTAACATCTCAGGTTCTGCTCATTTGGGAGGAGCTGCTGTTGCAGCCATTGCTTGGGCTCGGATTAGGAGAGGCCGCTTCCGTTTCTGAACCTTTTGACCAAAACATTGCGTGGTTCTCTGTCATCTTAGAGAAAAAAACTATCTACAAATGATTTAGCAACTTTGGGACCATATTGTGGCTCACAAGATTATTAGATTCTACCATTCTGTTCATCCAAATATTAAACAATCTGGTCTGTGTTTGTTGCTGCTGAACCTAACCTATAGACTGATCGACTTTGCAAAATCAACTCTCAATTAAATTAGTTTGTTAATTATGGAATTGTTTTCTGATAAAAAAAATAATCAATATGCTCATACTCATATATAGTTCTGGGTATTTGGGTTTAGTTCGAATATTTCAGGTTTTCGGATTTACACTCATATGTTCCATTCTAATATTTTATAGTATGGAACGGATTCAGATAATAACATTTCAGGTTTGGTTCAAAATTGTATTAAATCATAAAACCATAAAATAATTTTATATCAATTCGGTTCAGATATACCGAAGTAAAAAACAAAAATTTAAAGCAAAACATAAAAAATATTTAATTTGAATATAAATTATTATTACTATTTTTTCGGTGCCCATTTTTTAAGATCAAGTAATAACCAAGATTGAGTCGTTTTGAAAGATGCCCGCTCCGACTAAGTCTGACTTATATGGAAAATAAAACACTACTCCTTGCTTTATTGGTAAGAGAATTTGCATACAAATTTCTGGATCTGGGAATATAAGAGATGTTGAAACTCGAAAATAGTCTCAAAGAAAGCAGGATGAGACTAGTTCGGATACAAACGCCGACCAGTCAGCTGAGTTAGCAATCATGTCCATCAAGTCTGAATAGTATGTCTCAACCTGTGTTGTAGTAATACGTAAATTTCGTAAACATGACATTGAAGTCCTTCCATCTCAGCATGGAGAGTTGATAGGCTTCTGCAGTAGCCTTATAGTTCAAAGCATTCAACTCCCTCGATATCCCGATAGGTACACCTTAGCCCACTAACCATACTATGACTGGCCCATGAGGCATCAATTTGGCAAGTGAGATTTGCGATTGCACATGGGAAGTTGAAGTAATGTCGGAAAATGATGGTGCATCATATTCTTCGTTGTCTTCTCGAAGATTAGTTTTTCTCCAATACTCCTCTTCGACCGAAGCAAACCGGAGGGTGTCAATAATGCGATATCATTTCTTTTGAAAAAAAAAATCATTCCTTGCCTTCCAAATGTACCATAAGATCCAAGAGCCTAAACTTGTAAGGCAAGAGGCATTCATACATAAGATGATTATATCTTCCTCTAGGTCACATCATTTAGGACAATTCCTATCAGTGCCTAAGTGCCTATAAGCAAGTCTCTCCATCGCCATTATACATCTTGAGAATGCTTGCCACATAAAATGTTTCATCTTTCCTGGTTACCGAATGCTCCATATATGGCTTTATAAACATGTGATACTCGGTTGATCAATCAGAGTTTGAGTGTTTTGAGGCTTACTCTTTCGTATCAACTCATATGCAGATTTAACCGAGTAAACTCCAGATTTAATGTGGTACCATGCATAATCGTCCATGGACCACGTGTTACTAGGATTGGCCATGGCCACTCACAAGCCCATGATACAGTTTTCAGTTTCTGTTCCATGTAAGAGGGAAATCAGAGCTTTTGTGCATAAAATGAATAAGGAGAGAGATAATATATTTACTCTTGTTCAAGCTTCTTGTGGGAATAATTTTTCCCTTAGGTTCTCCAATAATTATAACTTGATAGGAGACTGAAGTAACGCAAACATCAGTAGGTCAACCAATTTTTTCACAAAGCTTATTTGTAGCATCAGATTTTTAAGAAACACTCATTATACTTTATCATAGGTTTTACCCGTGTCTGTTTTAATGGCAATAAGTTCAGTTTTACATCTTGGGTTAATGCAAAAGTATGATAATTTTCTTGCGTTAATAGAATATTATTGGTAATTAAATGTCTTGCCAAAAAGGTTTATCGTGTCTCTTACTCAAAATTTTCAAGATAATCTTGTAATGTATGTTAAGAAACACTCATTATACTTTATCATAGGTTTTATCCGTATCTGTTTTAGTGGCAATAAGTTCAGTTTTACATATTGGGTTAATGCAAAAGTATGATAATTTTCTTGCGCTAATAAAATATTATTGGTAACTAAATGTCTTGCCAAAAAGGTTTAGAGAAATTCCCTTGGATAGTCCTTTTTAGCTTGTTTGTCACAAAAATAGTTTTTAAGGAAGAAAATAACCAAAATGTTTTTTTTAGAAGCTAAAAAAATCATTTATATGCATTTATACCCCTAGGGTTAACTAATTTGCACTTTAGGGTTTAGAGTTAATGGGTGGGTTTGGGGTTAGAGTTTCAAATTTCAAAAAAAAAATTAAAAAAATCAAAATTTCAAAAAAAAAAAAAGTCTATTTTGGTCATTTTATTTTTTTTAAGGCTATTTTTGTGACAAAAACTTAAAAAGAACTATTTAAGAGAATTGCCCAAGGTTTATCGTGTCTCTTACTCAAAAAATTTCGAGATAATCTTGTAATGTATGTTATGAAATCTACTAGGTCAAAACTCGATTATCTTTTTTGGTCTTTCCTTTCTTGAGATAAAGACAAATATTAGTTTGGTTCAATCCTATAGTCAAAACTCCTAAAAGTAAAAAAATCTTTCACTAAACGAATAATATCTTTATTTATGACTGCCAGTGTTTTCTGAAAAAGTTTACTCGTCATACCAAATCAATATTCAGGATTAACAAAAAAGAGAGTGTAAACATTGAATTTAATTAGGTTTTAGTTTTAAACATAATTCCAATCACAGAAATTTAATTTTTAACAAAAATTAAAAGGAGGTCCTTGTAACGTATATCCTTGAGCCTCGGGGGCCCATTACACTATTTTAGGAGACTTTAATCCACCACTAATTTGTCGACACGTCATAAGAAAGTGCCACGTAATACGAAATGCAAAAAGCTTTGCGCTTTGTCACTAATCAACCAGCAAAATAAAAAGCTTCACCCTTTTTGTTTTCTCTTCCAAAAAAAAATAAACCTAAGCAAAAAAGAAAGGAAGCACCTTTGTCATCTGTAATCTCCAGAAGATATAATTTGGATTTCAGATTAATCTCTTCCGTTCCGTTTTCCCGCACTTTCTCTCATCCAAAGGAAGGAGAAAAATGAGGTGGGAAAGGGTCCGACAACAACAGCAACAGCAACAAGTGGGTCTCGGTGAGTCGTGTTCAGGGCCCGGCAAGAGGTGGGGACACACTTGTAACGCCATTAAAGGAGGTACCTTTCTCTACGTGTTTGGTGGCTATGGCAAAGATAATTGCCAAACCAATCAAGTCCATGTCTTCGACGCTGGTTTGTCCTCTTCTTCCCCACATTCATCTCCGTCTTAAATTGATTACGGTGTCTGAATCTTTGTTTTGGTTCTCTCGTTTGATCTCTGTCACGATTCAGTCAATCATTTAAGGATTGATTTGCAGTTTCGAGAGTTTATTCATCCTGCATGTTGCGCTAAATGCACATATTATATTGAAAGCTTTGGTATTTTTAGACCAGTTTCATCGTACTCAAATACTTTGGATTTGACCCTTTTGAAGAAGTGTTTATTGTATTAATATGATTTTGAGTTGGTCTCTATTGTTGTGATATTGTTGCAGCAAAGCAGATATGGACTCAACCAATAATCAGTGGAACACCTCCTCCTCCTAGGGACAGTCACACCTGTACAACACTCGGCGACAATCTTATTGTGTTTGGTGGTACTGATGGGATAAAACCTCTCAATGATTTGTACATTCTAGACACTTGTAAGCTTTTTCTTTTTTCTCTTTCAAGCTTCTACGTCTTCTTGTTTGGGATCAAGTCATTCTGATTTGGTTTGTTTGTTTCAATTTGTGGTTATAGCTTCACATACTTGGAAGTGTCAGAGTGTTAGAGGAGAGGGACCTGAGGCAAGAGAAGGTCATAGCGCCACTCTCGTTGGGAAAAGGCTTTTTGTATTTGGTGGCTGTGGAAAATCTTCTGATATTAATGACGAAATCTATTACAATGACCTTTACGTACTTAATACAGGTAATGTTTTCGTGCATGGCTTTCTTCAATTGGCATGTGAATCTTTTCCATGTTCATCATCTCGTATGCTAAATATTCTTGGATGCAAGTCATTAAATCGGCTTTACGCTTGTGTAGAGACTTATGTGTGGAAACGTGCTGTTACAATTGGGAATCCTCCATCTGCGCGAGATAGCCACACTTGCTCCTCGTGGAAGAACAAAATCGTTGTTATAGGTGGTGAAGACGGACATGACTATTACTTGTCTGATGTTCATATTCTTGATACAGGTGCAAAAGCATTTCTCAAATTCATGTTTATTTAACCTTACCAGTGTATGCCTTTTATCTGATGTAAGTGTTTTTTAATGTTATAAGATTTTCATTTTGACTTTCAGATACATTCGTATGGAAAGAGCTGAATACTTCTGGCCAGTTGTTGACACCTAGAGCTGGTCATGTGACTGTTTCACTTGGAAAAAACTTATATGTTTTTGGAGGGTTTACAGATGCTCAGAATCTTTACGATGATCTCTATGTGCTTGATATCGGTATGTAAACTTAGAAAAATCATTCAATACCACAGTTTAATAATTGTGAGGGAGATTGGCTTTGGTCCTGTCTCTCTGTAAAAGTAAGGATCTGCCCTAATTTAGGCAAATGTTTTTAGATGAACCATTGTATCAAGTTGAACCATTAGATGAACCTGTCTTAAGTATATTATTGTCTGATTAGTTTCTATGTCTCTGAGATTTATAGCATATTCACATTGTTTTTTGTTTCTTTGTCGTTCTTACCTGTAGAGACGTGTGTGTGGTCAAAGGTTCTCACCATGGGAGAAGGACCATCTGCTAGGTTCTCTTCTGCAGGGGCTTGTTTAGATCCTCATAAAGCCGGATTTCTTGTCTTTGTTGGTGGCTGCAATAAAAGTCTCGATGCACTTGATGACATGTTCTACTTACACACAGGTTTCCACTGGTCTCTCTTCAACCAGCTAATTGCCAAAACTCTAGGCGTTTCCTTTCTGTTCTTCTTTTCTTAAACTTTTTGGTTAACAGGACTAGGATATGATGCAAGGGTTGATCAAAGTGTAGGGAGCATGTCTCTAAAGAAGCAACTGAAGCTGAAATGCCAAGAACAAAGTCATGCAAGTTCCTTATACGATAACTCTCTTGTCAGAATCAATATGGATCATCAAGGTGTGTTTGAGCAAACTATTAGATTGAAACTTTAAAAGGTAGCATTTTTCTGTAGCAAGTTTGTGATTGTTTTTGTTGTAGGAAAAGGGAATTTCGGTATGAACACTGGTCAATTTGATCAAGGAAAGATGATGTTTCACGCCAGGGTAACCGAGACATTCCCAGTTGGTTACAGTATAGAAACAATGATAGATGGAAAAGTGCTTCGTGGCGTTTTGTTTTCAACTAAGCAGAGCTTCGTTCTGCCGACTGATCAAAGCTTAAGTAGGCGAGTGCTTATATATTAGTTTCTTATCTTTGAATTTTTATCTGTTGGCTGCATTGTTTTGTGAACAGTTCTTTTTTTTTTTTTGTTATACAGAAAAAGACCAGCTATGTCGAATGGTGACCAGGCTAACACATCAAAGATAACAAGAACTTTGAGCAAGGATCAAACTGGTGCTACTGAAGCTAAAGATCCTCCATCAAACGGGGTGGAGGGTGGTATTGGTCTCATCAACCCTCTGGATGTTAACATAAACACTGCGGCCGTGGCACCTCAGCTAGATATGGTGATTTTAATACTATAACCGGAAGAACGTTTCTTCTTTTGTCATTTCTCTCTCTTGAGACGCATGATTATGCAATCTCCTTACTGGAAAACACTGAAAATATGTGTGCAGGGCACTGTGAATGCAGCTCCATCTTCAGTTGCTCAAACAGATGAAGCTTCTTTAGAATCTAGAAATGCCGTATCGATTGATGTTGAAGCTACCAAGACCGGACCTGGAGAGTCATAGGTACAGAAAAAACAAAGATGAGCTTTTAAGTCCTTGTGATTGAACCACTAGTTTACCCAACAGTAGCCAACTCTGTTCCTTTGAACAATTACTTTGCAGATGAGAGATTCAGCGCGTAACAGAGGAACAAAGACAGCGGGAAGCATCATTTCTTTTCTTCTTCTGTACATTAGGCTGGAGATAGGATGGGTTTAATTTAGAATCAAAGTTAGGTGTTCGGTGAGGATGAGGATGAGGACAAGCTAACTAACTCTGAGTTAGTTCTTTTATGTTGTTGTCTTTCTTCTGCTGGAGCTCTGCAATTGCTCTGTTTCATCTTCTTTTTGTTTTTGTTTAATTTCAACTTGCAAGCAATGTAATGCTTCCTCTCAGAGTTTCTGAATTTGTCTCTTTTGCTTCTTTTTTCAGTAAAGATCCCAAATCTTATACATAACTCATAACTCGTAAGAAATTTAAATTTGGTTGTTCATGGAATTTGGAGACATACTTGTAAACCGAGTCGGTTATTGATAATTGTATGGTCGTGAATATCACAAAACTGATAATAAGGGTGAAAAGAAGGATGGTGTTTCTGTACCTTGGACCAGGTGAACACCTTCTATGAAAGGACAAATAGTGATTATGAAACCTGCCAAACTTGTTGAGAAATCTGGTATTCCTACATCATCTCTGATTCCCATTCACAGTCTATCTGGTCTTAATACGACTTATAGAC
The DNA here is from genome assembly GCA_012274485.2 of Sinapis alba. Lineage (NCBI taxonomy): Eukaryota > Viridiplantae > Streptophyta > Magnoliopsida > Brassicales > Brassicaceae > Sinapis > Sinapis alba. The sequence goes on along the minus strand of MU105726.1, from coordinate 306,498 downwards.
AAAAACATCCACCATATTCTCTCTTTTCTTTTTGTGTCTTCTTTGTTTGGTGATTCATGCATTGAAACAAGTTTGAGACATTACAGTTCTTCAAAACTCAGAGGAATATACAGTACGTACGTATAATAAACACAGGAACATAATACAAGTTATGCTCTCGTGAGGAGCTACAATACATGAGTTACAAGCCAAAGAACATTTCACATCCCATCATGTTATAAAAGAAAAAGAAAAGAGAAGAAACATTGACATGGTTTAGTACCTGACAGAAAGTCTAGGATGTCAAACTTTTCACTTTATAGATGAAAGCATCAACAACAGAAAACCAAGTTCGGCTCCAGGAAGAATCAAAAGAGAGTGAAGCAAGTATCCCTAGCAGTACTGTCACATAGGCTGCAAAAATGCTCCAGTAGAAAGATACAATGTCAATCACATCTTCTTCCTCTTCTCCAACATTCGCTGGGGTTTCATTCAAAGTGTCATCATTACAACTTCTATTGGAGGGTTGTCCACAGAGAAGAGGATTACCAATGTAGCTGGTTTCATCAAAGGTGCTAAATTGCCCTTTCACTGGAATGATACCTGATAAGTTGTTGTAAGAGACATTAAACACAGCAAGACTGCTTAGCTTTGTAAGCTGGCTAGGTATTTGGCCGTGTAAGATGTTGAAGGAAAGATCAAGGCTTTCTAAATCCTTCATTTTGGAGAAATTTTGTGGGATGACACCTGATAAATGATTGTGAGAAAGATTCAGTGCTCGTATATCAACAAGATCTCCAAGCTCTCCTGGGATCTCACCACTTAGCTCATTCTCAGAGAGATCCAGTCCAAACATAAATCCAAGAGTTAAACCTATGTAGGAATCATATCTTCGCTTTGCTGCAAACTGAACTTCGATCACACTGTCTGCCATGTAGTCTACAGTAAAAGGATCTAACATAAGCTTAGATCCATAATACCTGCCTAAATCTTCCGTGGAAAAGAATTCCTCGTCCAGACCCATGCCACCAAAGATATCACTAGACACGAAGATCACCCCAGCATCATAACCCTCTTGCCCATCGTGTTGTAGCGTAGGGAAACTAAAGGATATATTGCTAAAACATGAGGGTATAGATCCATTCAGTCTGTTGTTAGAAAGATCCAAAAGTTGGATGTTGCTTAAGCCACACATCTGGTAAGGAATAGAGCCTGTTAAGTTATTCCCCCGCAGAAGAAGAATATAGATCTTTTGGTTGCTGACGAACTTGGGGATATTCCCAGACAATCTGTTGTTTCTTAGATCAAGTATGGAGACTTGTCCCAGTACTGTGTCTGGGATAGTCCCTGAAAAATTATTATCCTGCAGGAACAACATTCTTGTATCAGAGTTGAAGTGGTGAGGTAGGTCACCAGATAATCTGTTTGCAGAGAGGTCCAACAACACAAGGCTGTATATGTCAATCAAAGAAACAGGTATTTGACCTTCTAGGTAATTGTTTGAAAGCAAGAGCGTAGACAAGTAAGATAAGTTGCCAATCCAGATTGGGATAATATCTGTGAGATAATTGTTCGACATGTCAAGTGCAGACAAGCTGCTCAAGTTCAGCAAACCATCTCCAATCCTCCCTGAAAATTGGTTATTATCCAAAGACAATACCACCAAGGAAGTCAAATTTGTTGGCTCTGGAAAAATGTTACCACTAAGTTTGTTGTGAGAAAGCTTAAGAAACATCAATGAATAACATCCCATTGTTAAACTCCTTGGTAGCTTTCCATAGAGATCATTGTGAGAGAGATCCAAGAAGTACAACTTTTTCATGTTACCTAGAGAAGATGGCAGATTCCCCTGTAAGCTATTCTTTGACAGGTTAAGGTGCCGTAGATTAGGAAGTATCCACCCAATATTATCGGGAAAGAGTTGACTGAAGTCATTAGCTGAAGCATCCAGCAAAAGGAGTCTATGAGCAGACTTGGGTAGCTGAAAGTTTGTAAATGAGTTGTTCTGCAGAAGCAAAACTTCAAGGTTTGTATTGTTCTGCATCAGCCAAGAAGGGAATAGTCCATGAAGTCTGTTTTCAGAGAGATCAACCAGACGTAGCTCCTTCTGGTGTAGGAGAAAATGAGGAAGCTTTCCCAAGTTGCAAGACTTTAGTGCGATAACATTCAACTGAAATTCTAGCTTCCAAGTACTTTCTGACTCCACTTGGAGTGAGTTGGATATTGAAGAAAGCTTGAGTACCTTAAGCTTTGAGAGGTTGGCAAGCAAACCCAACGAGAAGAAACCACGGAAGTCGTTATGAAACAACGATAAGTACTCAAGGGATTCAATACTACCAATAGCAGAAGGCACCTTCCCAGTCATTTGGTTTGATGAGAGATCAAGAACTCGGAGTCCAGTCAAGCTGGTTAAGCATAATGGAAACTCGCCTATGAGTTGGTTATGGCTGAGGTCGAGCTCTTGCAGATTTTTCAACTCGCAAATCCCTAGACTAATAAATTCATATATGAACATTTGAATTAACCAGAACCTTTCTTAATTGAATGTTTAAAGGCTTGACTAAACTTGCCTTGCAATTGCTCCCAGCCTGTAAATTCGTTACGACTTAGATCCAGAGCTTTCAACTTTCTCAGCTCAGCTAAACCTGCTATAAGACAAAGCCACACAAAGGAAGATACTTATACGTGATCAGGATGTTGTCAGTGACAAGGTAAAATAGATAGTACCTTGTACAGGTGTGGAGTTGTCAAATCTGTTTCTACTCAGGTCCAGCAGTTCCAAGTTTGTCAGATATTTAAGTTCTGGAAAGGGTCCCAAGAGAATGGTAAGAAAGAACTGAAAAGACATGGTCTGCTGGACAAATTTACACCTCGTAAGAAATTGAAAAGCAAACCTTTAGCAGGAAAGGGACCATCCATGTTGTTACCACGAAGAAACAAAGTTTTAAGTGATTTTGCGGAGCTGAGAAAAGGTAATACCCTGTTATCAAATTGATTTAAAGAGAGAACTAGTATCTCTAGGTTTCTTAATCTCCTTAGACTTTGATAACCTGCAAAAAATGAAATCTTCTCACTGAACTTGAGACAGGTATGATCTGGGAAAAGTCTGGTATACCTTCCATGAATGAGGCATTGAATCCTCCGAACCAGCTCTTAGATAAGTTCAGAGTATGAAGCTCTTCAAAGGGATACAGCAAGGAAAGATTTATATGCAGAGGAAAACCTATTAAACGAAGTTCATGGAGAGCAAGGCCAATAACCCGTCTAGTTGTACGATTACACTTAACTCTCTCCCACCTGCAACAATCACTCACTGTGTCATTACTCCAAGTATCAAAAGTGTCGTCTTCCTTGACAGCTGAGAGCAGCAAGTATCTCTTGAGCTCCAACAAACCCTTCCTTTCTTTCTCGACACAGCTCTTGTATCTATGTATCTGCCCCATCACTATCATCACCCATATCAGAATATGAACTAGGAACAATCTCCTCTCCATTTAAATGATCCAATAACAAAAAAGTAAACAGAAGTTTTGGGGAAAAAGATTGTGAATTCAATATGCTGGAGAACCTCCATGTTTATAAGTATTCTTTCTTTATGAGAAAAAAACAAGTTGTAGAAAGAGATGTATTTTACAAAGTCAAATTCTTTGAAGTCAACACTCAAGAAGCATATGATATACGTGTGACGTGCATCATTATCTAATTGGACCAAGCTTTGTGCAAAGCTAACTCAGACAAAGTCAATGTACTGACAAAGAATGTTATAAATCTTCTGTCATAGAATGTGGATACTAGGAGTCGCTTTCTGTTGATAGATTCACAAAATCATCTTCTAATTTTGACCAAGTTCAGTTTCTTTTAGATTATTTTCATTGCAATTTTCAACCTTTATTTGATTTCTAATGTGAAAAAACACCCAACTTCAGTCAGAAGCTAACACTTCTATGAATCCGCCAACTGGTTTCCTTCCACTCTGCCTTCATATGAACCTGATCTGGTTCATGGTAAACAGTTTAGGGCTGTGAGAAGAAGAGAATCAAAGGAGGTTGATTTTGGGTTTTAGGGGTTTAACTAAACAAATTAAAAAAAAAACTTTTGAAGGGAAACAAAGTCATCGCCGATCAGCTGAATTAACGGTCAAGATCAGTTCCTGCACCAATCAACGGACTAGATCATCCCGTGACGAAATCGGAATCATTACATAAAGCCAGGGTTTTTCATTTCCAGCGACTTCTCGAGATTTTAATCATCCACATACGAACCCAAAAGGTGTGTAATTTCCTTCGCTTTCCGGTTTTAAATTTCTCTATTAAATCTGGTTTCGATCTTCTTTACTGAAACTGAACATTAGCTTCCTGATCCTAGCTTAAAGTTGTAAGCTTTGACTTAATCCTTATACACGTAATGGATCTTTCATGATTTTTTTCACCTTGTGATCACCAATGTATCTACATTCGTGGGTTTGTTCTCTTTTTAGTTTTTGCCTGTCTTAAAAAAATCTGCTTACAGATTGGAGAAAATGCATTACATGGATTTGTTTAGTAAAGCTGGAAACATATTCAGGCAGCCTAGAGCTTTGCAGGCCGCCAACGCTATGTTACAGGGCAATCTTTCTTTGACTCCATCCAAACTCTTTGTTGGAGGTTAAGAGACTCCAAAACTAACACAAGAGTCTTCTCTTTTCTGTTTTTGATTGTCTTGAGAATCTCATCCTCTGCCTCTTGTTGTCAGGTCTATCTCCAACTACTGATGTAGATATCTTGAAAGATGTTTTTGGCAGATTTGGCAAAATCGTTGATGGTAGCTTTTGATTTTGGCAGCTGAATCATTTTCCCATTTGGTTTGTCTTTCTCATTTTTGTGACTAATATATACTTTTGTTCATCGTAGTGGTAGTGATTTCGGACCGTGAAACTGGTGTATCGAAGGGATTTGGTTTCGTGACGTACGACTCGATTGATGCTGCTAATAAGGCAATGCAGCAGATGAATGATCAGGTGTTACCAATTTTTCCAGCTTCTTTGGTTACTAAAAGTTATGACTTCCGTCTAGTTTCTTTCTCGTTTTGCTTTCTTTCATTACCCTTAAGATCTTCTGATGCTACGACATAAGTTTCTAGTATACTAGTTTGTGTATTATCACATCTACCTTGTATTGGTAGTCATGTATCTCCTCTTTGTCGATAAGAAACTATCTTAGGAGATAATCGAAATGTGTAGTGAACCGTTTGTTTTCTTGCTTTGATTATCTCATTTTCCTTTGACGATAAGATTAATGTTTTGGTACTGCATTGGTGCTTCAGACTCCATTGGAACTGTTCTCTCTCGTTCCTCTCTTTGCTGGTTTTGTCTGTCCGCCATTTATGGAGTTTTCCTACTTAAACAGGAACTTGATGGGCGAATAATTGGAGTGAACCCAGCTGACTCAGGAGGCGGTGGAGGTAGTTTAGCAAGACGGGGAGGTCGTGGTGGATTTGGACGTGGTGGGTTCGGTCTTGGAGGATTTGGACGTGGTGGCTATAACTTTGTTCGTTAACATGTCATCCAGAATGTCCACCAACGAGATTGATTTGTCTGCTGTTTGATTTTCCTTCACAAAGACCAAAATTTTGTTATAAAGTTCAGTGAAGCTTGAACAAGTGGCTAAAGTTGGCAAAAACATTTATTGATTCAATGGAGTTTCACACATTCAAAGGAAAAAGGTACAAATTTTGAGATATGAATAATGAGTTTAGCTCAATGAGACTAATCACTATATGTAGAGGCACTTAGTCCAGCGAGTTTATGAGAGGTTCAAACTTGAAGATAAGCCAGTCTGCTTGTGCTGCAACAGCTTCACGAAGCTGGACTCCGGCGTAGCATATGAACAAATCTGCCCCACCAGGTTTACGTGCCTGCAAGTGAATTAGTTTTTAGTTAGTTGCAAATCTGAGATCTCTTTGTTATGTACAAATTCTAAATTAACAAAAAGGCTCAGCTTACTTCGAGATCAGTAGCACCATCTCCAATCATGGCCATAGTCTTGTAGAGACGACCCTGAAAAGAACCAAGTCTCAATGGAACACAATGTTGTATTAAACAAGAGATATGGAGCTTGCTATGTAAGAGAAGTTTGATAAACCTCTCGTATCTGTTGCACTGCTTTGGCTTTGCCTCCACTTCTTGATGTAGGTTCATTCTCATCAAAGCCCACAAACTCGCCAGAATTTCCAAATAGAATATTGTTGGCAAAGATATTCTCTCGAGGGATGCCAAGAATCGACGCTACAGGCTAGAGTGAAAGAAAATTCATTCAAAACCTTATCCCCATTATTCTTCTAGTCTACACATGAACCGATGCAACGAGAAGAAGCAGAAACATGTGAAATGAAATGAGAGAGAGAGAAAGTACATTGATCATCTGTCGAAAACCTCCAGATATCAAATAGACATCAATTTTATTGGCTCTGAGCTTCTTGACTAACTCTTCAATACCAGGGGACAGTCTACAGAAACCAAGGAAACAAAGTATGATTAAGACATTCAGAAGCAATATGGACCTGGCTGTTGTTCCACGTATCTTGTGCGAGAATCAAGCAAACTAGATACTAACCACTCTTATGGTCAAAGTCTATTTGAAGACATGAACTTGGGCCAATGGAACACTATTTTCTAATACGCAAAATGATTTCTGTAAAAGGTAAACAAAATGAGTACCTCGGAGGTCTCTTTTGGAGATATTCCTCAACTTTGGAAAGAGAAGGCTTGAACAAAGAAAGTCTTGCGGCTAGAGCTTCTTCAAACGGAACAGATCCACCCATTGCTCTAAGAAAGTAATACTCAGTGTGATAAGCTCAAAAAAGCCTAAGAAAAATCATCAGAGAGATCTAGTGTATATGTGTGTGTGTTGAGATGGAACACAAACCTGGCAGTCCATTCGGCAACAGCCTTTCCAGCTCCACAAAACTCAGCAAGTTCATCAATACCTTCATCCACACAAACCGTGCTATCCACATCGAAGCATACGGCTTCAACATCTCTCCAAAGATCGAGAATTCCTATAGATAATAATCAACAGTAGAAACTCAGCTGCCAAAATATCATCCACTAAACCCAAACACAGTAGATTATGCTATAAAAAGGCAGTAGCTACCTTTAGAAGGAACAACGTTTCCTTCGTGCCCCAAAGCTGACAACTCCTGTGGCTGCACAGAAGCAGTCACTGGACGGAGCGATTTGGGATTGGTGTTCATGATCGAGACACGCCCACTTCTACAAGGAAACCTTTTAAACTCAAGACAAGAGAAATGAGCAGAAACTGATGAAAGCTTTCTACAGGGAACCTGAAGTGGCACAGCCCTGGAAGTAGTTAATGCTTCCATCAAACTTGGAGCTGCCAACTACAAGAAAAAATAAATCTTCACATTTAATTCGACCCTCCTCACTTCATATAACAAAGACATTTCTAGGAATCTTAAGACACGAAAAAAGCAAACTAACTTCACAAATGCGCAGAGAACACATCACCTCATATACACCAAACTTATACAGATTTTCATCGAAAAAAGAGACTTTGAACAGCTATAAACGTAAAGGAAAACGTGTTTCGATTCAATGGTTGTAAATTTGAACGTTTCGGGTGACAAGAGGGAGTCCACGTGATCTATCGATTCGCTAACTAAGTATAAACAAATCCATTTCAAATCCAAAACGAAAGCATAGATTAACGATGTAAGATTGCGATCTGTGAGTAAGAAGAAGAGACAATAAGAATTACCAAACAGGGAAAATCGCCGGCGGTCTTCTTCGGCAACTTGTCGTAGGATCGGATTTGATATTTTTTCTAAAAATGTCACTGAGAAAGAGTGTTGTTGGTTGAGTTGGTGGACGTATTAACCGCTAATGACTATTTTACCCTTTATTAATTTAAACGACACTAGCAGTTTTAGGTGTAGCCCTGTGTTTTATAAAAATCGTTTTTATACTTTGTCATCGTCGGCGGGTAATGCGAGAGGCTCGTCGTTTCTAAAACCCAACTCGAGAAAGTTTTCGAGAAACTAAAAACAGTCAGCTCTTTGTCTCTGTCTCTGCAACAGGGCAATGGCAATGCCTCACCAAAAATAAAAACTACTTAAGATTTACCTTTTTCCGGCAAAGTATATATTTTTCTGAACAGCTCCGGGTGAAAGACAACCTTGAATATTGCCCGTCTTCTTAGTTAAATATTAAAAGAAAAATGTACATTTTTGATTCAGAGCCAAGTGGATAACAGCTAGGAAAACAGAACTAGTCCAACTAAAATGTCTCTTCTATCATTACAGTAATGACTAGTGAGTGAGATAGACCCACGCTCACATGATCTACATTGCAACTTAGTTGTTGTTTACTAGCTCAACAAGTAGGAGGTGTAGATGAAGAAGACTAATAAGAGTCCAGATAATAATAAAGTGCCTCTTCTTTGGGTTTTGGAGTTTGAATCCAGAAGATGGATCTGTGTAATCTGGGATTCCAGATGGGATTCCCAAACCTCCTCCTCCTCCTGTTGATGTGTAGGGTCTTGTATTAGTTGTCGTAGGGACTCTTGTCGAAGGTGTTGTCGTCACTGGTGTCGTTGTCCCACTACCACAACAACAACAATACAAACACACGATCTCTATTTAAATTACAAAGAAGAGAAATAAGTGGTCAAGAAAGAAGGAATGGGTGTGTAATACCTTGCACTTGCAGGAAAAGGACAAGAAGTGTAGCCTATTATCATATAACACCACAAGAAACAACAGTTACTGATTAAAATACATTTTAATTCTGTGTAGAGAATCTTGAGGTGTTATAATAATAGTATATATTAAGATATTATATAGTTTGTATCTCAACATCATTCACACTGAAACATGTGAAGTTTAGATTTGATATATACTTTACTAAACTACTTGAGTTACCAACTTTCTCAACACATTTTTGGACTTAAAACTAATGAATGATTGCAGTGGATAGTGGGAGAGAGACTCACTTGGATCAGAGGCTGAAACGGTGGCTGTGCCGGCGAAGTCACAAGTTCCCTGAGACTGACCTTTCTTTTGAAAGAAGCTGTTGACGGCGTAGGAGCAGTGAGACTTGACGGTGTTTGGGTTAAAGCAAGGTCCGTTCTTGTGAATGGGTCCACAATCAGCTCCTGCGCCACATGCGTAGTCCAATGTCTTCTGCAGCATTGCTTCATTTAGTCCTTCTCTGCATACACACCATGTCCCACCTACACACACACACCACAAATATTTCTTCAACTCTCATTCACCGACTATGTGTGAAATGAAACACTAAATGTGTAATTCAAGAAGGATGGTACTCCACAAATAAAAAAGGCAACACCTTTTATCAATAAGTTTTGAGCAAAGCAAGAAAGGGTCCTTCTTTTCAGATAGTTTTATTCAACCTATGAAAAAGCTAAGAAATTTGAGACCTTGTTCTGTACTAAAACAGAGTTAGTTAAAGGGATGATTTGAGAAAGAAAAGGGTAAAAAATGGAAAGGAACAAATCTTTCTCCAAGCAAAAGAAGAGGATCTATATCATCCATGTGATGGGAGGGAGAAAGAGAGAGGTGTTATTTTATTTCAACTTTGCAGGAGAGTTGGAACAGAGAAGATTGTCTTACTTGAGTGACCAACCATAGCCAGCAAAATCACAGCAAGAACAACAATGACTACCATGGAGTTGCACCAGAGCTAACCACAGGATTTGGATGCAGCTTTCTACTCTGAAGAAGGATTTTGAAGCTAACAAGAGCTGTGAGTAATGAGAGAGAAAGAGAGACACTGCATTGAATAGAGTGAAGAAAGAAAAAGAGAGACTTTTTGCTTAGATCCTGCAGAACAATGATGTCCTTTAGTTATTACACTTACACACACACACTCTCTCTCTACTCCCAATTATAGTATATGGTTTATATACACATATCACTAGGAAAATATGGGAAAGAAATACGACTAATACTAAAGGAAAATTATTTTATTTTTTAAATAGCCTTTACATTATTTAGAGTTCCATAACTCCCAAAAACACTTTTATTTGAAGACATTTTGCATCTACAGTACAGAAAAGAAATGTTAATTAATGTCTTTTTTATTGATGTATATATGTCAACTAAAATTTATGATGACAACTACCCAATTCCTGCATTGACGTTGGATGATTACTTACATGGAGCGGTGTATAACCCATTCTCATTCGTACCAATTGGATCTTTCTGATTCAAAGTTATCACAGTAACCATCAATCAACGTTTCAATAGAAACATGCTCATCATTCACAACTCTGAATCAAATAGAGAGTATGAAAAGAAACAAGAGGCTAAAGAAAAAAGTATTTCATTCTAGCAAAAAAAAAAAAAAAAAAAAGATTGTGTGCTTGAGAATGTTACCATTCGCATTTCCAGGGTGAACTGCTAAAGAGTGTTTGTTACATAAGGTTATCGGACAAATCATTCCAAGCCCTAAATAAACTTCAAAGTGACAATATATTTTGACTTGTAGCGCAAGCCAAGTTAGGTTTTACCAAATGAGGACAGAAAGGTATAATGAGAAACTGAATTAAAGGCTAACATCATGTATCCAAGTTTAGATTAGTTCCTCTGGCATGCTTTGCTTTGAAAAGATAAGACATTGGAGATACCCTACTTAATAACTGTGGTCCTTGGTCGTTGATAATGGCCTTGTAATAATCCTTTTGCTTTTGGTTTTATGATGGACCTAAAAGCCCATGGATAATATTGAATCTAATTTGTTTAACTAATTAATCCTACATCATCATGTAGCAACTCATCCGCAGCCGGACTCTGACCACCACAGCTTGTCTTTACGTAAGAGGGCTGAACACACAAGCTCATCCAACCTCTTGTTTGAGTAGGTCCGGTCGTAAAAGCCTTTTTAACTTCTTGCATGACGCATTCTGATTGGTTTTGCTATAAAAGCTTTAGTTAGCAATTGGTTCACTGTAACAATATTTAATAGTTATTCATCGTAGATGATAATTGGGCAGATAGGAGAAAGCTGAGACCCTCAAATTGTTTTCTCGACCCAATGATCTTAGGAGGAAGAAGATAAACAAACATAAAGGATTCACCTTTTAGTGAGATTGAAGAAGAGAAGCTTGGAGAGAGACAAAACACGTAGGTGGGTTCTAGTCCGTGGTTGCAAACGAAGGACGCACAGGAGTTAAGAGTACACCACGATACTCTCTCTCTGTATTGCTTCCTTTCCTTCAGTTTCTTTCCTTCTCTATCCTCCAAATTTCAGTCTTTTAGTTTCGTTTTTCTTGCGTTGATTGATTTAGCTCGATGTCGAACGAGGATTCTCTTCCGGCATTCACTTTGTTCGGTTTGGATGATGTCGAAAACTACGGTCTGGTGAGTGTTTATTATCACTGGATTGGTTCCTTCTTTATCTTCGGAATGCCATTAGAAATTATGTTCTAATTGGGCTTGTATCTAGCTGACAAAAAGAAAAAATTGGGCTTGTATCTGAAACATTTGTTCTTGATATTGCAGGTCAGTGAAGCTGACAATTCATTGCCTTTGGACATACACAATCAGGTTTTTCAACTTGTGGAGAAGGGAAACCAAGCATTCAAAGAATCTCGCTTTGAAGAGGTGAATTCATCTCTTTTTGATTTTTTTTTCTTGGTCTTGTTGCTTCATTAGGAATTGCCTGAAACGAAAGAGTGATGAGCTCAAAGCAAACTGATTTGGTCTGTATGTATTGGATGTCTTGTAGCTTCTTGTTGTTGTTTGCTTTTGGAATAAGCAGATTGTAGCACTTATCATATGATACTTCTTTATTTGGTTTATGGTTTTGAACTTGTGACAACTGCTTACTGTCTTCCAACAGAATATTCTGCAAATTTGTTAAAGTTTAAAGCTTTGATGCTGAAACCCTCAAATATGTTATTGCCAATACATATGTTCTTTTTCTTCCAGGCGATTAGCAATTATTCAAAAGCCTATTCTATTAAGCCTCTTGACCCTATTCTTCTAAGCAATAGAAGTGCTGCTTATATAAGGTAAGCTTTCATTTAACGTTTTCCATCTTTTTGACTTCCAAGAGAATTTTCATGTTGTTTAATAACATATTTTCTTTGGACTCTGTAACTAATTTTTTCACTCGGCTCAGAAATATTTCTGGTACTGACACATTCTTATCTCTCTCCATCTCTCGACCTTTTTCTTTTAAAGACTTGGTCAATATCTGAAGCAGAGATCTGCATCAATCTCTGAATATACACCTCTGAACGGTTTTGATATGTCGATGCTTGGGGAAGTATGTATTCTACTTGCTTAACCTTTTACTAGCACTAGCAGTTGCAAAATTCATCGACTCTGACTCACCCTAGAAAACCTGATGTTTCCTACAGCTTGCTCTTAAGGATGCTGATAAGCTAATGAACATTCAGAGCAGTTCAGTGGAGTCATATATCACAAAGGCTTGTGCCCTCATGTTGGTATGTGCCAAATTATACTTATGTTCATTTTCTTTTTAGTCAACAAATCTTTCTGGCGTGTCTTTATTACAAGGTACTATCAAGAGTTTCTCAGTCTGTTTCGTTTCACATGTGTCAATTTTGTTTTGATTGTGCAGCTAGAGAGATATGAGATGGCACGTGACACTATCCTCTCAGGTCTACAGATTGATCCCTTCAGGTACGGTAGTCTCTGTGTTCCCATTCTCATTCTGTCTTGATGCCTAATAGCATGCGTAGTTTTGAAAGACTGAGGTTTCTTTCTGATCGTATGAAGCGATCCTCTCCGATCCAATCTTCAGGAATTGGAGAAGGTTATGCCTACTTCGATGAGAAAGACTCATGGAAAGGCTGAGAGGTCTGATGACTTTGATTGCACCGTTTGCTTGAAATTGCTATATGAACCTGCTACAACTCCATGTGGGCATACATTCTGCAGATCATGCCTCTTTCAGTCTATGGATCGTGGTGGGTTTATATGGTTGTTTTACTCCTGAATTCTTCTTTTTACTATTGTGTTTCTTATAAATGCTGTGTGGAATATAGGCAACAAATGTCCACTATGTCGAACTGTCATTTTTATGACTCCAAGAACATGCGCTGTTAGGTAAAGGGGTTTTCACTCTTCTCTAATTTTCTTATAGGTCCAATGCCATATCATGTAATAGTATATTGGAACGCTTATGCTTTAAAGTTATGTGTTGGCAGTGTGACATTGAATAACATCATACAAAAGAACTTTCCAGAGGAGTATGCTGAAAGGAAATCAGAGCAACACACTCTGGTCCACTTGGGGAATGAAAGCATGCCTCTTTTTGTCATGGATGTGATCATCCCCTGTCAGAAGTTGTCTCTTCACATATTTGAACCAAGATATAGACTAATGGTGAGTTCTTTCATTTTCTTTTACGGTTCTGTAAATTTCAGAACTCTTTGCGGTGATTTGACGCTCATATAGTGTAAAACTTCGTGTCTGGCTTCGTTCACGAAACTCTTAAATGATATTAGCATGTAAAAGCTGTAAAGTCTTCATAAATAACTTAAGAAAGTCAAATGTAGACAAGATAAAGGGGTCTCTACATAAGCGCTAGTGAATTGATACTTCTACGGTCACTCTAGCTTGCAGCAGTATTGCTATTTGCATTCAGAAAACTTCTTTCTGAATCTTTCCAAATCTCCTTGTACTATACTTTGATTAACATGCGTTAACTGAAACAGGTGAGAAGAATAATGGAGGGAAACCATAGGATGGGAATGGTGGGTATTGTGTCCTTTTCGTTGTTGCTTCTTCACTATACATTCATACAACGTTTTCTGACTAGTAAGTTTGCCTATTCCGATGTTCATAGGTAGCTCTTGATTCTTCGACAGGTTCACCAGTGGATGTTGCTTGCGAAGTCGAAATCACAGAGTCTGTTGCTTCTTTCTTTATGATAATTCTTAATGTCCTTCAGTAGATGAGTTTATTTTGGGATTACTCACACAGACTCTGCTAATGTTTTGGAATTACACAGGTGTGATCCACTACCTGATGGACGTTTTGTCCTGGAGGTGAATATTATTACTTATCTTGTGGCTTTGTTTCATGTGTAAGTTGTCAAATGATCAACTAAGTATATCTGCTTTTTTCAGCTGGAAAGCCATAGAAGGTGTCGCATTGTAAAAGCTTGGGATCAAGATGGGTAAGCTTAGTATGATTCTTTTTAGTCGACCATTGTCATTTATGAATATGATTGTTTTTGAGCTTAGTATTGGACAATCATTACCAATCTATTCATTACCAGTCTTATGACAGTAATTGGTCTTATTGTTCCTGGTTTTTCTCCTTTCTTAGCACAGTCTCTGTATTCGTGTAAGAGTGTGGTATATACATACATGCCTAGCTGTGTGACGATCAAATATTCAATCCTCATGCAAACATGGTTTTGGAACTTTGTTATCATCATTTTAGTCATATCCAAGCACAAATGCATAGCTTCTTAATATCTGTTTTTTGTTTCTTTCAGATATCGTGTTGCAGAGGTTGAATGGGTGACAGATATACCACCACAAAGCGACCAAGAGAAAGCAGATGTATGATTACTAAATCTTAAGCTATGCCATTACAATACTTCTCTGCCTTTTTTCTACAATGAGTTTATTTCTCTTCTCTTATTTCCTCACTTTTCTTTGCGACTTGTTACAGCTGCAGGAACTGACGACTAGTGCAGCAGCATTTGCTCGGTCATGGCTAGAGAGAGCAAAGGAAGTAGCCAGACAAGGAGGTAAGTAACTAATTTGTTAAGCTGCGAAAGGAAAGTGAACTAGTTTCATGAGTTTTGTGCAAAGTAATTGATTGGTAGTTGTGTCACTTTGTATGCTCTTAGTCTTTTAGTATTTTCATACATGATCTAGTCGTTCATTTCTTTCCTTTTTTAACGCAGACAGGAGAAGACTTGAAACACTTATAATTGCTGAATCTATGATGCCTACACCTCAAGATCCAGAGCGTTTCAGTTTTTGGGTAATGTTGTTAAATTTGCAATATATACTTTGCTTTAAAATTGTTGCTCAATGGCGCTTCTTTTGGGCGTCAGGTTGCAACATTGACAGATAGGAGACCTTCAGAAAGATTGGAACTACTTAGGCTTCAAGATACTGGAGAGGTACTTTTGAGAATATCAACTAGTCTAGTTTGTTCAATATGAGGCTTTGTCGGTTCATTTCATTTGACTGCAGAAACTTTGAGTTGCAGAGAATAAGGCGTGGGTTGATATATCTTCGGTCAATAGAACGAGGATGCAGAATGCAATGAACCGGCACCATATACCTTACCTACCTGGATTACAAGCAAGATATAAAACTTAATAAGAAAGTTGACAAAAAGAAGAAGATGATTTATTAAAGGAATACATAAATATAAGAGATATCCTTGAAGGATCATTATCATCCTTGGTCGATCCATTATAATATATTGTAACCAAACTACCATATTGTTGTTCGTGATGCAACTGCAGAAAAAAAGACAAAGATTCGTGAAAAGTAGACCTCTGTTGTCAAATATAAAAGGTTAGGGGAGAAGGTGTCTGACTTGTAAAGAACAAGCAATTCAACACAACACAACACTTTATGAAGACATAACAAGTGAAAAGCCATTGCGCAATTGAGGTATCTAGTAGACGAACTAATCTAACATACCCTTGTTAATCTTAAAATCAACATATTTTTTCGCATTTCTGTCCTTTGATAATTTCTTTGGCTGCAAATTGCAATCTTGATGAGGTTAATTTATTTAAATTTCATAGTTGAAGGCTTTTATTGAATTAGATGAAAAGTTGGAGGTTCGTTTCAGATATTCCGAAAAAGAGAAATTAAGATGCGTCCATAAAAGAGTAACCCACTGTTTAATGCATCACTTAAAACATAAAAGGATACGCGGCAGAAAGGATAAACATTTGATCGGAGTTTGCTCAATTCAATCAGATGGCGAAGCAACCTCTGCCTGTCGTCGTCGTGATCGATGAGCTCCGTCTTCATCAGAGCCGATGCGGCTCCTTTCGTAGTCTCTCCCCTTTCTCACTACAATGGTACATTCTCTCTCGTTTCTGCACAATCTCCTACGCGATCTCTCCTCGAGAGAGCTACTGTTATATGCTTCTGCCTTTCGATTAACTTATAGGTTTTGCAGAAACTAGTATCCGCGTGTGTGTGTGTATGTTGAATTCTTCGTTATGAATTGGCTTCTTAACACTAAAACCAGAAGGTCGTTATGAATGCAAATCCACTTTAAAACAAGTCTGTGATGATAATGCAATGGGTGGAAGGTCGAAGCTTTGTTGCTAGTTTTGTTTTCTTGAATGTTGAAGATGGATTGCTAAACTGCTAACACTACAGCTCCTTGTAACTTTTCTTCTCTCTCACCGGCATTGAAATATACTAAATTGTAGAAGGAAAAAGAATCTCTTTTGACCTTGTTTCTAAGATAAACTCTGAATGCTTTGTATAGCTGTTAGTATATGTAGGTAGGCTATGCATGTAGACATTGGAATGTAATGTATGCCCGAATTGAGTTTGAGGATTAGTGTCATTAGACTTGTAAGTGTTTTGAGTGGAAAGTACATTGCAGACCAGCTTTGATAACGTTTTTTTAGTTTAAATTGATCATTATAGGAATTCCGGTTCAGAATATATTTGTTACATGTGATTTTATAAAGGTCGGTTGACTCTTTGTGCGCTAAATTTGTTTTATTTATGTTGTGTGTTAGCTTTCTGCTAATACTATAAGCTGTTAACAAATCCAGAATTGAGAATGGCATTGTGTATCGTCACTCATTTTCGTCCTTATGTTGCAGTATACTGAAAAAAGAAAAAGAAAAAGTTTTCTTATGTTTCTATAATAGCAAATTGACTGGTTTGATAGTTCCAGGCTTGCAACATGTTATAGAAGAGCTTGAAAGAGAGAATGTTTCTGTATACCGCAAATATAAAACGCCTCTGCTAGAAGTTTTTTTTCCTGCTGGTCAGTTGACTAAATGGCTTCTTTTACCATCTTCAATTCTAATTCTTATGATTTCTCTTGGATCCAACTTGTTATGGCAACACGCTTTAAAACTCTGCGTCTAAGTTTCCACGGTTTCAAAGTCATGGCTGATTCAGGTATAGACTCTGATGACTTTTACCCTTATACACTCTCTTTATATTTATGCACATGGTTACTTAATTTAGTAGAAATACCTAGCATGCTTTTGAAATCTCCTACAAAATATCCAAGCAATCTGGCATGGTTATTCATATGCTGAAGTTGCTAAAAACGTTTTTTTCTTCATAAATGTTGGCAGGCATATTGGATCGAGCAAAAGCAGTTTCTCTAGCATTTAAAAAAAAAAAACATTCTCCACCATCAAATATATATATACACGACACATTTCTCCATGATCTAATTTAATATTCTATAATTAATCTTTAAAGGAGGCCCTTCACATTGTTGACTTGATCTCCATCATCTACTAGTCTTCCATCGGGATCCTGCCAAAAATCTGAGATTTCAGAGCCGTGTAGTTCAGAGAGGGATCTACAAATCCTGTGAGTAAAAAAAAAACAAAAAAGTCTTCACTGATTATAGTTATTAGTTAGCTGTGTACGGTTTAAGTGGCATCTTCAGGTATCTCTCTGAGAGCTATAGAAGGAGCGGCGACAGGTGAAATGGGTCAGGATGCGTTGAGAACCTCCGGAAGTGGTGGAGGACTTTCAACAACGGCTGTATCTAATGGCGGAGGGAGAGGCCGTGGCTTGTTGCGCGGTTGGCAGGTCCAATACACCTCAATCAACATCAAAATCATGATTCTCTGCGGCTTCGTGACCATTCTCGTCTTACTTGGCACAGTCAGTATTGGGAACCTTGGAACCTCCAACGTTGACGTTGTTAATCAAAATCTCATCAAGGAAACCGAGCCGATTCTTGCTGAGAGGCCATCTACTTCGGTTCCGACCGTCTTGGAGGAACCGCCTAAACCTGATGTTAATCCTCCAACTGACTTGGAGGAACCGCCGAAACCTGAGGTCAATCCTCCAACTGGCGTAGAGGAGCCGCCGAAAGCTGAGGTTAAACCCAACGTGACGTACACTCTAGGCCCCAAGATCACTAACTGGGACAGTCAACGAAAGGTATGGCTGAATCAAAACCCTGGGTTTCCTAATATAGTCAACGGCAAAGCTAGAATCTTGCTTCTTACCGGATCTCCTCCAGGACCCTGTGATAAACCCATTGGAGACTATTATCTATTGAAATCAGTTAAGAACAAGATTGATTACTGTAGGCTTCACGGGATAGATATTGTGTACAACATGGCACATCTGGATGAGGAACTCTCAGGGTATTGGACGAAATTGCCTATGATTAGGAGATTAATGCTGTCTCATCCTGAAGTAGAATGGATTTGGTGGATGGATAGTGATGCTTTGTTCACTGATATACTGTTTGAGATCCCCTTGTCTCGGTACGAGAAGCATAACCTGGTGATACACGGTTATCCGGACTTGTTGTTCAACCAAAAGTCATGGGTTGCGTTGAACACGGGTGTTTTTATGTTGAGGAACTGTCAGTGGTCATTGGACTTGTTAGATGCTTGGGCTCCCATGGGACCAAAAGGGCCGGTCCGCGACGAAGCTGGGAAGGTACTGACAGCTTATCTGAAAGGTCGGCCAGCTTTTGAGGCGGATGATCAATCAGCGTTGATATATCTCTTGCTTTCACAGAAGGATAAGTGGATGGAGAAGGTTTACGTTGAGAACCAATACTATTTGCACGGGTTTTGGGAGGGTTTGGTTGATAAGTATGAAGAGATGATAGAGAAGTATCATCCAGGATTGGGTGATGAGAGATGGCCTTTTGTGACGCATTTCGTGGGGTGCAAACCGTGTGGCAGCTACGCGGATTACGCAGAGGAGAGGTGCTTCAAGAGCATGGAGAGGGCTTTTAATTTCGCAGATAACCAAGTGCTGAAGTTGTATGGATTTAGCCACAGGGGACTGTTGAGCCCCAAGGTTAAGAGGATCAGAAACGAGACAGTTTCTCCTTTGGAGTCTGTAGACAAGTTTGATATCCGCAGAACGCATGCGGAAACAAAACCATGAAGTGAATCATATACAGATTGACGAAACTTGAGTTAAATGTTATAGGTAACAAAGAACACTCACAAATCAAATGCAATTTTTTTTTTTTTGCATGTACTTGTTTCTTGAACTTTACTGCATGTTTGTTTCTCAGCTCTGCTAATTTCTTTTTCCATAGATAATTTTGTCATTTTCAGTCAATATATGGAGAAATTTGTTACTGCAATTCTGCTTGTTACTCCACTTTTATTGCAATGTTCTCTTCTTCCTTTTGCAGTATTTTTGGCAGTCATAAACCTTTTTTTAGACTCATAATGATTTAATTAGACATATATAAATATTAATGTTGAGGTTTGATGAAGATGCGATTTTAACCATAAAAATAGTAGTATGTGTTATTGCGTGTTACTTAAGGAGGCACCCTATTTCATTAATACGCGATAAAATATCACGAACGAGATTCTACAACACAAAGATTTTGGGTGTAAAGATGTACAGTACTTCAGTGTAAGAGAGGCGTACGAACGTAGTCCAGAAAGTAGTAGAATGTGTGTGCGTGCGTGACGTGACGAGCTCTTGACTTCTTACTTATGAGTTAAACTGCAATCTTGACTGTGGAAGTATAATTATAATGAGATATGATTACTAACTGCGACCATAAAAGCTTCTTCTACCTTTCGTTTTTCTCCCACCATCATTGCAATATGCTAATTAAGAGTTAAGACACACTTAAACAACTTAATATATGAATTTTGAGGAACTTGACTTTGTGGAGTCCAAGTAGAAAGTATGTTGAAGACGCATTTAAACAACTTTTTTGGCCTTTAAATTTAATCTTCATAGGGATTCAGATTCAGGTGATGCTCATCCAGCAGAGATTTTATAAAGGTTGGCCGTTTTTTTTGTGTGTGTGTGTTCTAACTCTGTCAGCCTTTTGTTGCTAAATACTATAAGTGATACAAATATTATGCAGATACAATACGCCTATGAGCTGTAGACAAGGAGAAATTAAGTAAATGGCCCAGAACTGTATGGCAATCTTTATGATTTTAAAACACTGCATTATAGTTTCTTATATTGACTTTGTTACATTGCTTATTTACTCCTTTGTAGATCATAAAGTGGCTATCGAAAATGGTTGAAGATGGTGACAGCAAAAACCTACCTTTCTACGTAAACAACCACCGTTTTTTTCACTCTTTACATGTTTTTTTAATCACATCTCTCCTTTTGATCTTTCACTT
Organism: Sinapis alba; assembly: GCA_012274485.2. Classification (NCBI taxonomy): domain Eukaryota; kingdom Viridiplantae; phylum Streptophyta; class Magnoliopsida; order Brassicales; family Brassicaceae; genus Sinapis; species Sinapis alba. The sequence goes on along the minus strand of MU105726.1, from coordinate 286,199 downwards.
GCGCTTGCACTTGCAGAGAGCAAAAACTCCAGACAGAAAGCGCTGAACCAATGAGGTCAGGAGTTCCGAGAAGTGTCAAAGCAACACAGAAACTCATGAGCTTATGGAACAGAATCAAAGATTACCTAACAGATCCAAGAACTGGACATACATTGCTTCTAAGATCTTTGTTATCAGCACGCAGTGTTTGGTGGGCGAGAAGCCGATCAACGCAACAACCTCTCATACAAATCGTGTATTTTAAACTAGGGAAATTCCATAAAAAATCTCCAACTAAATTTTGTTAAGCTTTTTAATACTTAAACTTTTTATTACTCAGTTTAATACTTAAATTAATTATTTTTTCACTTTAATATGCTTACTTTAATATTTATAATATGCTAATTTTATTAATAAGTTTCAAATAGAATTTTTTAAAAATCTCTAAAATTCAAAAGCAAATCTTTAAAAAAATATTTTATTTTATATTTTGAGAATAAAAGTAACTAAATTATTGATGATGTTAAGTTCTTATAATATTACTTATAGCTTTAATTTCAAATTTAGTTTGTTTTATGAAGTTTAAAAGTAATTTATTTATTTTATTCATATTTAAACTTTTTCTAAATTTTAAAATATTATAAACAATTTAGTTACTTTTATTTTTGAACTTTTAAAATTTTGTTTTTGAAATTTAGAGATTTATTAAATTTCCCTTGAAACTATTAATATTTTGACTAAAATTAGTATAGTTTGGTATTAAAATGAGCATAATTTTAAAAATTAGTGTATTAAAATGAGAAAATAATTAGTTTGGATAATAAACTAGGTAGCAAAAAAGTTTATGTATTAAAAAACTTAATAAAATTTAGTTGAGGTATTTTTATGGAATTTTTTCTTTAAACTATAAAACAATACTAATCAAATTTATAAAGATGAACGCTATTCTCAACAGCTAGTAATTGAATTAACAACTCACAAGCATAGACAACATAAAATGATGACGTAGGTATCATATGAAACATGAAATCCTATTAATAATTGGTCTTTTCAGTTTGACTTTTTTTTTTAATTTCTAAACCCCCAATGTAGTTTTTATCACAATTTATCCTTAGTCTAAACTAATTAAGATATAGAATAAAAAGAATTTTAAATAATAATTTGCTGAATACTTAATATAAAATAAACAGAAATTAAAATAATAAATTGCTGAACACTTACACTATTGAAAGAGAAAAGGTTATAAAACATCAAAAAAAAAAAGAGGTTATAAAACATCATCCATCTCGACTATCAATCTCTCGTTCTTTGTTTCAATTTCTTCAAAGACGACAATTTTTTAGTGGACCTTCATTTGTTACTTCTTTTGGCAAAATTATTGATTGGCTATCTCTCTGTTTGTCTTTTCCTGGATGATATTTTGTTTATAGGAAAATGTGATTCAGGATTTTAAATCGCGTTGCTCCACATGGGAAGTGCCGTTCATGAAAGGTCTCTTGACAAGGCAGTCTTATCGTGTTTTCATTTTATATTTGTTAATATTTAGTTTCAAACACATTGAAGAAAAGATTCAGACTATTAATCGATGGATATTCTTAGGATCATGTTTGTGTTAAAAAAAAAAGAATTCTTAGGATCATGTCTCAATACATTTTGATTCTAAAAAAAAAAACATAATACGAACGTGAAGGTTTTAACATCCCTAGGTACATCCAAACACGTGCGTGACCAACAAAATACAAAGATATTATAAGGTTTAGATAATGTGCCCTATGACGCATATAACTAAATAAAATTATTTTTGGTCTCCAAAATATCAGAAATGGTTCTGCCTGTTTGAACTAGAACACATATTCATGAACTGTCTCATAGGTTGAGTTTATCTGTTTAATAAAAAAAATCATAATAAAAGTTAAAATACTTTTTAAAATTATGTTTATAAATGTATTAGTTGTTAAAATTGAGGATGCAAAGCCAACGGTAAGGGTCCTATGCCCGTCTAATTTTTTATTTTCCTATATATAATAATTAGTACGAAATATTAAAATGACCCCATTTAGAAAATTAGATATATGTAAAATTATTGTGTGCCCACATCTACATATAATCCGAAATCCGCCTCTGGTATGTCATGGCCGGCTCTGCAAACTTGTGGAAGCACTGCTTCAATCATATATGTTCTCAGCTGGAATTCACCATTGACACAGTCTCAAGTCATCAACACCACTGATATTTATCAAAAGAAAAAACACCACTGATATAATTCTATTTTTTTAAGAACGACCCCTACTCATATAAAAATCTTAGTGACAACTGGCGAGTAGTATTCCTTTTATTCTTAGATATGCTCATGACGTCATCTCAAGTAGGGGTGGGCAAAAAACCCACACCGAGCCGATCCAAACCGATCCACCCGAATCTAAACCGATCCAAACTAAACCAAAATATATGTCTAAATCATTGGTTCAATATTTTAGCAACCTGAATGGTTTGGTTTGGTTTGATTTTAAACCGAACCAAACCAAAAAACCGAAGTGTTTTTATTATATTAATTAAATATATTAATAATATTAAGATTTTATATATTTAGTTATTTAGTATAATGTATACATTTTACTTCTAAATGAATAGGCTAAACACTATTAAATAAAATAAAAAATGTGAATCCATTGAAATCAAAACCGGAAAATTCCATATGACATTTATATTAGGTTTCAAGATGATAACATAAAATAAACGTATTATATTTTTTTATATTTTTATTGTGATATTTAGATTCACATTTAAATATGAAGAAAATGATGATTTAGTGTCAAATAATGATTTTTATGTTTTTATAAATTAGAATTTTGTAATTGAAGTATGATAAACTAAAAAATAAACTCAACTGAATCGAACACACAAAAAAAACAAATTAAACCGGACTGAATACAAACCAAACCGAACTAAAATCAATTCGAACATAAACCAAATTGAACTAAAACCGAACCAAACCGAACATAAACCAAACCAAACTAATATAGATCGACTTTGGTTTAACTTTTTTAGACTCAAATAAACTAAATCAAACCAAACTCAAACCAAACTTGTAATTAAACCGAAATGTCCACCCTTAATGTCAAGTTATATAGTTAGTTTTAGTTAAAAGAACAATAACCAAAAAGAGGAGATGGACAAAAACCATGACCGATTTCCCTACCATATTTGGATACTTCGAATTTGAATTTGAGAAATTGATGCTTCATAGTCGATAATGGTAATATTAATGGCTTAAGATAAAGTTTTATTTCTTGTATTTCACAAATAGTATTATTATATATCATATAGAATAAAAATATTAGAATGTGTTTATATTTTTATTAATTATATTTATTTAATCAATGATACTGAGATGAATAAAATTATTTATAAAATTAATATATTTTATAATTAATACTATAAGCCTAAAGTAAATAAAAATAATATTAAAATTGTAAAATAACATTTTATGTAACAAAAAATGTTAAAATCATATCTTGTATGAAACAAAGGAAATACTACTTTTCTTGGAATAATTGACATTAAATTTGTCGACAAGAAAAAAACTGGACATCGAATTGAAGTGAAGCAAAAAAATATATTATACTCCATATGTTTTATATTATAAGTAGTTTAAAAGATCGTTCAAAAAAATAGTTTAAGAAAATAAATTATTTTAAAGTAAAAATAGTTTATTTTAAACAATCAAATTATATAAATTTATTTATGATTAGTTAAACTATATATCAAATGATTTATGCTAAAAATAATAAATTTTTTAATGTGATGTTTTTTTGGCGAACTGTTCACTCTAACTAGATAAAGTTTTGGTAAGACGAGACGTTTCTCTTGAGAAACTTTCATTTGATGGTGGTTGGTTTATATTGATGAAATTAACTATTATGGTCCTAACTTCTTTCACTAATGAGCATGCCCAGCCATTCATGCTCTGGAGAATAGAAAGCAGTTCATGTTCTCAAATTATCATGTAAACTCTAGAACACATCAATCTCCGAAGAAAATGTTAACTTGTCCATCGGTTTCGTATATCCACTAGATTTAAGAAGTTATCTTGAAATTGATCGAAGAAATCCTCATATCTCTCATGCATGAAGCTATCTAAAATAATTCTTCAATTTTTGTATGTAAAGTTGAGAGATCTCTATTGCACGTATGTAGTCCGGATAATTTAGTATTTATTTGATCCTTAAAACTTTATCTTAAGCAAAATGTGTCCATCTCCTTTTTTGGTTATTGTTTTTTTAAAAACTAAAACTAACTATATAATGAAACATACTGAGTATATGTCTCCATTAGGGTACCACATTTCCACATTTCCAGATTATACATACGTGCTCTTAATTTAAACACACAACTGTTATAATAGGGTTTCTTATCAACTTCTAATTTAAATTTAATTGGTGATAAGTGAATTGACATTAACTTTTTATATATTAGTTTAGGTTTCTTTAAATTCCCAGTGTAAGATACCATATCTATTGGCCTAAAACAATGAAATCACTTGGTTTTCGTCATGCGTTATATTTTATATTTCTCATAGCTGTAGTAACATAATAAACCAGTTTTAACGAAAAAAGACAGTTGAGTTAATAATTTGTTTTATCCAAAGGCAAACTGAATTATCACTATACCATATAGAACCAATTAACTTTTTTGGTTCACCCTAGTAAACCAAAAAAAGAAAACCGATATTTCATAACTAAACCAAACGAAACTTCTGAATGCTAACAATACAAGCATCTATCAACTATGACCGTGGCAGCGGTTGCATTTGATTCTTCGATACATGGTCAAGTCAAGTCCACCTTAAGTGATATCTTTATTTCTCTCCATTATTTGATGTCAAATAGAACTATCAAATTCAATTTGATTCATTTTTTTCATCCTTTAAGAAATTTTGGAATCATTTGGCTTCTAGAAAATTATAAATGAATTTTGTGTGTATAAATTCTTGTTCGATTATTATTCATCTCATTATTTTTAGTAGGTAAAACAATATGAGAGGTGACAATAATTTTCAAACATAAAGTCAAGAGAAATCTGAAAGTCCACAAATACATCATTGACGCCTTTGTTTTTCTTCATGTTTAAGATGAAATTTCATATTTTTAATTTGTTATATTTGCTACAGAGCAAAACTGACTCTTTGATTCAAACAATTGAATAATCTACCTTTGGGACCTATCATGCCTGCTCTACATGAGACAACCTATTCTAATTGCTCAATAAGATTCAGGTCTCCAGAGGGTCAAAGCATTTCCGTGAACGAAGTACTTCAAATATATTTTACTATACTAAATTATCGAATTAATATTTTTTTTAAGAAAATGAAACATTATAACCAAAAATTTTGTTCTCTTCATCATTTTTTTAATAAGTATTTCCTTTTCGATTATGAAAAGACACTTTGTTTTTTCTTTTGGTATTGTTTTTCTTCTTTAAATCAATTATTTTCTTTAAAATTTTTGTAGCGAACATAAATTTTTCGTTGGAGTTTCTTCGACTTGGCGGTGATTATTAGTTCATACTCTTGCAAATCAAAATTTAGATAAATTGAAAATAGATTTACTGATTTTTTTTTTGTATTGATAATTTTTAGTTGAGTCCATTATAAGTTTTTTATCTATGTTTTCGTTACTGAATAGAGAGACGATTAACTGGTGTGTTGGGATAGCAGCAAAGCGGTGTGTAAGTTGCATGAACTGTTTGCAACTTAGGAATAAACTTGCTACTCTGGAAACAGTGGTAGGTCTTGAAAAAAGATCTTAAAGCATTTTTATCAGTTTAGAAATTCAAAGAATTTCTAAAAATATAATAGATATATTTTTCTTATTCAGTTTAGTTACTTAATTAAATTTTAAATTATAATTAGAAAAAGAACCAATAGCTTGAAAGTAAAAAAAGAACCAATAGCATGAATCAATAAAATTACAATTTTAAAATTTAAATTAAATTAAATTTCCATGTCGTTTTTGGGTCTTGTTTGTGTTGAGGAACAATTTGTTCTCTCTATGAAGATGGCAACGATGTTTTTTGGTCATCGATTCTGGCATTTTAACTACTAGGATTTCTATATCTTTTGTGGATTTTTTGTAATATTATTTTTTGTAGTTTACATTACTATTATGGTCTTTATAACTTTTATTTTATGTTTTTAATTTTTAACTCTTTCTGTATTTAAAATTTTCAAAAATTAAAGAAAATAAAATTATTTAAGTCAAATATATATATATATATATATATATAAATAATTTTCTAACTGCTTTTAAAGAAACTATCTAACTTATAAAAGTAAAATATCCATTAAAACTAGTGATGAAGATAGTTTCACACTATCATCAACCCTATCATCGTTTTTTCCTAGCCACAACTAATATTCTAGTGAATCCTTTAAGAATTTATCTTTAGATTTCTAAACTAAAAGTTAATTAAGAATGAGTAAATAGACACCTTCATTTTATTAGAATGAGGGAATATACATTTGTATTACTAATGTTTTACTATTTGTTAAGGTCAATCGAGCAGTTTTTGTTGAAATTTATACATTTCTCTATTAGAAAGGCATGCGTGCTCTTTCCAAATTAAATATTTACTATTATTTTCTTTTATCTATAACTTATGCAAACATGTTCTCTTTACTAAATACTTCCTCCGTTTTATATTAGTTGTCGTTATAGGTTTATGTACACATAGTAAGAAAATATTTAATTTTACATATTTTTAAAATAAAATACTATTACTAATACACTTAACTATATATCAACCAATAGAAAAATAGAGTAAAAAATATTACTAATGAAATTTGTATTGAAAACTGAAAACAACACTTATTTTGAAACAAAAATTTTACTCCAAAACGACAAGTAATTTGAAACAGAGAAAATAACGAGTTACATAATACGGCTGGCACATTTGTACAAACCACTAAACAACAAATAAAAATCATTTATGCAGTCTACATTAGAGTATTTAATTTATTTGAATCTGTGAAACAAAATAATAATTAATTCATAAATGTTCAGCCGCAGCTAGTGAGACAATTCGTTTTTGCCGTGGCCCGTGGTGGAGTACCGCAAAAGAGCACACTTAAGGAAAGTAATTTTATTGTGGCTTTTTTAGTACCCGTCCATGTACTAATTGCTTTCTCTCCTCTCCAGATTCAGATAACTTAGTGAGAAGAAATATAAACAAAAACAACGATTACTTTCTAGGGGCTAGATCCTATACACGTACGAAACGTTAAAATAATCGATTTTCCTAGAAATATGACAAATTACAATCTTTCAGCGCTTTGGCATTTACTCGAATAAGACAGGAAGACATTTAAGCACGTTTTAATAATATTGCATAGAAGATTGTGAAAACGATTGATGACGCACCCCCACTTATCAAGTGGTATAAAAAATAAACAAAATAAATGAATTTGTAAAATTCCTTTAAATGGACAACAATTTATTTGTTTCTGTTTCAAGTTCTTGAGTGTCACATATTTGTATTATGAATATAATGCATTAGCATGAAAGAGAGAATTGCATTGTAGAGTTTGTTGTTCAAGTAACTATTTATTATAATTACAGATAGTTGAATTCACTCCATTCTAATAAGATTAAATTATAATGTAATATGTGGTAAAAATAATATTTTCTGACTAAAAAATGATTTGTTGTTGTAGAATTAACAAAGCTACGGCAGAACTTGACCATTTTCTGTGTAATTAGTTTTTCTCTTTTTTTCCTTGGTGCTTTAAAATAAATTAAAAAACTTTTAAAACATAACATAATTTTACAGTAGTAATCGAATTTTATGTGTTATGTGGATAGTATATTAACTAGTTAATCATTGAACTTTATATATAGTAAATTGTCTGAAATGGATTAACAGATAAATCTTTTTTTTTTGAAAAACAGATCATTACTTGAAACGTTTGCGTGTACTAACTAGTTAATCACTCATGAGTTTATCTCTAGTAAATTGTTTGAAAATGGATTAATAGATAAACCAGTGTTGACAAAAAAAAAAAAACAGAAAAGATGAACCATTATTTGAAATTTTGCTTTGCCCTTTTGTTTACTTATGCTTTTTTTTTGTTGGATTTAATTTTAAAACATCACACGATAATGTGTTGTAGTATTACTGTTCCAACGTTAAGTTTAATTATCATGAAAAAAAATCTTTATTTGGAAACTAGTTGTGTTGTCTATATGCTACATGCATCCCTGAGAATCTTGAAAATTTCTAGAAGATGAAGATGATCTCGTTAGAAAATAAATTATTTTCTTTCCAACATTTTTCTAGACCAATCAGAATGGGATCAACATGGCTTATAAAAACAGTCTGTTTTAGGATGAAAGTGAAAATTGCAATTCTGGATCTTATTCATAGTTGCATGGGATCCAACATGTTTTTTTGGTGGAAATGTTATAACAAAAAAAAAATCTACATGTGGAATAGAAGGTGGAACTCTTTGACCAAAAATTTATACCATTACGGATCTTGATCCCAGGAAATGGAAATGAGTCAAATAACTCTTCGAGGCATTTTCTCCTTATTTTTGGTGGTTTGCAAGATGATGGCGCAAGGCCATGGCTGTAACTACCTCTCTATTATCCGTCTATTACATTTTTTCCTCTTTCACATAGAGTATGTACGAAGTGTTCATAATAATGAAGTATGGTTAGGTTCCGGTCAGGTCAAATGTCTTGTCTTTTCAAGCGTCGCCTGTTAAACCTTTCTTTTTGTCACTGAAAGCTATTCTACTACTATAAACTGTTCTTATATCATGGTTTGATTTGAATTCACAGAACACCTCTAACAATTACTGTCATTTTTGTTTTAAAAATCACGAACGGGCTTCTTTATCACTTTATCAAATTCTATACATTGTTTTTTCAATTTTTTTATATAGTTACTGTTGTTCGATTCTGTTTTTTATATAGTTAAACCTAAGATTTGTAAATTATTAGAAGTTTGATTCTTACACTTCTCCTAAAAAACTCCTGTAAATATGCTCTAAGTAACTAGTACTAATATGCTCTTAGCACCTTTTACTATTTTGAATAATAATATAGGAAAAATAATTAGCAAATAAAATATTCATATAAAACCAAAAACGAGGGCTATTTATAGAGTAGCTACAACTCTTACTTCATTCAAGAGACCATTCTAAGATAAGTGAAAGATTGTGCGAATTAGGGAGAACATCCCTCAGTTTTTCCACACAAGTCAATAAGGTGAATATCACGTGGCGATATAAACTTTGCCGGGCTGAGAGATTATGGGCAGAGCGACGTGGTTCGATGCCGACGGGACGAAGAGAGGAGGATGGACGGAGGAGGAAGACCAAAAACTCGTCGCTTATATCAATGAATATGGCATCGGCGACTGGCGTTTTATCCCTCACAAAGCTGGTAGTTCTATCTATATATTACCCTATTCAGTTATATGATTGTTTTGTTTTTTTTTAGTACTAAACACCAAACATGTTTCTTAGGAGCTTGCTGCATAATTAGTACGCACTTTATTGTGTCAAAGTGAAATTAAGTGATAAACTGAGAAACTTTTAATCAAAAGGATTTTTTGATACTTTTGGTTAAATCAGTGACGACTGCAGAAAACATTATATCTCGATAAGACTAAAGGAAAACTAGAGTGTAAAACGTAAAATGATCTCCTAATAAGGATACTTTAGACATTTTGTATTAATCATTGTTTATAGTTTTTTAGTCATTATGGTATTTTTTTCTTGTAAATACTGTGAATGTGTTTCATGTGTGTTTTCTGTATATATTGCAGATCTGCATAGAAAAGGTAATATTTTTCTGACGGTTTCAGTCATTTTTAGACATAAGTTTCCAAAGGTTCAAATCACAGTATTATTATAACAAAAGCAAAAATCACAATATTAAACTGCTAAAATAATTTATATTTAATCTTATTTGTGATGAAAAAGGTTTGCATAGATGTGGAAAGAGCTGCAGATTGAGATGGTTTAACTACCTAAGGCCTGGGGTCAAGAAAGGCAAATTCACTCCTGAAGAAGATGAAGCTATCATCAATTTCCAGTCTATTCTCGGGAACAGGTATATCAATAAATTAATTTTATATAAAAACGATTTGCCATTGTCACAATTTCATGCTTATATTGTACTATGTATATGCTAGTATTAAAGCATCTGTATGTACATATTCGTTCAAAAAATACTATTATGTGTATTAATGTTAATATCAAAGTATCTGTATGTATATTCAAGACACTGGCACCAATTGGGAAAATTAAATGTTGTGACATACCTCATTTTGAGGGCAAAAATGAGTCTGTGAATAGTGTTTCCTAAGTTAAACTTTTTTATTTGCAGTTGGAACCTTAAACTTTTGTATAGCTTTGTTTTATATATAAAAAATTAATATTTGTATTTTTACACTTTAACAAAATTATTAATACTTTCATAATACAATTATAAGTTTATATAGATTATTTTATATTCTATTAAAAACTAAATTTATGTATATAATAAATATATAGTTAAATAAAATTATTTTTGGGTAAAATTTGTAAAATTTTAAAATAATAAGCATTATTAGAATTAAAAATAAGTACTAATAATAGAATATTATTTTTTGAGAAAAAAATGAAAGAAATAATTAGAATAAAATATAAATTTATTTTGAGAGAAACAATGTTAACATTGGAGATGCCCTAATCTACACCTGATTGTAAAATTTTATTGTTGCGAGAAGAAGCAATATTAGTTATGATTATATGTTTAACGCACCAAAATAAGATGTTACGGCAGAATAGTACAATTTTCGTCCTTGTTATTTTTGAATATTAATTATTATTTAGCAACTGTAAGTGGTTTAAAGGCTTTCAGCATTTTGAGAGTTTTTTCAATGAGAAACTATTCTCTTATTTTTCTATAATAATTTCTCATTTTGTTAACTATTATACAAACTGCCAATGCTAATGTTCCAAAAAATTAAGATAATTCTCAGTGCTTTTTTTGTTACAGAAATTTATATTAAACTAATAAGAGTGTATTGTAGATGGGCAGCCATAGCACAGCAGATGCCAGGACGATCAGACAACGACATCAAGAACCATTGGAACTCTTGTCTCAAGAAAAGACTCGAGAGAAACGAAATCGACCAAATGACCCACCAACCAATCATCAACCTCGCCGTCAAAACACCGTCGTTCAACACATATTGCGGCAACTCTTCCTCCTCGACGGTGAGTCCATCTCCGTCTTTCTCCTCCTCCTCCTCCTCCTCCGGCTCAGCCCATCTCCTTAACAGGCTTGCCACGGGTATCTCATCTAGACAACACGGTGTCGACAGGATCAAGAACATCTTGTCGGATCCGAGAACGTCCCCAAGCGTTACTGGTCAAGAAGAAGAGTTTGAAGAGTCGAAGAAGGATCATGGGAAGGCTTTAGCTGGAGGTGATGATCAGGAAGATGATTTTCTGATGTGGGATGAGGAGAATATGAGGCGTTTTATGGATGAGATTTGGTCAAATGGACATTGAAACGAATGGAGTCTATAACTGTAGTTCGTCATCACCGTATGGTGTCTATGAGACTGGCCTACTTGATGACTGACCTACTTGATGATCATCTCATTGGCTTAATTAATGGGTTACTATGAGAGAGATGATCGTTTATGTATTTTTTTTTTTTTTGAAACACAGTCGTTTATGTATTTGCTTACCACATTTTGTTCTTTTTGCACGTTGCAACAAAGAACAATGTTCATCTACAGACTACCGACCAGGAGAATAATTTTTTAAAACTTTTAAATCATGTCTCAGTTTAATTAACGTATACTCATTCTTTATCAAAATAATTATAGTTTAAGGTTTTTGCACATCGATTAATAAATTACACACTTTTATTCAATTTTATTTGTTTTTCTAAAAACAATAATAGCTACAGCTAATTCAACCAATACAAAATTATACTACAAAATATAAATAGTCAAAATATCAAATCACATTAATTTTTTACATAAAAATTAAAAACATCACTTAAAATGAAATTAAAAGAAAAATCTTAAAACACTACTTAAATAGTATCGAAAAAGTAAAAAAATATGGGTGCAGTAAAACAAAATATGAAATTTATGAGTTTGTGATGACTTTCCGTTAGCGTGCAATAAATTATTTGAATTTAATCCTGAAGAAAAGTTTATGTTGTTTTTTTAAACGAGTTAACAAGCATTTCTCTGATTTTTTTTTTTAAAAAAACAGGCATTTCTCTGTATCAGTTGTGAAAAAGGGAACAAATAGCAAATTGCTTTTACTTTTGAAGTATTTTTAACAAAAATAAAATATATGTTGACATGATTCAATCTCATGCATTCTTATCTTTTTGTAGAGTACATGTGTTTTTTTTTTCTTTCTAAATCTGTAGAGTACATGTTTTACAAAGAAAAAGCAAGTAAAAACAAAAGAGAATAATAAATTTGTGATAATTGCTTCTTCTGTTTTTCTTCTGGTCCACACACTGCTTTGGATTTTAGTTTTATTATGGAATCCATTTATGAAGTTGGTATTTTTATTTGGCTATGATCCATTTATAAACTATAAATTGTAATATTTCATTATTTTATCATCTATATGTGTATAATTTTTTCAAGTGAGCGCACTTATTATCATTGTTCTTAATTTTCTAGAAAATATACATTATATTTCTCTTTACTTTTATTAACACTAGGTAAGGAATCCATGCAATGTCGCACAGAAAATAATTTTGTAAAAAATATATCATATTTTATATAATTATTTTTATGTATTATAAATATTTTCTAGCTAAAACCCGATTGTTTCGTTGACAAAGAAAAAAAAAGCCCGATTGTTTCTTTCAATAGAAAATAACATTAGCACGAAATGTCTATATCATACAACGTGGCCTAGTGAGGTCCCAAACGACGTCGTCGGGACCACATGTAAAAACGAAGTTGTCATAGCCACGTGGAAAACGGGCCTCTCTATCAACTACGTTTTAAATTTAGTCACGTCATAGGTATGCGCCTACTTAATTATTGTGTTTTTCTTTTTAACTTTTACTTAATTATTGTGTTACATTATTGAAAGCATACATTTTTTGATTATTTGATAAGTTGACTTGAGTATGGTGTTCGAAAGAAAATAATTGAGTAGTGTTTCAAAAATAAAATATGTAGTTATTAAAAATAAAGTAAATGCACATATATATATATATATATAAATCGTATACTCATAAATATTTATATGATGTTGTATAATCGAATCTCAGTTTTCGTTTGTAATTCGAACAGCTTTAGAAGAAGATTTTTTTTTATCACAAATGCTTACGAACTTCCTAAATCTAGCCGTGATTTTTTTTTTTTTTTTGTAACACCATCTAGCCGTGATTACAATCATAATGCCAAATTTTATAGACGTCATTGGATATATTTTATCTTTCTTTTCTTTTTCTTCATGCATTGTAGTGAATTTTTGATGAAACAACATGAGAGCATCTATCATTTTTTTTTTGTAACAAGCATCTATCCATCTATACCATTATTTAAGAAGTAATTTAATTTATTTGTCATATTCTTTATAGTCTTAAATCATTTAAATTATTTATTATATTTTTATTAGTTGTTAGAAGTTTATGTGTCATATTTTCATGATTTTAAGTTTATTCATTAGTTTTAGTTTATAATTTTTTGAATTTTTAGTTTTTAAACTATTTAGTAATTATTTAATAAATTTTTTCATTATACTTAAGATAATTGTTAATTTTAGCAATAAATTTATAGATATATTCATCTTATATTTACTTTAGTAATATTTAAACTTTAGTAATATTTACTTTAGTAATATTCAAGATAATAAAAGCAACAATAAACGATAATATTTTAGGTTAAGTTTTGCTATTTAAATTTAATTTTATGAACTATTTAAAGCTCAGATTTTTATTTCATATTGCACTCCGAATATCTCAGGATCAGGATTGGCATTTGGCACTCCAACATAACAGCTGAGATGCTAGCTAAACCAACCTTAGAAACTACAGTCAAAATCGTTACAGTATCTACATAATCAACGCGCATTAACTATGAATTCCCTTTCTACATAATCAAATAACAAAGTAAACAATCACTGAAGATACATATAAACCTCCTAAAGTTAGCAAATGTTTCTGCATATATTTTGCAAGAAAAACTTGAAATTTATCTAACAAGTGATGTATAGACTCTAAATATCACAGACCATCATCATAACGAACGTGTTCTGACTGTGATTGCCTAACCTTGCGTTGCACAGACGGGAGGTTTACAGGTAAAGAATACAAAAGTGGATGGTTGTATTAGGTGGAGATTTCTTAACAATTTTAGGCTATAGTCGTTAACATGCGCTTTTACAAGACTAAAAGTGTTACGTGATTGCTAACACGCGCTTTTGGTATGTATCACAAGAGTTAAAGAGTGGACGATACCGATTCCCTTATCCACACATCTTCTGCCTCCAAAAATCTAATCACAAATCTAAAAATAAAATAAAAATATTGCAATAACATTGTCTCCTCTCGTTCCTCCATTGCTGCCACTAATCAAAGAAGTATCAATGGCTGAAGCATTCACAAGTTTCACCTTCACAAACCTTCATATCCCTTCTTCCGCAAGTTATTCGGTACATAGTAACTATTTTCATATACTAACAAATTATTTCATCATCCGTAACAGAACATAAGACTTGAGAATTGCATCTTGTGTTTGTAGCCTAAGCAGATTTCAGGGCCAAATCATGGATGTTGGTTCTCTGTAAGTAAAAATATTTAACTATGGATTTAATTAATAATCTCATTATTTATTGTTCTATATGAATTTCACGTTTTAGAATTTTGAAAAACTAGATGAAAAAGAATGAGAAGAGGGAAAATAATCTGATGAGAGGAAGCTTGTGTGTAAGAAAGGCACTGCCACATGATTTGCCACTAATGGCTGTGATGGTTCAACAAATAGAGGGGATGCGTGATATCATTACAGAGAAACACGTGTGGCATCTAAGTGATAAAGCCATCAAGAATGTTTGTAAGTAGCAAATTTTTGGGTTCATTTAGAAAATTGAAAATGTTTTGTCTTCAGTTATGTTTTTGAATGTTATGATATATATTCGTGGTCGTTTGATGTGGNACCATCATCATAACGAACGTGTTCTGACTGTGATTGCCTAACCTTGCGTTGCACAGACGGGAGGTTTACAGGTAAAGAATACAAAAGTGGATGGTTGTATTAGGTGGAGATTTCTTAACAATTTTAGGCTATAGTCGTTAACATGCGCTTTTACAAGACTAAAAGTGTTACGTGATTGCTAACACGCGCTTTTGGTATGTACCACAAGAGTTAAAGAGTGGACGATACCGATTCCCTTATCCACACATCTTCTGCCTCCAAAAATATAATCACAAATCTAAAAATAAAATAAAAATATTGCAATAACATTGTCTCCTCTCGTTCCTCCATTGCTGCCACTAATCAAAGAAGTATCAATGGCTGAAGCATTCACAAGTTTCACCTTCACAAACCTTCATATCCCTTCTTCCGCAAGTTATTCGGTACATAGTAACTATTTTCATATACTAACAAATTATTTCATCATCCGTAACAGAACATAAGACTTGAGAATTGCATCTTGTGTTTGTAGCCTAAGCAGATTTCAGGGCCAAATCATGGATGTTGGTTCTCTGTAAGTAAAAATATTTAACTATGGATTTAATTAATAATCTCATTATTTATTGTTCTATATGAATTTCACGTTTTAGAATTTTGAAAAACTAGATGAAAAAGAATGAGAAGAGGGAAAATAATCTGATGAGAGGAAGCTTGTGTGTAAGAAAGGCACTGCCACATGATTTGCCACTAATGGCTGTGATGGTTCAACAAATAGAGGGGATGCGTGATATCATTACAGAGAAACACGTGTGGCATCTAAGTGATAAAGCCATCAAGAATGTTTGTAAGTAGCAAATTTTTGGGTTCATTTAGAAAATTGAAAATGTTTTGTCTTCAGTTATGTTTTTGAATGTTATGATATATATTCGTGGTCGTTTGATGTGGCAGATTTGTTCTACATCATGTTCACTTGTTGGGGATGTCTCTACTTTGGTTCAGCAAAAGTATGGGAAAAACTCAAATGAATTGAATCATTTCATCTCCGTTTGCTGCATTTGGGAACTTAGTTGCTTTTTAGTTATTTGTCAATAATGATTTATGTATAGGATCCATTCTATGACTCGGAGGAGTACCGTGGAGATGGAGGTGATGGAACTGGATATTGGGTCTATGAAACCGTAAGTTTCTTTCTTTCTAACTTTAGAAACATTCAAATTATAACTTGGGATGTTGTAGTGGACTAGCCCCACACTGGTCTCTATAGACCCTGACCTTGTGGACTTGTTTAGGTCCGGCCCCTCCATTATGTAGATGGCCTTAGGTTTGCCTTTAGAACATGATTAACCCGGAATTCTTAGGTGGAATTTTTACCGTAATTTAAGAACCAATTCTTAATTTTAACAAAAAAAAAAGTTAAGAACCGGTGACACAATCTTAAGCATTTGCGTACATTATATGCTTATTATATTTCTCCAGAACCTACAACACACATGTTAATTATAAACTTCAAACACAAATTCAGTTAAATATTTTTACTACAGAACCTACTACACACATTGTATGTTTAAATTTAATATCATTTGATGAAATACTGAAATTTATAAGAAAATGTAAACTCTGGTAACAATGAATACAAACCTAAGTGATTTGATGTAATTCGAGTAAAGATCGGGGTGGACCGGACCTGGGGACAATATTTTCTAAAGAGACTCAAATTCAGTCATGTCTAGTAATTTTCGGCCGGTCGGAGACATGTTGGGCTAAATTGGGCCCATAGACTTTTAGTACATCACAATTTAGTTACACACAACTATTCTAAGATTGGAAAGAGTTGTAATTGTGTTTTTTTTTTTGGCTTATATGATGCAGCAAGAAGACATAGAAGAGAAGGCAAGAGCAGAACTATGGCGTGAAGAACTTATCGAAGAAATTGAACAGAAAGTAGGGGGTTTAAGAGAGCTGGAAGAAGCTGTTAATAAGTAGACAACTAACATGTAAATCATACACAAATTATACATATATTTTTTTTGTTTTCTTATAACGGTCATAAACCACTCTTCGTTTATATAATATTCCTTCTGTTTCATATTAGTTGTCTTTCTAGGTTTATGCATACAAATTAAAAAATATTTAATTTTATATATTTTCAAAATAAAAACATTATTATCAATACATCTAATCATATATCAACCAATAGAAAAATAGAATATAGAATATTATCAATAAATTTTGTATTGAAAACCGAAAACGACACTTATTTTAAAATAAAAATTCTACTCTAGAACGACAAGTAATTTGAAAGGAAGTATATGTTATCTGTTTAGCGTTGTGGATCATGGAATGAGCATGTTAGGAGCAATCGTCTCCTTCAGATTTTTGTCTCAACTGGGGCATAAATTAATTGGTCGTCTACGCTGTGCAGTGAGTCTAACGAGGAACCATTTGCGTGAAAGACGCTTTTGCACGATTTCATCTGTCCCTTTTAACTGAAAGAAAATTAGACTAAACTAACCAAACTTCAAAATAATAATAAGGAGAAGGAGAGCTTGCCATGTCTTGGTCAATGATCTATGTGCTTTCACGTTACAAAGCCTCTTCGACCTTGTGAACCCCACGTGTGGGTTTTATTATTTTTTCTTTCAATATTCAGATATTTGTTTTTTTCTTTTTCAACTGTCTTTTTTTTGGAACACACATGACAGAAGATCTGGGGATATTATGTAATACTGTAATAGTGTTTCTCTTTTTAAATATATTATATCTATATGGTAGTGTATATTGTCTTTGTATGAATTTAATTCTTGTAGGTTGTGCAACTATAATTCTGGCCCAAACATGATGTTTGACTGATAATGATATCATTCACCTTATTTCATTCTCTTAAAATCATTTATCCATTTAGATATTTCAATACAAAATCTAAACTATCATAGGAATATAAAAAAATTATGCTAGAATGTTAATTTTATAAAATATATAGTAGATATCACCTTAAATTTGCAAAGACTAAAATCACAAGAGGAATTACATGTCAGCGTTTGTCTTTGAGCTTTCTAGAGAGAGACAAGAACGAATCAAACAAGACCGAGTCCCTTTATTACCTTCTCTCTTCATTACGCGCCAACGAAGACTTAGCTGTTTTTCTCCCACATGTACAGTGCACTGACTTAGTCTCCCGTCACAGCTCCCATCTTTTTGCATATATCTCCACGTGGCACCCACTAGTATCTCATTCTCCACATCAAATATCACAGCCCCGTGACTGTAAGGTTCCTGCATCTGAGACTTTTACAGTGCTAGTTAGAAGATATGAAGCATGTAAGATTTGTTACCTTTACGTGTACATTGCGTGTTCCGTGACGAGTAACAAAAAGAGAAAACAAGATTTAAAAGGAGTGAGAACACAAAAATCAAATAGTAGCTTTTCCTTTTTTCCATATATTTTAAATGCAAAACTAAAAAGGGGAAAATTATATAATACTCCCTCCATTTTTAGTATTATACATATAAATTAAATAAATAAATAATTTTTGATATAAATCGTTTTAGTTTTAAGTATTATGCATATAAAATAAGTAAATAATTATTTTTTTATTTTTAATATAAATATTATTTATTATTTATTTAATTATAATTTAATCAATAACTCAACTAATAACAAAATATAATGCATATTATTATTCGTCATATAAATTTTACATAAAAATGTAAAATATTATATAATTTACAATATTTTTTTTCTCTAAAATAATTTATATTAAAAAAATATATAGTATTGAATATTTCCAAAGCATATATTAAAAACACGCGGTCAAAATGATTGCTTTATAAACCCATCTCTTCTTCTCCTAGCTTTCATCAATCATCATCACTCTCTCTCTCTCTCTCTCAACCAAAAGAGAAAGCTTCTTCTCTCTGGAAAAAGAACAATTCCGAATTTGCATCTGCACCTGAGGATGCCAGCGACGGATTTTCAGGGAACATTCGGGAGGTCATTACTAAGTTTCCGGCGAGACCAAGTTGACTCCAACACAGCCACCGCCGGAAGTAGTCACAACATGGAGGCTGAGCTAGATTCTTTCCAGAGACAAGTCGCCGAGAAGTTCATCGATCTCAACGCCTCCGGCGATCAGCTTCTCTCTCTCGAATGGATCGGAAACCTTTTAGATTCGTTTCTCTGCTGCCAAGAGGAGTTTCGAGCCATCGTCTTCAACCACCGTTCGCAGATCTACACATCTCCGATGAACCGTCTCATCTCCGATTACTTCGAACGGAGCATCAAAGCCCTCGACGTCTGCAACGCAATCCGCGACGGTGTCGAACAGATCCGTCAATGGCAGAAACTCTCCGACATCGTGATCTCCGCTTTAGATAGCCGCCGTGCCGTCGGAGAAGGTCAGCTCCGGCGAGCGAAGAAGGCTCTGGTCGATTTAGCGATCGGAATGCTCGACGAGAAAGATTCTTCTTCGGGGACGAGTCTGGCTCATCGCAACCGTTCGTTCGGGAGAGTCAGAGAGAGCCACCACCACCACCGTTCGATGGGACATTTCAGATCTCTGTCGTGGAGTGTCTCGAGGTCGTGGTCTGCTTCTAAGCAGTTACAAGCCTTGGCGAGCAACTTAACGACGCCTCGTCAAAACGACGTCGTCGCGAGCAACGGTTTAGCTGTTCCGGTTTACACGATGACGTCGGTTTTGTTGTTTGTGATGTGGGTTTTGGTCGCTGCGATTCCTTGTCAGGATCGTGGGTTGCAAGTTAATTTCTTTGTGCCGAGGCAGTTCCAATGGGCAGCTCCGGTTATGTCGTTGCATGATAAGATTGTGGAGGAATCGAAGAGGAGAGACAGGAAGAATTGTTGTGGGTTGCTTAGAGAGATTGGTCGGATTGAGAAGAGCTCGAGGGTGATGAATGAATTGATCGATTCGATTCATTTTCCGATAAGTGAGGAGAAGGAGATTGAGGTGAAACAGAGGGTGGAGGAGCTTGTGGAGGTTCATGAAGCTTTAAAAAATGGTTTGGATCCGTTTGAGAGGAAAGTAAGAGAAGTTTTTCATCGTATTGTTCGAAGCAGAACCGAGAGTCTTGATTCTCTTTGTTAATGAACTTGTTTTGTTTGTCCTAATATGATGATGATTCATATTCGGATTTTTTTTTTCACACTGTAAGAAAGAGTATAGAAGTCTTCCTTCTTATCTCTCTGTGAAGCTGATAGTGATGATGTTTTTCTTTATGTTTGCCTAGCGTTTTTAATGGTTTACCAGAACAAAGGTTGCTTACTTTTGATACAGTTTGTTGGTCATTTTGTTTTAGGAACTATCGATTACAATTCAAAAGCCAAAAGAATCATGTATATAGAAAGAACTATGTTTTACATTGTGTTCAGTGATAACAATTCAAAATGAAGAATACATATTGGGTTACTTTTCATGTGCAAATCCATTATTTGTTAGGACAAATAGACTCTTCCTGTAAACAGAACAAACTAAAATGCCAATATTAGTTCCAAGACGTTTAATTAAAACAAATCATGGTTTGCCTCTCAAACGTCCATCACTAAAAAACTGATAATACGTGCCATTGTAAAACCCAAGAACCGAACAAACATAACTAATGACACGAAATCGAATGAACAAAGGATTTGCTTTTAAATAATGAACATTCTTAGCTAAATGCATCAGAGAGATTCCCATTTAGACATTAGTCATCATTCTCATTCTCCTAGCCGGAGAATCTCTGATGTCCCTGTCTTTTCATCGTCACTTGCACTTATCAATTAAAAGAGATTTTAAGAAAACAGATAATAAGAAAAGAGCAAAACATCCTATCAATTCAAATAACTAAACATATACAATCACCTTGAAATTGAGTAAAATAGAGGGTAAAAAACTACATCAAAACTGTTGTCGAAAAAAAAAAAAGACTACTTCAAAACTAAAAATTATTGGGGGGTATAATGTAACATGTACATCAGAGAGATTCCCATTTAGACATTAATCATCATTCTCATCTCCTATCAAAGGAGATTCTGATGTCCCTGTCTTTTCATCTTCACTTGCACATATCCATTAAAAACTCCTTAAAGGTAAGAAACCCATAAATAAGGTAGTAAAACATCAACACAAACAGAAACCTATAAAAAACAAATTAAGAGAAAATAGTGCCTCAGATTTGAATTATTTTTCCTAGAGATTAATCTCTCAAAGTATATTTAACACCATCACAGGCATCAACAACAAGCAAAGACAAAAAAGAAAAGAAACAAATGAAACAAAAGGAAACAACAAGACTAACAAATCTTTAGAAACCCTCAAACCTCAAACCTCAAACCTCAAACCTCAACATTGTCCAATACTAGGGTTCTGGAGAAGTGTTATATAGAAGAATTGACTAACAGAGGCGATGTTGTTAATTAGGGCAAAAGACAAGTCAAAGATATAAATGGGCTTTTGACTAACTTTTAGCCCAACTAGGCAAAAGCCCGGTTTTGATTTATCGATTAAAAACGGGGGTACTAAACCAAAATTGATTTTAAGCAAAACCGGTTCTCTCTGTAAACAGAAAGCACACGATTCCGTTGGTCGACGTCTTAAGTCTCCCACCGAATTCGAAGGTTGTCCTTTCGCTGCTTCTATGAGCTTTCCCTCCCTATGTTCCACCGTTAATCTTTCCCTTCTTCTTGTTCTTTCTCGGGACAATCCTTTCTTTCTTCCTCCATGATCTTTCTCTTCTTTGTAACTTGGCCTCCTCTGTGCTCACTTCCATAACTTTTCTTCTCTGTTTCCACCGCAAAGAACCCCCCCTATTTCTCTGTTTCTGCTGCAAAAGACCCTTTTTAAACCTTTCATTACAGTGAAATCTTGTCCTCTAGAGAGAGAGATACTCTGTGTCTTCCGAAATATAAACTTTTCGGTTTGAACCTTTGAGACACACATAGAGAAGTACAATCCCTTGCAAGAAGTAAAACTTCATCTGGTCATTGAAGTGAGTATTTCGAAGAACATGTTTTCACCCTTTGTTTTTTTCTTATTTTGATGAGAAGGTTAATGTTGTTTTTTGAACAGGAAATGGGTAGGGTGAAGCTGAAGATAAAACGGCTTGAGAGCACAGGGAACAGGCAAGTTACTTACTCGAAGAGAAAATGTGGGATACTGAAGAAAGCCAAAGAGCTTTCCATTTTGTGTGATATTGATATTCTCCTCCTCATGTTCTCTCCTACCGGAAAGCCTACCATTTTCCATGGACAACACAGGTTTATCTTACTCTTTCCATCAATGTTTAGTTTTGTTCTGTAGTAATGCATCAATGTCTAAAACATTGTTTGATCTTTTTTTTTTCTTCTTCTATCCAAAATAAAATTCTTATGTTCTTCACATAGGTTGTTAAATGGGATGAAGTGAACTGATTTGAGTTTTGGTCTTTAACAGTTGCATTGAAGAGGTTATTTCTAAGTTTGCTCAATTAACTCCACAAGAAAGGACAAAAAGGTATGGTAAATCATTATTATGTAAAAGTATAGATTATTACCCTCAACCCTATCACCTATATTGTGTTTTTTTTCTTTGACATAACAGAAAATTGGAGAGCCTTGAAGTAAAGAGAAAATCCTCACTGCATTTCTTCCTTTTACATACTTTTCTTTTTATTTTGACACACATATCTGAGCTTATTGTTTTGCTCCATTACAGTCATTAAAAAGGACTTTTAAGAAGCTTAATCATGATGTAAACATACATGAGTTTTTAGGAGAAAGGTACTTGCTATGAGTTCTTATAATTAGTGTCATTTTTATAAGCCTCTGAGATGTTGTCTTTTTTTCTTTATCCTGCAGGAGTCAAACTATTGAGGTATGTATCAACCATCATCAGTTCTTGAATCATTTGTTAGATACTTTTAAATCTCTCTGAGACAGATTGCTGAAGTTTTTGTTATCTTGACCCCCACGACAGGGTCTAAGTAACCAAGTAGCCATTTTCCAAGCTCAGCTTATGGAGTGTCATAGGAGGTTAAGGTGTGTAATATTATATTCTTGAAATCTAGTTTCCTTCATATTTGAGTCTTCTTCTTCTTCTGGTGGCTGTTTTCAGTTGTTGGACAAACATCGATAGACTAGAAAACACTGACCACCTCAATTTATTGGAAGAATCATTGAGGAAATCTATTGAAAGAATCCAGATTCAAAAGGTGTGCAAAATTTATTCTCCTTTACTAAATATATGAACATCAGTTACAAAAATGTTTTCCTTCACTTTGCAGGAACATTACGGAAGGAACCAGCTTTTGCCAATAGAATGTACAACGACACAGGTTAAAACCATTTTTTCTCTTTACCCTCTCTCTCACTCTCTGTCTTCTTGACAATTTCTTAACCAGACCAAAGCCTTAAAAACTGCAGTTTCACAGCGGGATACAGTTGCCTTTGGCGATGGGAGGTAATAATAGAATAGAAGAAGCTCACTCCATGTCTTGGCTTCCTGATAACGGTAACCAGCAAACTATATTACCTGGAGATTCCAGCTTTCTTCCTCATAGGTATGATTCTTAAGTCACAGTATATAGAAACTATTTACTTCCAAATATCCTCTCTCAAGTCATGCCCTACTTAACTGAAAACAGAGAGATGGGTGGTCTGATTCCTGTTTACTCAAACTGCTGCTTTGAGTCTGTAAAACATGAAGATCATAAATGCAGCAACCCTGGACAACAGTTTGAGCAGTTAGGACAACAAGGAGACGGTTGTTTGGGTTTACAACAAATTGGGGAGGAGTATTCGTATCCTACACCATTTGGTACTACTCTTGGAATGGAAGAAGATCAAGAGAAGGATGTAAAAACTGAAATGGAATTGAACAACTTGCAACTACAACAACAACAACAACAAGATCCTTCATCAATGTATAATCCAACAGCTAGTAGTAGTGGTTTCTTTCAAATCCCTCATGGTCAGCCCATGTTTGCCACTGATCATCATCATTGGGTTTCAGATTCAATGTTTGGTCAAACTTCTTACAACCAGGTTTGTGTTTCAGACCTTCCATGGGAACTATCTAGCTATATGATCCAACAAAAATGAATATGTCTTTGTATCTTTGGTGTTGCAGCAACCGAACTAACTCAAGAGAGGGCTCAAGTATGTAACATGTTCTATGGATGATGACTGTACTTATGTCTGAACAAGGACTAGTTTGAGTCATTGCTATTATGTCCATATGTATATATAGAGAGAGTACGTGTGTGTGCATGTATAATGTATTAGTATGTATGAGAGCTTGTGTCATGTACTCAAGGGAGTTTTAGGCATTTTGTATATAAAAGATGTTGTCTAGGAACCTTATATTTTCTACGAGTGATAAAATATAATCAATATATATAGTTTCTATGTTGATGTTGGCCAGGTGTTTGAGACAACAAAACATACTCTAAAGTAACAAAACAAAAAGATCGGATGAAAAAGATATTTAACAATGATTTATTACAATAAGTAACCGGTGTTCAACCCTACAATCTTGACATGCTATAGTTCATCTTGACATGGCAACTCGAGACGACACAATGGACAAACATGACCGGTCTCAAACCACTTTACGATACAATCCTCTTCAAACTTATGTCCACATGGTAAAGTCACAACTATTCCTCCATTGCTAAACTCTTGCAAACAAATCCTGCACTCTTCCAAGCTTATCACCTTCTTTTTTTCCTTTTTAATCTTCTTGTTGTATATTTTCCTGGGTAGAGACTTGACCACGAGCTTGCTAGCTGGTCGAAACCGGATATTGCTAGAATCATCAAACGAGACTTGAACAGCTTCTTGAACCAGAGATTCATCATCATCATAAAGATAATCAGGAATAAGATCCAACCGAACTTTCAAAGCACATCCAGGAGAATACTCAATACTTGCGGGGCACGTTACTTCATCAACATAGACGATTAACTCTAGTATCGCAGTACTGATAACATCTTCGTTGATTCCGGCTTCCAACAAGAAGTAGTTCAAGTCTTCTTTGCTTTTACACTCGTCGTTCACATCATCTATGAAGTCTCTGGCAAGCGACAGAGTCGTGAACGTGGAGTTATCATCTTGGCCAAAGATCCTTGCCGTTACTGTGATGGTGTCTGCATCGTCTTGTTCAGGGTAGTTATCGACTTCGTGGGATAGTTTGTGTTTCATGACTACTTACGGAAGCAATATCAAGAGAAGAAACAGGGTTTAACGCTTTTTTTGAGGTGCTGATTTGCTCTAGCCTCTAGGGTTACACTTATATTTATAACACAAGGAATAGAGTGTTTATCAGACCTTTTTAGTCGGTGACAGAACTTTACTTTTTAGTATAACCTAGCAATTTCCTTTTTTTTAACAGACAAGAGATTAACAATTTCCTTTTTCACTTTCTTTATATTTGGTAATACATGTGAAATCCTAAAAACAAAAACAAATTGAAATAGAATAACTTAACTAAGGTATTACAAACAGCTAAAATTAGATTTGTTATTAATCAAATCATAAACTATAGATTCTCAAAAAAAAAATCAGATTTGTTATTAATTTTACAAAACTGCGTTATCAATATGTTTCCTTTTTTTAACAGACAAGAGATTAAGAATTTCCTTTTTTCACTGTCTTTTATCTTTGTGCTTTGTAGTTAGATGTGAAAATTTCAAAATCATAAAAACAAAAATAAATTGAAATAGATGACATAATGAATTTTTATGTAAAGCTTGATAATTATGATATTATCAACTACAAAGAAAATATTACCGACAATTCTATATATCTTGTAAATCATGTTTTACAAAGATTTACATCTGAATGCATCATTTAAATTTTGTCCTATTAGATCCGCTTGACGGTACTTTGTGCACCATACTACTTATCTTTTGTAAACTTTTTTTCTATTCCATGACATAATGATTAAGCAAGAACATACAACTCACTAAGGTAAGGTATTATTATTACATACAGGTAAAAAAACAATTTTCATATTTGTCATTTATTTTGCAAAATTGTTATCAGGTAAAGCCAGAAAAAAAAGTAAAGCCAGGAAGCTTGAAGGAGACGGAAGATCATAATTACAGTTACCAGATGAAAGAATTTTATCTTCTAATTCAAAGCTAGGTTTCATTTCCTGTATGTCAAAGAGCTCAAGATCGATTCATTTCTCTTTAGCATCGACACTGAGTGTATTTATAAGATTATGCAATACGCAAAAGAGGCTTTTTATAACAGAACAGTAGAAGATAAGATTATGTAATACTCAAAAAACATCTAAGCAGAACACTGCAACAAAAGCAGGAAAGTGTTTTCATACAAACAAAAGATACTACTAGCTTGTCTTGTCTTTGTCATGAGACATTTTGCGTAAATTAAAGAAACTATTCAACACACAAACTTGACACATTACATGTAAGCAAATGTGGTTTATGGGGAAGGAACCCTCTCATTATTCCTCACCATCTTTGTCTTCTTCGTCATCATCTTCATCAGAATCCCCTTCTTTCCCCTACAATTTTGGTTTGCAAAAAAAAAAAAAAAAACTTATCAGGTAAGGAAACTTACGTTGGAAGAACAGTTTCAGACATTACAATATAAACATGTCCTGTCTATGGATATGTCTGTGAACTTTCAGAAGAAAACAAAACCAAGCAAAAGGAAATTTTATGAGATTTTTACCTCCTCATCTTCATCATCATCATCATCATCTTCATCAAAATCCTCTTCATCAGCCTCCTACAAAGTTGCATACATCGATTTACCAAAATCTTATGCTCTAAACAAAGTTGAGATTGCAGAATGAAAAGGTGAATTGCTTACATTGTTGAAGTAGGTGAGAGGGTTGGGCCATAAATCTTCCTTGATGACATCCGCAACCTGCTACAAGACGAATCTCTGAGTTCAAATTGTGCCAGACATGATGTTACACACTTACAAACAAGTCATCATTGTAAAATATAAGATGATTACCTCGTCGTTAATCTCTACATCAAGGTCCGCATCGCTAAACCAGATAAAGAAACTGAAAAAGATAGTCAAGATAAGAGTCATTAGGCATGTATTTTGCTAATCTTTTAAGCCATGGTGCCAAAATTTTAAACTTAAACGAGGAGATGATTTAACCATACCTCTCTTCAGGTAATGCACGTTTGTTTCCGTTCTTCTCGTGATTCACTCCATTTGGCAAGCCCTTTATAATCGAGAAACATAGTTAACAATAACATCAACGAGTGTCAGACGATTCAAGAACTAAAAACTAAACATAGTTAGTTACCTTGCCCTCTTTCCACCTGATTGGTGTGGCTGTGATTTTGGTTGTCCCTTCTTCGAGGAAGGTAAAAGTCTTTGTGAGTTTCTCATCCTCAAAGTAGGGGTTGGGATTGAAGTGCTATAGTTCACAATTCAACTACAATCAGTATACTTAAAAACTTACCTTGGCTTTCTTAAACCAATCAGAGATATCAAACTGATACATAATAACAAAAAAGATGTCTGATTAAAAGAAACTTACAAAAGTGATGGAGTATCCAGACTTCACATCTTTGGCATCCTCAACATCCAGAGAGCTAAGATACTTGAAAACCTGGCAAAACAGAAGAGGTTACTTTGATGTGAATGAAAACGTGAAACAAATTCGCAAGGGATGCTTAAGGAAACACACAAACCTTTTGGTCTTCTTCTGTCAAAAGCTCACCTAAAGCAGGGTGGCTCAAGAACTGCAAACAAAAATGAGATTCCCAATCCTAATTAGACAACAAAGACATGTTTTAAACCTCTAAAAAGAAAACAGAACAGAGAATCATGGTTACAGCAGTAAGCCAGAAGTCAGGGATGGCTTTGATGATCTCGTTACGCTTGTCATAAACAGGCTTCCTTATCACGTTGTACTTCTGCTCCACTTCCAAGACTTCATCGCTAGCCTTTTCGTTTATCTACCAACACAAAACGAGATTAAACCAAAGTGTAGTGTCTCATTTATTGCGATGCAAACATAATATCTAAAACAAGTTGATTCACTTCAAGAGCTATCATCTATCATTGATCTGAAAACGACCACATCTCAATTCAAAGACACAACAAAATACATAAAGACAAAGACTTTTTGCATAATTCGAACCATATCAATCAAACACAGACAATTCGCAATACTAAAGATCAGTAGATTAAATAAAAATTAAAACTTTCTATCTCGATTTACCTTCTCTAGCTCGTCTTGGATCTCCTGAAGCTTTTCGATTGAGAGGACAAGCTCTCCGTCGATTTGCTCGACGTTTTCCTCTTCAATTTTAGCCTTCTTGCTCTTGTCCGCCACCATTTTCACTTTTTCTGAAGAAACCCTAATCGTCGAGGAAATGATTCCTCTCTCTATCTCTCTTTTCTCTCTGCCTCTCTCGTTCTGTCCGAAGAGCGAGCAGCCGCTTAAACCCTAAAGCTCTCGATGTATATGTTTGGTGAAGCGTGAAGTTGGGCCAAAGATGATTTTAGGGTTTTAAGGGTTTTTGTTGACCAATCAGATCACGCCATGATAGGCGCTGAGGGTAATATTGTCAACTCCTATAAAGTAAGTATATATTTGTTATTATGTTTAAAGCATTGATTTTTAGTTTTTAATTAAGTAAAATCATGTGTTGTGTAACTGGTGACCAATTAAAAATTAGTTACTAAATCATACAAAAATTAATATGATGATTATTTTCTGATAACTAACTTAGTAATCTAATTTTACCCACCCTATCTACAAATGTAATATTATTTCTTTGAGGACTAAATCAATATTCTTATCACAAAATACTACCAATTCATTACACTTCTTCAATTGTAAAAATATTTAATATCAAAGGGCTCATGATGGGCTTTTTAAGGACCCTTATGGGCTAGTGAAATCATGTACGTCTCATACCATAAACATGGGCTAATAGACTGGCAGCTAAATATTGTACTTCTCATGAGGATCACATTATAGCGAAAAAGGTATCACATTCTTCATTTTCAGCTTCGATTTATTGGAGTTTTTTTGGCTCTCCACTCTCTAGCTGGGTATTTATGTGAATGTATATCGGAAAAGCATACTAATAGGTATACTTTTTTTCTTATTAAATATTGAATATGTAATTGGGTAAGGCGTGGTCACAACGTAATTAATATTGTTCAAAACATTCTTCATAGCTGATGGTACCACAACTCTTATTTTAGTATATAGAAAATATTAACATAGTCATCTTTTCGGTTTCCACAGATTTATAAACAAATATGGTCATCTCTTTACTTCGTTAGAGTCTGTCGAACCAAAAAATTATGACATTTTGTTACATTTTAAATTTAAATCTGGATAAGCAGAATAATATTATTATATAGGTAAATGCTATAACAATTAATTAGCTCGTTTCGAGTTACTGAATTGGTCCCAGTTTGAGAACATTCCCTTCATCTTTACTACTAACCAACTCTAAGTTTGCAGTTGCATGGCTACAAATATATATCCAATGTTTATGCCAATTTTGTATAATCTCATACAGACTAATTAATATACTTTGTTGTCTCGACGTCAAGTGATCAATATCGTTTCTTATTACTTCTTAATTTCTTATCCACATCCATAACTTGTGGGTCAAGTCTCAAGACTCACGAGAGAGAGAGATAATTAATCACGATGTACTTATTATATAAAGTCGTTCCAATCAATGCGTATAGCATAGACGCGATATATTGAAACATGTGGTGTGAAATGATAACAGTTATATATTATTGTCATCTCTCAAACACGCAGATATGGTATAACAGAAGAAACATAGTCAAATCATGACAAAAAAATATCTCAAAATCATTAACATACATACGAACAAATACTACAAAAACATTTGAACAAATAGTTAAACAAAAACACAAAAACATTGTTTCTTAAAGAAAGCTTAGGGCATCTCCAATGGGGAGTCCTTAAGGGGAATTCTTAGGGAAAAAATAATTAAATAATCGGTGGACCCCACTAAAACTTAAGGATTTGATCCTTAAAATCTCTAAATAAGGATCGATCCTTACACTATTTGCGACACGTGGCGGCACGCGATTGGTTGAATTTTCTTTTTTTTAATCTGGAAAAAAAAAAAAAAAAAAAAAGTAAACAGTTAAGGACTCCACAATGGGTACACCATTGTGGATGCTCTTAAGTCTTGAATCCTAAAAGCATGATTAAAGGGGGTTCTTAGAGGGGTTCTTAGGGGGATGGGTCTCATAAATAGTGTAAGAACCGGTTCTTAAAATTCTTAAATAAGAACCGGTTCTTAAGAGTTTCTTGCACTGTTTGCGGGTCCCACAGACACGTGCCGACCCGCGATAGGTTCGTTTTAAAAAAAAAAAAAATCAAATTAAAAAAAAAACAAAAAAAAAAACAAAAAAAACTAGAACCCCAAACGGGGGTTTGGGTTCTAGGGTTAATCCTGCTCTAATCTCAGTTTAAAACTTCTTCTTCTGAGACATCTCATGATGACCAACCTTGTCTGCTTCTTTAAAATTTCTTGTACTATCAACAACCAAGACAGCTTTGTGACTCCTACAACCAGACCAAAACCCACCGGACCGGACTTTTTCAACAATCACCGGTTTTGTTTTAACCACCGAACGACTTCTCGTGCCCCTCTTTATCATATCAAAATCCGAAATAACCGATTGATCTGCCATGCTTCCCGTTACCACACTCCACCCAATGCTAGCCTCACTCGGCTCATAGACACTGCTCGTTATGTTCTCAATCTCGAACAAATCAGAACTCGCTTCGCTTGCTGTCTCTTCCTCTAGCGTCTTGTTACTCATTGAAGAGTTATTATCATTATTGTTCTTGGTAGAAATATGGTTAGGTGGTATCGCGTCCCATGTAAGCATAGAGAGCTTTCTCTCGAGGTTCATGGCGATATCCGACCTTTGTGGCTCGGGATAATCTGCTTTCTTGGCTTCTAAACGAAGTCTTGGTTTGTTGATATGCTTTCTTGCGTCATAAGCAACATAATCCTGATCATAGTCTCTACCTTTTCCTGATATATTCCTCTCGGTATTGACGGTTTTAACCCTGGAGCAGGGACCGTTGCATCGAAACCCACCAAAAGAAACGCTTGTATCGTTCGTTTTACGTTGCTTATTATCATTGTTGTTGTTGTTGTTAAACCTCATGAGAAAGGTTTCACTGTTGTAACTTGACTCGGATCTTACACTAGGAGTTCCATGTCGGCTTGATCTTGATCTTGTCGAAGTCGTTTTCATCAGTGGAGGATGAGGATGATTCTGTATGTTTTCTTTCTCCTTTTGGTTAGTGATATCCACCGTCGAGTTATCATGATCTAGCTTCATGCTGAAGTACTTTTCTGCGCCGAAAACTCCCAGCTCGGAGTCAACATCAGGAACAGTAGATTTGATAGTTGCTTTATCTGAGATTTTTGAAGAAGGGTGCTCTTGGATAGAGGAGAGGACAAGTAGTTGTGGTTTATAAGTTGAGATTTGGCGAAAATGGGCACTCTTCTTTTCAGCATCCATCTCTATTTTGTGTGTTTATATACGTTGTTTAGTTAGTCTGTTAGTGACTACTTTATGAAGTGGTACAATACAAAAGATCAAACAGAAATGACAAGAAGAAGAAATCAATGGAAATGATGGGATACTTTGCAGAGAGGAAAGGTTTTGAATGATGGATGTAGATCATGAGGAAGCATTTTCACTATTATATATAGAAGAAGAAAAAGTATTCTTGGTGGAGGAAATAGTTCCAAGTCATAGTTAGTAAGTCATACAAATTGCAAACCCAAATTAATTATGGCCTTATTAATAAATGTCATCTATTTTTTTTTTTTTTTTAATTCATAAAGTGGGAATATGATCATAAGGAGTATGATGCTAATTAATTACACGTGAATAATGGGACACTTTCCCCCGAAATGTTTTGAAAAAAGCCAAATGAGCATATGAGTAAATACCTTTCAACTTTGTAGTGTGTACAGTTTCTTCAACCTTAACGAGGAATGATTAGAATTATCACAATAACCGAATAGTTCTCTTCTTTATACCGAAATTATATATTTTGTGCATATATCCATGAAATAAGATGTGGTCAGTATTATAACAAGTCCCAAGTGGTATGTGGAAGTGGAACAAAGAGAAAGAGAAGCGGACCAAATAAATAGATTGGTATTTATTATTATGCTTATTGTTATGTAATAAATAGTTTGAAAGATTAGTTTTTAATGCATTTTCGATTCCAGCAAATATGTATCACCACATGCAAGTATAACTCTCCTTGACGTCTGCTGGAAAGTTTGGCAGTGGCAACATCAACGATCTTTTCAGTATATCATATTATTATTGTTCTTTTGGAATAATAAGTTAATAACAATCTACAAATAACCTTGGTTTGTTTTTCTCGTCTTAAGGAAAACACAACTTATCAACAGACAGATACAGTGGACATATTTAACTACTTGTTTAACTAAACATGAAGTTGATATACGAAACGTGTAGATAAACTATATTATGTATATTGTTAATTTTGCCTGTTAGTAAAAGTCATAAAATTGAAGACTGAAAGGGAAGTACAAACAAAGACCAAAGGCTACTATGAATATGCTTACCAAAAATTTGAATACTCTATGAAACTTAGTAAATTGGATAAACTGAATGAGTGAATGACTATATATGTATATGCTTACCAAGATTTGAGTGATGTATGACAATTTTGTATACTAATCAAAAGGTCAAGATGGCCGAGTTGATCTAAGGCCTTCTTCGAAATATTGGGCCGGTCTAAGGCCTTCTTCGAAATACCAAGATTTGAATGAATGTATGACAATTTCTGTCGACCATGTGTTTTCATCCTCTGCTTAATAAGTCTCTTGACGTGGGTTCAGTTTCCCGTTGTGTCAAAATGTTTAAAATGTTTTCTTTTAACTTAAAAATGAGGTAGTTTTGTATAATTAATCAAAACGATGTTCCTTTATACCATTGTTTGACCAAAAAATAATGATTGACTAACATCGAATTAGTCGAGATAGGTTTTAGTGCTACGGTTAAGTCCAGGTCTGAAATTCTAATTATTTTTAAGTTTGAGTTTGTTTTAGCATTTACTCCTATCTTTTATTCGAGTCTGAAAAGGTACAACACAAATATTAGCGGTTGAAAAATGTATTTTCTCACTAAAACTAATATTTGCATTATTTGTCGTTGTAAGGAAAAAATTTTGTTTCAAAATAAGTATCATTTTAGAGTTTTAATGCAAAATTCATTAATAATATTCTTTATTTTATTTTTCTATTGGTTGAAATATGGTTAGATATATAAGTAATTGTATTTTTATTTTGAAAATATACAAAATTATATGTTTTCTTAATACAATATAACCTTTTTAAATTAATACTTTGTAAATTAATATATATTAAAAATCTCTATAAAATAATATAATTTTATAGTTCTAAATTGAATTTTTGGTTCAATTAGTATATCGATAAATTAATAATTTCTATAAATTAATAAAAATTATAGTTTTAGTATAGTCCTAATATTATTAATTTATAGAGGTTTCACTGTATGTGTGCATAAAGCTAAAACGACAAGTAATATGAAACGGAGGGAGTATCTCCTTATCATACGTCTTGTTGTTGATTGCTCTAATCAACATTGAAGAGTCAGAGCACATTTTGAAATTGGGAATCTCAACATCTGCAGCCATGGTGAGTCCCGATCTGACTGCTAAGGCTTCATCCATCAGTGGGGAGTTAAAAAAATTGTGTATATCTGATCCTTGTCTAAAGTCTTCATCATAATGGCCTTTAAAGATCTAAGCTACACCTGCTTTCTTCTAGACCTTTTTCATAGGAAGCATTTGTTTTGCATGTGATCAGAAATTTGATTGATTGACCGGCTAGGAGAGCTGAGTGGTGATGCGTTTTGAAAGAGTCAGGTAACGACATTGTTGGGTTTTTTACTTTTCCCTTCAGCTTTATTCCACTCTCTTACTAACATGATGTCTTTCATTGCTACTTCTTTAGGTGATGATTTATGGTCTTTGAAAATCAGTTAATTTCTGGATGTACAAATAAACCAACAGATCCAAGTCTTGCCACACCTTCGTTGTCTGACCATTTCTGATTGTCTTTTCTAGGTTGGATTTTAAGAGATGACCATTTCTGATTGCCTTTCCTAGGTTGAATTTTAAGATATCACAATTGTGTAGAATAATGCGCTATCCATGATAACAAAACGAAAGTATTGTTACTTCTATAAAATCTTTACTGAATCCAAGAGAGTAAACAGTTTAAAACTGTTTGGATTTGCCATGGAAGCTTAGTTAGAAGTACTCGGTTAAAACTTTCAATAGTTCCAGACCACCAACTAAAGTCAAAATGAATAAAACTGCCATTATGTGACATATAAGAACATGTCCAAAGAAGGGTGTAACTAGTAACCATGTTAGAAACATTAGGAATGAATAGGAAATGAATGAATAGGAATAACATTTTGGAAATGTTGAAGAATAATGATTCCTTATCAAAATTTACAAGGAACAAATTTATTCTTTAATTCTCTACAAAAAAAAAATGAAGGGAAATAAAAAGGAAAAAATATTCCTTATGAATGGTAAATATTTTAAAGAATGTTATGTTCCTCTTCATTCTCTTGGTTACCATTCAAAACCGAAGAGTTTTCTCCTTGGAGTTCTAAAGTTACATTAATGTATATGTATATATATGTAATTTTAGAATTTTAATAGGAAAACTTTCCATTGGACAGCCATGTATTAGTTACAACAAGACTTGTAGAGCTCGGTTATATTATATGGTAATAAAGTTTTCTAGAGATTCCCAAAATCACAACATGTTTCTTTCAAAAGAGTATTTTAAATAGATTTAGTTATCTTTAGATCATTAGAATAAGTTAAAAAACTACAGTGTTCTTTTCCAACAAATTTGAGTGGCCATTTAGATGAGAGCAGAAGCAGCCAATATGTGTGTTTTGGTGGTATTGGTAACAAACATTGCTTTATGTTATTTGTAATGGCTTCAAATTGACTATAACATATTGAGCGAATTGAAATACATGAACCTAAACGATTTGATAACATGATTTGAAATGTGGGCCGCTGTGTTATTAATTAAATTACTTTAACATAAACATAAAAAGCATGATTCACACACAAATTAATACACATTACCCATATGTAAAAGGGAAAAAACTCCATTGAGATATTTTCTCTTAACAAATAGAAAAAAAAAAAAAATTGAGATGGATAATTATTTTAATTGAAATATCTAAAGATTCACTTTGAATACTAAAAAAAATGAATTGAAGTCCAGAATTTTCACGATTTTCAAAGAAATTTATAATAATATATGATATCCAGAACCGTCTGGTAATTTATGTAAGTGGTGCATTCAAAATCATATTGTTGTTTTATTTACCTTCAACATGTATATCATGAACTGGCTGGTTAACATTTTTTATTTTAAAAAATCAATCTATTCATGTTAAACCACATCGGTTAATATTAATAAAAAAAAACATTTTTCAAAAGAAAAAACTAACAACCTTTTCAAGTCTAGAATATGTTATTGGAATCTTTTGTGTGTGTAGTGATGGGTCGAATAATCAAGAGAGAGAGAGACAAAGGGAAGAACATAGGATTATTGGTACTTGTCTCCATTAATTTCATTTTTTCGTGACAGAATCGTGTTAACTCAAACTGTCATATCTAGCAATAGGTATTAGAAGAATTAATTAGAGCAAATATTTAACTCGCTCACTAACTCGGGTTTTCCATTTACAAATCTGAAAATCCCCATTTCTTGTTGCTGTCATTGACCATTAACTCGCTTATTAATTTGGGTTTCCATTTATAAATCAGAACATCCCCTATTTTCTGTTGCTGTCATTGACCATATGCTTCATAATCATACATGTGCTACTGAAAGTAATCACTGAAAGAGATAGCAAGCACTCCTAAGGGTCTATTCATCTCATTCAACGCAAGTGCTCTTATCTTGTAAAGATTCATCTTCTTCAAATCCGCTTACAACATATTAGCATACAAATATAGACTACATTATCTAGCTGTGATTAGCTCAATCAAGATTAGTGTACGAGTAGAGAGACCCTTGCGTTTAGGGAAATGTATGATTTAGGTACCTCTTCAGAATCAATCACAAATTTTTACACGGCTCATTGTACTCTAAATAGGCTTCTTAAAAGTCTTAAAAACCTTTTCGGTTCTAAAAGGTAAAAAGAAAATCAAGATCCGCAAGAACAAGCACAAGAAATAATAATTGTGTGTAATCTTAAATGGATCAAATCATATATAGCTGAAGCTGAAGTAAATAGTACTCCATCACATCAAGATTGAAGAATCATTAACCATATAGATTGGCGTTACTGTAAGTACTTGAATATACATCAATAACCCATATACATAGATAAATACATGTCTAATATATAATTCAATAGAAGCATATATATATAGTCTTTTTTTTTCCTTTTTAATTTAAAAGTCACCAATACCTTGTGTCTTCTTCCATGTTTCCATCTTCGTTAATGATTCAATTAGGAGGAGAATACTCACAAACAACCTCCGTTTCAACTTCCCTCCGATGAAAATTCCGGTGACAGCCACAAGCAGCGCACGTCAAAGCCTCATCGGTTCCTTCACCACCTTTTGCCATAAACTCACGGCAACCGTCAACAGCGTAGCCGCCGATATTAGCGGCGTGATTCTTTTGGCACTCAACGTAACGGACGTTGCTCGAAGAAGAAGTCGTAGTGTATGAGCTTTTTCTCTGTTTTATTACTACTTGCCTCTTCTTCATCTTTTGCTCGAAGAAGAACCCTAACTCTTTTTTTTTGTACAATTATTTCGTTTTGAGAGGGAAATGATCAAATAATCTTTTTGGATACGGAGTAAAAGGGTACTTGCAAATGACCCTTTGTATCTATTATTATATAAATAGGGTTGTTGAGTGTTGACTATATCTCTACACTGTAGATGGATTTGCCGCAGCATTTGCTAAATTATATGCCTAAGCATTTGAAAATTGACGGCTTCGAAAAGAAAAGATTGTAAAATTAAATTTTTCTATATTTGGTAAGACATAGATTCTGACATAAATAAGATTTATAACAGTATTTTTGACAAACATAGATCTATATATATGTTTGGTAACATGAAAGAAGTACAACAAATGTTGAGTATTAGAGTAACTCCAATGGAAAACTCTCAATTTCTGAATTCTCAAAAAACAATATTAGTATTTTCATAATTTTATGTTGAGAAGTTTCCGTTGGGTTGCTCTTACTAGCTAGTTACCGAGTATATCATGTTTACATGTAACTCACTTTTTGCTAGCTAGAAAATAATAATATGTGTATTTTTGAAATTTTTGAAGATACTACTTATTCCGCTTTTTTAATACATGACGCTTTAATTATTAATAAAATTTAGATATAAAATTGAAACCGTTATATAATTTAGAACAAGTTTTTTTTCTAAAAGTCATGTATTAAAAATGGTAAAAGTATTATTTAACTTCAAATTTAAAACTAATGATCATCACTATTTTCCCCGGTATCTTAAAATTATACTAATAAAAATGGAAAATGAAACACAAGAAACTCAGCAACCAGCCTAATTTTTACGTTATTTTCACGTGCACCAGTTTGCATAAAGAGTCTGTAGTTCATTGAAAACATAATTTACTCGAAATTCAATTGAATGGTAGCCACTAGCCAGATCAATAATAAACAAACAAATTGAATAAACAAATTAAATGCGTATCCGAGTCATTCCAAGGGACATGCTCCCACAAGCAATAGACACTGACAGATTGTTGGAGTACAATCGCATTATCAATCACATTTTTTAATATCATTACTATAAAGGACTTCTAGTTACGTCCTAATGTAAAAAGCCTACATCAGTTTTTATGTATTTATAAAGCTATATCAATTTCTTCAAACAAAAATAGATTTATAGCGCATAAAGAATATCCATATATAATAGATTTACGTGGTTCAAAGTAATACGGGAAGTGGCTATATAATAAATGATACTACAACGAGTAAACGAGCATTCAGATTTATTTTGAAATTTTGACAATACCACAGCCTATAAGAAAATTAAAATATGTTTCTCTAGCTTGATGATTGATGTTTTCAAAATCATATTAAACATTATCTTGCGCATGTATCTATCATCTATGAGTCTCATCATCTATCTATGTCTATCTGTTTTTCTCTGTCTCACGCATGGACATGTTAACCTAACGTCCTGTTTTGTCTATAATCAAGTTGAACTATTTCATTTAGACCGTATAAATAAGATTAGCAAACCTAAATTCTATCAGCAAGACTGAAATCCAACTTACAAAAAAGTGAAATCTATGATTTTGTATATAATTTTTTTTTGTCGAGACATGGTTCGCTCACGTTTTTTAAGTTTAATTAATACTAATTTATAAACCACCAAAGTCGCTAGCTTAGATTGACAAAATGTATTATTTTTTTCCTTGAAATCTGCCTAATAAGTAATTAGTCAATGGACTTCCTTGTTTCTATAAAACAAGTGTGGATCCCAGTTGCTACACAAAAGACAACACGTCTGTGACCCATGCGATGCCTCTATACATTAGTTTTCCCCTAAAATGATCAAAATTCAAATTTGTTTTCCTCTATATAATTCATGTGTTCACTTTGTAGACTACACCAACAGTCCTCAATGCTTTAAGACGGTCTTTTGAACTATAAAAAGAAAGGAAACAACAACAAAAAGAAGACCAAAGTATATAAGAATACCTTGGCAAAATAAAATAAATACTATGAGAACCATGTCATGTTTTCATCTCGAGTTCTACTATCACTGAAGTCGATATATATATGACAGAGTGTTTTTTGGGGGGGTTAAAATATTGGTTAATTTATATTTATACTTGTGAACATTGATATATAAAATGCTTCGATCATTAAGAAATTTAAAACCGAAAATCATGGGAGAATGTTTGTTAAATACAAAATTAATACACTGTGAGTTCTTGTTCAATCTCTTGAAGAGTTCGGAGTATTTTTCATATCCAATAAATAGTACTCCTTCCGTTTCATATTACTTGTCGTTCTAGGTTTATTCACACATATTAAAAAAACATATAATTTTGTATATTTCCAAAATAAAAACACAATTACCTATACACCTAACCATATTTTAACCAATAGAAAAATAAAAACACAATTACCTATGAATCTTATTAATGAATTTTGCATTGAAACTCTAAAACGACACTTATTTTGAAACAAAATTTTTTCCCTACAATGACAAATAATATGAAACGGAGGGAGTAGTTAACAATACATAGTGTTGACTAATGTTTGGAAGCTACATTCAAAGTTCGCAATATAGCAGAAATTAAGAGTAATATATTCGTATAAAAACAAAAAAGCAGCTAAGACCATAATTATTACAATTGTTGCAATAGAGAATGAGATCAGATGGGATGTTCTTAATATTTATTTGTAAAGACTAAAGACTCTTTGTTTCTCGCCAACCGTTCCCTACTCGTGATCAGTGAAGTTGCCAACCCTGAATCTTACAAACCCCATGCATATCAAATATTACCAAACTAACAGGTTGTCCCGCCTATAGATATTTCAAATATTTATGGATTTACCGGGCCGAATCTAACATTCTAATATCAATATATTTATATTAATATTATACGATAGACTTCAATAATCAAAATATCTAATAAAATCTAAAGAAAGAATCAAATAGAATATAAAATTTCTCGTTTTCAATGTCTCTTGAGCCCATACAAAGTACTTAGTTGGCTTCTTTATAACATAAAGCCCAGCCTACTCGGTGACTTTTTCAGTCGGGCTCTGAGTTGTTTGGATTTGGGCTCAAGAACCAAAACTCTTGAAGAGTCTTATATTCACCGAAGAACAAGCCAAGTCTTGTATATTCTAATATATACAATGCATCAAACAGAACATATATAATGCAAGACATGTTTAAAAGAACAGATATTCAGTACAAACTTAAACCCTTGAAGGATTAAGAGAGAAATGGTTAACTTTTCTTTTTCATAAAAAATAGAGTACTGAAAGAAAACATAGAAACTGAGACTGCAGAAATAGAGTATATAGACTAACTTTACTTTCAGATATGAAAACATTGTTTCTTCTTTCTAGAAGAATGTCAGCATTTGTTGTGTATAGGATCAGATCCTCTTCCAATCTTTCTTTTCACTGATTGATTAGGATCATACATCACAGAAGGCGCCAAGTCTCCATTTGTATCTAAATCTCCTTCCTTCGATGATGATGATGATGACTCTTCAAGAACACGCAAAGGATGAACAGTTAGAAGCTGCAGCCTCATATCTCTCTCCCATCTTAGACTTGAGACCTTATCCGTTTGAAGAAGTACAAAAAATGCGATGCCAAGAAGAAGAAACATTCCTCTATGACGAATCAAAACACCCATTTTGAACAAAGTTTGTAGATATTTACTACTAGCTAGCTTGTGAAGATATATATACAACTTGAGAGATTATATAAATTGTAAAAGGCTAAAGAAGAAGGGATAAGTTTGTCACTCTTTCTCTCTCTTTAGAATGGAGAGAAGATTGGTAAGAAGGAAGCATATATAAAGGCTGGTTTTAGAAGATCTCTCTTCTGACAAGTTTGAACCAAAAAGCTTTACATTTGGAACTCTGTTATTGGGAAGCTAAGCATATCTCTTTGTTTTTTCCCCCTTTTTTTCCATCTCCATACTTTTTTTCTATTGTTAAACATACAACACTCATATACATACATATATATATATATATATGAGATGGTTATTGGATAAGGTGAATGTTGTGATATATTATATACTAAGATGGTTGTACTTCACACAATATGTCCCTATCAAATGGAATCACCAAAGAGCATTGAGATATCTTTGGAACATTCTCTTTTGCCTGACATGGACAGCCTTTACAATATATATATATATATATATATATATGTGTGTGTGTGGGTGGGTGTGTCTCTCTGTATTTGAATGTTCAGACATAAAATTAGGCATCATAACTCACTATCATAAAATAACGATGACACTGATTTATTTTAGAAAAACAAAACTATTGTTAATGTAGAAGAGGTTTAGCTTCTCTCTCTTTTTAAATGTAGATGGATGTGGTTTATCTAACGACAATAACAAAAAAAAAAAGATGTAATTATGATAAAATAAGCAAAACTAAGTTCAAGAAAGAAAGAATAATGAAATATGCAAAGAAGAAGGTATGGCTTGAAAATTGATATTCAAGAAGAAGAAAGAAGGCCGTCTTAAAGGGGGAAAGTGTTTTATTCAAAAAAGAATATACACAAATTGAAGGAGAAGTTAGTATGAAAGCTTGTGTTAATACCAACTTTTATAATTCCAAGCTCTTTTCTCATTGTAGTAATATCCAGTCTTGCTTCTTTGAGCTCAATGGATTATCCTTTATGCTTTTCTTCTTTAGTTTTCCCCCACTTTAATTACTTAGCCCTTCCCTCCTTAATTTAAAACTTTTTGTTGAAGTGGTTATAGACACTGATACCTTCTTTAATTAAAACGTTAAATTTCATCTATAGATTTTTTTTTGTTTGAAAAAAAAGATTCAGGGTCATTACATATCATAAACAGCTTTTTTTTTTGACATCCATATCATAAACATCTAAACTTGGTTTACTTGGAAGTAAAAATAATGTATGATGAAAACAGAATGAAATTCCCACAAAAACAAACCTACGATGTACATTCTCAACACAAATACAAACACAAACACAACACACAAACTATATAAGATAGATGGTAAAATATTGTAGAGTGATCATCAATAGCCTTCTTTGCTTTCACCACAAGATCATTCAATCATCTTTTCCACTCTACCGGAGTTGTCTTCCCTGCAAAAACCAAAACCAATCCCGTAAAGTAATACAGTTGAGAAGAAACTCAGAATCTCTATACACACTTTCTGGCATTTTAGGACACTAACCGTTAAGAAGAGGTTTCTCAGTCTTCTTCCCAGTTTTACCACCCGAGTTTGAGACTCTTGTTGTTTTAGGAGAATCAGAAGTGACTCTTGCATTATTACCTGAAGATGGTAGCGAGTAACGTCTAGTGGCTTTCTCAGTCCCTTGTTGCTTAGGTGAAGAAGAGCCTTGTAGCCTCAGCTTTGCTTTTGCGGATTTAGTCGCTTGCATATAGCTTGGTAACCCCTGGCTACTATTCTGATTCCCATTACTACTCTCTTGACACTCGATGGTTTGAGTTGTAGTAGTAGTAGTAGTAGTAACCGGAGAATCCTTTTTTCCTGATTTTTTATTCTCCTTCCTAGCTGGATTCTCCTTGTTGTTTTGTTTGGGAGTTCTCTCTTCTTTCACATCCTCCTTCTCCTCAGGTATCACATTCTCTTCGCTCTCTTCGATTTGGTTGACCAATGTGGAATCAAGTGTTTCACTGGTTACAACTGGTTCATGAATGTGTTTTAACTCCTCAGGCTGTTCCACCACAGTCTCAACGATTTCATCTGTTTTCTCTTCATCAATGGCAACCTCCACAGGTTCTTCTAAAGCAGGAGCTGGCTTCTCAATCTCCTTCTGTGGAACTGGTTGAGGAGGCTGGATAGAGTTCTCAACTACAGGATTATGCACTTTCCTCAAGCCACGTTTCACTTTTTCAAGATCAACTTGAGGAGTCTCTGCTGGTGGTGGTAGTTCTACAGATTGGCTTGTTGAAAACTTGCGGAAGCTGCTGCGTTTCGGTTTCTCAAACTCAAATGCTGTCTGTGCATCCGAGGGATTGTCGACATTTGAAGTAGGAGCTTTGCGAACGTTCTTCTTTGGTTTACCATAATCTCCCTCGACTATCTGAGAGTTACTGGCAAACTTCTTCTGAGTTTTCTTGACTGATGTTTTCTTAGGTTGAGGAATGGGCTTCCAGAAGCAAGAGGCTGACCAGTTCTCTAACCAGATTGAGTTGGACGAATCATTTTCCAGGTGCGCAGGCATCACGTTTGGCGATGAAGCTAGAAGCTGATAAGAAAGACAAACATCATTATCCACCATGAGCTTCTACTTTCAAACATAGTAATAGTCTTTACAAGCATACCTTCTGAGCAAAAGCATTTGCAGTTAGCTTCTTGATTCCCAGGTAAGTACGTGTATCAACAACAGAGTCTTCAGGGAATTTATTCTCCTGATAAGACAGAGAAATAACAGTTGCAGAACTCAAGTTCAAAAGCTAATCAACAACAGAAACCGAAACCATAGAGTCAAAAGTGATGAGCATTACCACATGCTGATGATTCAACCGGCATTTCCTCTGAACTTCAACTCCAATGTCAGAATGTCTGATCCCTCTTCCTCGAGCAAGTGCTTGCAATCTGACAATTCCCATAACACAGCACAGAGTCGCAACAGCTTGCCTCCTGACCATGTGGCCGCGGATAAGTGCTTGTAGCCTTATTATACCTTTTAATGCCCAGAAAGCACGCCGAGCCTTCACATTGAGAGCTCAAATCAGTATACAAGAAGGAAACAGACAAAGGGGTTAAAAGTATTTACCAAGTAGCCTCTAAAAGCAGCCTGCACAGTTGTTGCTGCAATCTCTTGCAGAGTTTTGTCTGATTCGGATAACGAATCATCAGGAACAAAAGCAGCAGTTGGAGAATCTGTTGGTTGGACTTGAACCTCAGGAAGTTGTATCTCATCATCTGAAACCGCTTCATGTTCTATAGCCTGCGTCTCTACCACACCACTGGTATGAACTGTTGCGTTTCCGAAGGATGGAAGATCTGAAACCACATCGGATTCTTCAATCTTTGATATAACCACTACCTCTTTTCCATTCACAACTCTCTGAGCGTGATAACCAATAGAAACAGACACCAAAGAGAAAGAAATCAGAAAGTGACACCATAGACGAACAGTAAACAGAAAGAAACAGTAGACTGAAGAATCTTAGTCCTCTACAGAAACAAAAACTTAACTATATAAAATTTGAAAATTCATGTTTTTCTTTAATGGGGTTACCTCCTTGTCTTTAGAACCACTAGATTTAGATGGTTTCTTTCCAAGTAACACACTTTTTAACCACCTTGTAGGCTTCCCCATGGTGAATTCAAAAACACACCACCTGCATTTGTCCGAACCAAATCACGAAAAGCTTAAGATTGCTTGTTCAGTAAATTTTTGTTTGCTATCTAGAGCTTGGAGA
This sequence comes from Sinapis alba, assembly GCA_012274485.2. Lineage (NCBI taxonomy): Eukaryota > Viridiplantae > Streptophyta > Magnoliopsida > Brassicales > Brassicaceae > Sinapis > Sinapis alba. Next base: position 241,794 of record MU105726.1, on the reverse strand, counting down.
AGATATGTAAGCATTTTGTAACAGGATTCATCATGCAGGATGAGCCATTTGTTTGTAAAGACTTAAGTAAAGATCCAAACTTTGAGAATCAATTAAACATAACAATTAGCATTCATTCTAAAGATTTGTACTTTCCTTTATATAATCAGATCTAATGATAAGGTGTAATCATTAAGCAGTGAAATCAAACAAATACAATGATTAAACCTTAAAAACAAACTAAATTAGGGAAACCAGATCTGGATCTCACCTAGCAAAGTAAGTGAACCTGATTCCACAGCTCACACTACCTGATCTCAGAGTAACATAAACCAAAACAAAAATTAGGGATCTTGAGTTGTATATTAAAAAGAAGATTGAAACTTTACAGGTATTTCGAAAAATGTCGGTCTGAAAATTGGAGCAGCTGTCTGAATCCGACAACAAACAGAGAAGAAGACAACCTACCGTGAATGGTTCAGTGACAAGATTTAGCTAACAATGCAATGCACTCAGTGTATATCTTTAGATGCTTTAGGAGCATCGATGAGACTCTTCGGTGGTGGTTAGTTTCAGTGACCACGAAAAGAAAAGCGAGAATTTATTTATTTATTTATTATTTTAAAAACTAAAGAACAAAAAAAACAATTCAAATAAGCACCGTTATTTTACAGCCATTGGATAATTATTCTTTAGTTTATACATACTCCCTCCGTTTCATATTACTTGTCGTTCTAGGTTTATTCACACATATTAAGAAAACATATGATTTTGTATATTTCTAAAATAAAAACACAATTACCTATATACCTAACTATATTTCAACCAATAGAAAAATAAAAACACAATTACCTATGAATTTTATTAATGAATTTTGCATTGAAATTCTAAAACGACACTTATTTTGAAACGAAAATTTTCCTCTACAACGACAAATAATATGAAACGGAGGGAGTATATGAAAAAAAAAACTTTGTGGGAAAAAAATATTACTCCCTCCGTTTCATTTTAGTTGTCGTTTTAGACTTAGACACGCATATTAAGAAAACATTTAATTTTGCATATTTCCAAAATAAAAACACAACTACCAATACACCTAACCACATTTCAACCAATAGAAAAATAGATTAAAATAAAAAATCAATAAATTTTGCATTGAAACTATAAAACGACACTTATTTTAAAACAAAAATTTTACTCTACAACGACACTTAATCCGGAGGGAGTAAATTTAAAGTATCAATAACTTATGATTTATGATAGAAAATTTATCCGACTCATCGTGTTGCGATTAGAACTAAAGGGAGTAATAACTTAGTAACTGTCTGCGTGGTTATTTAATCTTGATTTGATTTGTACTTGTTAAACTTATATCGATTTATAACTGTTCATTTTTGTGGTTTTGCGAACTGAAGATCTTATGTAAGAGACTGTATAAATAATGATATCTTGCATTTTTTTTTTTTTTGCTTAAAGATATCTTGCATTTTCTATGATTCAAAACTTTATACTCTCTGCAAGCATTACATAAAAAGAAACATTAAATCAAATTACTTAAAAATGAAAGACTACTCTGAAAGAAATCAAAGACTAATTCAGACTTTTTTAGCCAAAGCCATAGATTATATTTTAGCCAAAGCCATAGATTCTTACAAAAATACCATACAACAGACTTAAACTTAGAGAAGGTATGAAAGTTAGGAGTGAGTTGTGTCCCCAGATTGCTGTTTACTTTGGGAACATGTGTAATACTGATAACTCAATAGCTGTCTGCGTGACTACAAAGCATCTCCAGATTATTACCTTCTTACCCTTCTTTGTCTTCTTCTTCAACCTGCGCGAGTCAAGGAAGCTTGGTTATAATCCTTCTCTGTTGTACATGAACAGTGACGACGTCAACAACCAAAAAGACATGTAAGAAAGCAATGGAGCTTCAAGGCTTCCCACAGACATGTTTTGGAATGATGATGTCTGTGAATCTGTGATTCCTTCTACACATCCTATGTGAATCCCCAAATAGTTTAAATCCAAAGAGAAGCTGAAGAACAAAGCAATTCTCAAAGATAACGACCAAAATTTTATCTTATAAAATAGTTTTAACTGAAACTAGAAAATACAAAATACACTGCAGAACATTATAAAAAAAAAGAAGTGAAATAGGTTTGCACCAAACACCATCTAGTCTGAGACCTCCAAGAACTACGAACGTCTAGTTGTTGGCGTCTCCAAGTTTCAATCTTTCAGCAACATTAGCCACAAAACCGCAAAGCTTTGATTCCGAAGCTAAACCATCTGCTACTCTTTCAATAGCCTTTAGCTCTTCATGCAAATCCGAGTACAGAGCCAGAGTAGAAAAGTTCTCATCGATTATAAGCCCCAAACATTTGGTCACGTCTTCGAGTTTAGGAACCCAGTCGCACAGCTTCAAACCGAGCATGGAGGCGGCTTTAGGGCATGGACCAGCTTGAGGGAACCTCTCGTACTTCTTCATCCACTTAGATAGGTACCGAATGAAGCTTCTCATCTCGTTACCATTCAGCTTACTGACTGCGGACGAAAACATGACTTCATCAACATCAGACGAAGCTAACAAGTAGTGAAGGCAAAGCTCAGAGGGTGAAAACCCGTCGTGAGCAACCATCAGCAAGATGGAAGCCTCTTCAGCGACTCTAGACTTCTTTGACACCTCTTTGTTGCTCAGTTTCTCAATAGCCAACAAAGCTTGACTGTCCCATTCTTCTCTCACCTTAACCATAGTGCTAACTGCTTCCTTAGAAGGGCAAAGAAAATACTTCAAGATCGAAAGCAGCTCACTTGCCCCAAGATCCGAAGCTTGTTTGATCACAACGCAGAGCAAATCAGACCGTTGCTTCTCAACAAGACTGCTAACTAAGTAAGAGTTCAAAGAATGATCAACCAAGGAGTTTGAAACCAAAGTCTCCACTAACTCCCACATCTCTAGCCGAACACAGCCTTTCAAAACCAAACCAGAAACATCTCTACCCATAAAAACCCCAGTTTTCTCCACCATCTTCTGCACATCAGAACAAGCTTTATTTCCCCAAACCAACCCAGCTACATCTTTACCCATCAGAAGCTCAGTATTCTCCACCAAATCCTTCATCTCTTCGTTCTCACCCCCCGGAACCCCAACTTTCTCACCAATCTTCTCCAAAAACTGCTTCAACATACTCACAAACTCACCTTTGTCAAACCTGTTGGTATCCTTGAGCTTACTTTTCAGCTTAGACGAAAAGCTTTTACCCAATTTGATCAACTCAGCATCGCTTCCAGAGACTTCCCACCCGGTTATTGGATTGACAAGGGTACCAGGATTAGGGCTTTCTACCTTCGGTTTCACGTTCGCAAAGATACCTTCTTGGCTCAGAGAGAACGGATAGTCGGATTGCGAGTCGACTCGTTCCTGACTCGCTACGGCGGTGGAGATAGCTTCGAGCAGCGTCATTACGAACAGAGCAAAAAAAGGAACAAACTTTATCTATAATCTGTAAGAACAAAGACAAACCCATCAACCAAAAACCATAAATTTCGAATCTTTACGCAAAAAAAAAAGAGTACAAATCTAAAAGAAAAAACAAGAGTTCAATGGAGTTTAGCAATCTAAGAATTACCTTTCGGGAGGAGAATATAAGGATGATGAGTAGCTAAAGGCAAAAGCTTTCGGATGGCAGTTCTCGAATCGCAATGAACTACGCGGCAAAAAGGAAGAGAGAAAAAATAAAGATGTAAGCTTGAGAAGGCGAGCGATTAGGGTTTAGGGTTTTTGTAATTGAAACAGTTGTTCTGTATTTTTGGTTATTTACAAATGTACCCCTGTAAATCTCTCTACTTATAACATGTTATTGGACTTGGGCTGCGACGAATTTGATGGCCACAATAATATGAAGACCCACAATAATACTTCATAACTCCAGATATAAAAGGAAGACTAATTATTAATACTAGAGCTTGACCCGCACTCCCGTGCGGGTATTAATTTTAAATTTTCATAAATTATTTATAAACACATAAGTTATTTGGATATTTTAGATTCCTACAAACCTATTCAGACCCAGAATGATCTGAGTCCGAACTGCGTCCAAAAATTTATAATATTTGAATAAAGTTTAATTTTAAACCCAAAAATCTGATAAAAAAACTGACTCGTACTCGAACGGGCCGGTTGGATTCTTGTCATAAATAAATTAATTTCATGATAAATATTATTAATAAAATAATTAGGTAGAGTGAAAATAGAAAGTAAAAGATGTAATAAAAACAATTAAAATAGGCAAGTTCTATTTGTACTTGTAATAATAGAGAAGACAATAAATGAAGTAGTTATGATTAATTTAAAAAGGAATGAAAATATGTAAAAAATCAGCAAGTATTATTTTGTACTTCTGTTTTAATAGAATAGATGACAGAGTGAAGGACAAGACGCGTACCAGTTCTGTCTTCAGCCACCAGGTGCACCAACATTCATAGGAAACACGGTAAGTTTACTTAAGTCTACATCCTTATAGCTAAGTTATAGTCACACTCGATCTGTTGTTTAGCTGCTGAAAAACAATGTGGAATCAAGTGTTGGTTCTGAGATACATCTTTTTGGAACAGCCTGAGAGGCTCTTCCACAAAAAACATCTAGGTGTCTGCAGCGAGGCTTTGGCTGCAACCAGGCCTAGAGGTGATTCAATGGCTTCTGCTATGGAAATAGAGCGTGACTTGTTAACCAGGTCAATAGTTTAGTGCTTTTAACACTTACTGGATGCATGTTTAGGAACTTTCAGGTATGCCTGCTGATATTATTTGCGAACATTTTTGCAGTCCCAAAGACGATATTGAGTTCTCCATTGTGCGAGAGAACATAAGAGAAAAACTAAAAGTATGTTTTCCATCAACCGCAGTTCCCTGCTTCAAGTACAAGACTAGACTATAATGCCTTTAGATTACATTTTTTAGGATCTTTTGTAAACTATAATGACACTTGTTTCATATAACAATCAGCAATCTTAGTGTCCATAAGATGTTCCATCTTCTTTGCAGGCCATATGTGACAAGAGTAATCGTGAAGCCTCAAAAAAACAGTGAGAAAACTTGCAAGAGTACAACACCTTTATTCTCAATTGGCAGGGCAGATAAGAAGAGAAGATGATGAGGTTAGATTACCGTTTTGTATAATTTAACATGTCAAGACCATCTAAATCACTTGACTTGTTGTGCTGGTTATTCGAAATATATTTATATTCTTTTTCAGTCATCTTGTCATTGAATGAACAAAGCTACAATTTACCCCCAAAATATGCTTTTGTTTATTTTCAGTTTGACGTTTTAACTGCTTTGCATCCAACGCCAGCTGTTTGTGGATGTCCAGTAGATGAAGCAAAGCTTTTGATTAATCAAATTGGTAAAAAAATGCTTTGATTCTTCTGCCATTTTATAATTTTAGCACTATAATAGATGCTTACACTTGATGGGTTATGATAAGTTTTTCTTATATACTGAGATTTGATTCATATTCTTCTTCTTTTTTACAGAGTCATTTGATAGAGGAATGTATGCTGGACCTGTTGGATATTTTGGTGGTGGAGAGAGTGAATTTTCTGTAGGCATAAGATCTGCTTTAGTCGAGAAGGTTAGTTTTTTTTTTTTTTTAACTTATAACAACTTTACTCAGTGTACCAAACTTACTGTTATGTCATTGCATTTATCTGATCTTTTTCTTTGTATGTTCCCAGGGTCTTGGAGCATTGATCTATGCAGGAACAGTAATAGTTTCAGGAAGCGTTTCATCCTCGGAGTGGAAGGAGCTTGATCTTAAGATCTCTCAGGTGAGGAATTATTTCTTTAAGACAGAAATGCAGTTTCCATGTCTTTATGAAAACTGAAAACGTATTGGTACATATGTGTGTTTCTGCAGTTCACTAAATCACTAGAACATGAGCCAGCTTTGCAACAGATCAACTATAAGAAAGGCAAAATGAGATTGTTTGGTAAATTAAGTGCTAATTAAATTGCTTTGTATCATTCACTGTGTGCTTGGTACCAATGTTGTAAACTATAAGTAAAACTAATGATGCTGCATCAAATTTAAAATTTTCTGTTTAGCTAAGCCTTTGAAGCTGAGGTCTATGACGCACGTTATGATCAAAAGCTGACGTTTCCGCTCCAAAACAAACATTTTTTATTAGATGGTTAGCAAAGATCGAACGTAATCAGATTCTATTAACAGTGATAGTGATTAGGCTAATCCAATCAAATGAGATTTTATTATTGTGATTTCCCAATAAGAAAAGATAAAGATAGAATCCTTTTTGTTCCCCATTATAAATTAAAAATGTGATCGAAAAGCTAATCTCCATTTACTCCTCCCATCAGGCATATTCTTTTCTACTTGTTCTTAAAATCATATCTCCCTATAAAGTTAAATGTTTTATTCTTGTAGTCATAGTCTAAAAGACACCTTTCTATTACGAGACTAATATAAATATTCTTTTACCCATCACTTGAGAAAGTAAATGAACAACTTGTTAGATGGGAGTATAAAACTTAAAATATAAACGTGTTTGAATTTTGGCAGTTATGGAAAGGTTCATGATAAATTTATAATCAGTGATTCGTACAACATAGTGATGATATATATGCATGAACCATGGTCAGTGTAGTAAAAAAGAAGAAGAAGATAATTTACCCCACAAATATACAACTTACCTCTGCTGACTGTTGAGTGTTGAGACTCATATTTACCACAGGGTAAAAAAAACATTTCAGTGTGCAAATGAGAAGTAAAGAGACGATCATTCATTGCGATCAAAAATGATTTTCTTCAAAATGCATGAATAAAGTTTGAGAAACGTCAACGAGGAGATTCCCTTTTATAGTATTTGAAAATTAGAAGAAGAAACTTTGTATGTTTTATTGCATTCAACTAAAAACCAATTCACAATAAATAGTAATATATTTTACTCCCATTATCAACAAGCTTAGTTCTATTGTCAATGTAGGTAATTAACAACTTTTTTCTTTCGTTTCTTACATGTTATCTAATGGAATATGCGTTTGTTGGCAAATAATTAGGGAAAACCTACTCCTGTCCTCTCCTTTTGATAAAGTGGAGTCTTTATTCAGTCAAACTAATATCTAATCAACCATTTTTGTTTGGCCCTTTTGGTGTAATGTCCAATTAACTGTTTAATTTGGTTCTTTTAGTGAAGTCCTTCACCCTTCCCACTTATATATATATACCTGCATAAACACACATACACATTACACACATTTAATGAAAGCATAGGAGAGCAGAGCAGAGAGCAATGGAGGTTGAGAAGACAGAAAAGAAGATTACATGGGAAGAGGATGATGAGTCTAAGATCATCTACAGAGGATGGAAAGTGATGCCCTTCATCATTGGTACTAACTGATCCATCATTTCTTAAACTGTTTTTCTGTTCACTTTACAAAGTACACTGCAATCTTACAAACTAATATTGCTGAGAATATGATATGTTATTATTTACATAAACATCAATTAGTTGACGATTTTTTTTTAAATCTTTTTAAAATGAAGTTTGCGTTGATAACCAATTTGTTTTTCTCTTTTTATTTTTCTACCACGTTTCGCTTCTTTTCTTTGAATTTAAATCTATTTAATCTATTTGTTATTATTTATTTTGGTTAAAAATCTATTTTATTTAAAATCCCTTTTGAATTTTCAATTTGTCTTATTTTTATAAATTGTTAAGCTTATATTATTATTCAAACCAAACTTTTACTTTATTATTAACTAATTTTAGAGACAATTCAAACAGACTTCAAGTATAAGAAAATAAAAATAGATTTCTAAAATCAGTTAAGTCTATGCACTTTTATATAGTTATTAAACTATATTAATGAGACTATACTTTGTTAAAATTTAATATGTATGTATATAGTTATCAAAATCTGTAAGTTTGAATGAGCCTAATTAAGTTAGTATCGTTATCAAATATTCCATAAACTTGTTTTTTTCTTTTGAACATAATGAAATCGTTTCTTAATTGTAACATTTTGATCTTGAAACCAACAAGAAACTGAAGAAAGAAAAAAAAAACAGAGGATTAGTGCGCTGTTTATTAATTTTTTTCAGGAAATGAGACATTTGAGAAGCTTGGAATAGTTGGGAGCTCATCGAATCTAGTTATATACTTAACCACTGTTTTCAACATGAAAAGCATCACAGCGGCCAAAGTAGTCAACATCTACGCTGGTACAAGCAACTTTGGCACCATCGTCGCAGCTTTCCTCTGTGACTCTTACTTCGGCCGCTACAAAACCCTATCTATAGCCATGATCGCTTGCTTCCTCGTAAAACCAAAACCTAAACCACCCATGTTACAAAACTCAATGTTCCTGCTGTTTATGTCTGAACGTATGTATCTTTCTTTTGTTTTGTTTTTTTTGTCTGATTCAAAGGGTTCAGTGGCAATGGACCTAACGGCAGTGATCACTCAACTGCATCCAGCTAAATGCGCTAAGGAAATAGGTAGCGTGTGCAAGGGGCCATCCATCGGACAGATAACGTTTCTCGCCGGAGCAATGGTTTTGCTGGTGGTCGGAGCCGGTGGGATCAGGCCATGCAATCTCCCTTTTGGTGCTGATCAGTTTGATCCCAAGACTAAGGAAGGGAAACGAGGGATTGAGAGTTTCTTTAATTGGTATTTCTTCACCTTCACGTTTGCTCAGATGGTATCGTTAACTATCATCGTCTATGTTCAGTCAAACGTGAGCTGGAGCATTGGTTTAGCCATACCAGCTATCTTAATGTTGCTTGGTTGCATCATCTTCTTCGCTGGTTCTAAGCTTTATGTCAAGGTTAAACCTAGTGGAAGTCCCATTCACAGCATCACACGCGTCATCGTAGTTGCAATCAAGAAAAGACGGTTAAATCTCGTTGGTTCGATGTACAACCACATTGCAAAGGACTTCAAGAACTCGAAACTTAGCCATACAGAGCAGTTTAGGTTATAAGAAGGTTCCCTTTTCCTTTTAGTTTCTTGTAGAGCAAGTTAGAAACGTTTTAGTTTTTTTTTTTGCAGGCTTCTTGACAAAGCGGCAATCCAAACGCCCGAGGATAAGCTCAACATAGATGGGTCGCTTGCAGAACCATGGAACCTCTGCAGTATGCAGCAAGTGGAGGAAGTGAAATGCGTGATCCGGGTGCTTCCGGTTTGGCTCTCAGCCGCCTTATTCTACGTAGCTTATATACAACAAACAACATACACAATCTTCCAGTCTCTTCAATCTGATAGACACCTCGGTTCAGGAAGTTTCCAGATCCCACCCGCCACTTATACAGTCTTCTTGATGCTTGGAATGACAATATTCATACCTATCTATGACCGTCTCCTTGTACCTTTCCTTAGAAAGTATACAGGTAGAGACAGCGGTATCACTCAACTACAAAGAGTTGGAGCAGGATTGTTCCTATGCATCACAAGTATGATGATGTCAGCAACTGTAGAACAGCACAGAAGAACGGTAGCTCTCACAAGACCGCCACTAGGCTTTGCACCGAGGAAAGGTGCAATCTCTTCGATGTCAGGTATGTGGCTGATTCCTCAGCTAGTGCTAATGGGTGTGGGGGATGCCCTAGCTGGAGTTGGTCAGATGGAGTTTTACTACAAACAGTTTCCAGAGAACATGAGAAGTTTCGCTGGTTCTTTATATTATTGTGGGATTGGATTGGCTAGTTACCTCAGCAGCTTCTTGCTATCAGCTGTGCATGATATTACAGAGGGTTCTTTGGGTGGGAAGTGGCTTCCGGAAGATCTAAACAAGGGGAGACTTGAGTATTTTTACTACCTTGTTGCTGGTATGATGACTATAAACTTTGTATACTTCTTACTAGTCTCACATTGGTACCGTTACAAAGATGTTGTGGCCATGGACAAGTCTTGTGGTGAGTTTGATAAGGTTTCAGTGTAATAAAAGATATGTACTGTTACCTCTTTGGGTTTAGGGTTTTGAGTTGGCTTTGTGATAATAAAGATACAACCTTTGAACAAAACATTACATACAAATACAACCCAGAAAAATCAAACAGGGACAGATTGTCCAGTGAGAGCGTCATGGAGATGTAATGACCCATCTTTCATCAAGTTAATGCTTAAGCTTTTGAACCTCTCTCTTGAGTATTGCCGTGACGCCTTTCTCCAATCTGTTCCTGCTTTCATCATCGTCACAAACTCATCATAGTTTATACGCCCATCCTGCAAACACAAACAACCTCAACAGACCAAACTCAGAAACTGGTATACGTCAACTCTTTTATAAGCTTATAATGTTTTAGGCCTTGAGGAAGATTATTTTAGAGATTTTGATATTTAACCTTGTCAGCATCAACTTCACGCATGATGTCGTTTAGAACACTGACATCTGGTTCACCTAACTCGTCAGTTAAAGCTTCCCGTAGCTCATCAAGTTCGATGTATGTACTTCCATCTTTGTCAAAGAACATAAAAGCTAGTTTGAAAAGCTCATCGTTCTCTATCTTCTGCAAATGAATGATCACAGCTACAAACTCCCCATAATCCAAAATCCCATTCCCATCAACATCCGCCTGCGTGAAAGCCATACGGATTTCAGGTATGTTTTTACCAGAGAAGAAGGCAGTTTTGGTCGTTTACAAGAGAATGGGTAATGCGGAAAAGTACCACTTCCATCAACATTTTGATCTCTGGTTCACCAAGTTGTGAGCCAACCTTCTGAAGTCCAGCTTTGAGTTCCGGGTAAGTTATTCTACCATCGTTGTCTTCATCCATCAGTGAGAACATGTCCTTAATCACTTCAACCTCTTGTACAGACAAGTGCTCAGCTATTACCTGGAGGCATCAAAGGGGGGATGATCATGATGAGGCCAAACAATTGATAATCTATAAAATTCAGGTTTTAAGTAAAGGCAAAACACTTACACGAAGAACCTTCTTTTTGAACCTATTCATCATAGAGAACTGCTTCAATCTCGATCTGACTATATCCCCTAAAGGAACATTTGGAGCTTTCTTTGCATTCTGTATCCAAGGGTGAGCTGAGAGGTGACAGGTATTAGGATCAATCAGAACAAATCAAGGTAACAGAGAACATAAAACAGTGACACAACCGCTTCACCTAACACTTGCTGAGCAGTCAAACGCTTAGACGGATCAGGATCCAACATCTGCCTCACAAGGCTCTTAGCACTCTCCGAAATCTGAGGCCAAGGGTCTCTCTTAAAATCAATAACTCCCCGCAAAATCGAAAGAGCAACACCTTGTTCCGTCTCTGTCAACAGAATCCACAAACTTAACAAACACACAACTTTGTATAGCAAGCAAGAAAAAAGAAAGAAGAAAGCTAACCAGCCCAAAAGGGAGGAACACCACAGAGCAAGATATAGATGATAACTCCAGCACTCCAAACATCAACCTCAGGTCCATAATCTCTCTTCAACACTTCAGGAGCCATGTAATAAGGACTCCCTACAATCTCCTTAAACTTATCTCCTAACAATATAAAGTAACAAACTTTAACATAAGATGATAAACATTGATACTCATACCCCTCCAAAGATTCAATCTTTTTACCAGGTTTGAAGAACACAGACAACCCAAAATCAATCGCCTTCAAAGCAGAGTTCTCCTTCTTATTAGCAAACAAAAAATTCTCCGGCTTCAAATCCCGATGCACGACTCCGTTCGAGTGACACATCATCACCACCTCAGCGACCGTTCTCGCGACGGCGGCAGCCGCACGCTCCGTGTAATGACCTCTAGCCACGATCCGATCGAAAAGCTCGCCGCCTTCGCAAAGCTCCATCACCAGATGCACGTTCTCGCCGTCCTCGTAAGTCGCCTTGAGCTTCACCACGTTCGGGTGCTCAGGGAGAGTGGACATGATCGCGACCTCGCGGCGGACGTCTTCGACGTCGACGGCGGTTCGGAGCTTCCGCTTGGAGATCGATTTGCAGGCTAGGGCTTCGCGGGTGTCGCGATCGGTGCAGAGGTAAGTGATTCCGAACTCGCCGCGGCCTAGCTCTCGACCTAAGATGTATTTGTCGCTGATCTTCGTGCGGTGGCTCGTTGGGATTACTGCGTCCTTGAGAGTAGTGCCTCGTGTACGCGCGGGGGATTTGATGATGTCGCCGCCGGCGTAGGGGTTTGGTTTCCGGTCTCGATTGGGGGTTTTGGGTTTCGAGTTTTCCGAGTTGGGAGGCTTCACGCAGACGTTACAGTTACCCATGGCCGAGTTAAAGACTCAGAAACTCAGAGAAAGAGAGAAAAGCTTATCTCTTTAGCTCATATCTGACGTTGAGCAAGTTTGTGAGTTATTAGCGTTGGGAGAGAAAACGCGGGTTCCGGTGAAGAAAAGTCAGAGCTTTTTTTTTCGAAAACTTCGGTTTGAACACAATGGGAAGGAAAAAGATTAGTATAATAAAGCGTTTAAGAGCATGATTAACCCTAGAATCCCACTTCGGGTTCTAATTTTTTTATTTTTCTTTTAATTTAATTTTTTTTTTAAAAAAACAAACCAATTGCGGGTCGCCACATGTCAGTGGGACCCGCAAACAGTGCAAGAAACTCTTAAGAACCGGTTCTTATTTAAGAGTTTTAGGAACCGGTTCTTACACTATTTATAGAACCCATTCCCCTAAAAACCCCTCTAAGAACCCCCTTTAATCATGCTCTAAGAGTAAACGTGTACCTCTTTGGTCTTCAAATATGTTTTTCTTCTAACCATTGCACCACTTTCTTAACAAGTAAATAAACTATTTATTTTTCTTCTAGATGTGATTTTGGTCCACGCTTGTGACTCATAGAGAATTAAGTAACTATTTAAAATTTACTATTACCTCTTCCTCCGTTTCGATTTAATTATTATTTAAAAAAAATCGTTTAAAAATAAATATTATTTTAGAGTTTTAATATAAAATTTATTAATAAAATTTTTTATTTTAATTTTTATCAATTGAAATATGGTTAGGTGTATAGGTATTTGTGTTTTTATTTTAAAAATATACAAAATTATATATTTTCTTAATATATGTGTATAAAACTAGAACGAAAAGTAAAATAAAACGGAGGAAACATTTTATTACAAGTTCTCAATGGTAAAAGAAACACGAAAACATTATTAAGGTACTTTCGTTTGAATATTAACCAATTAATGGTTATAAGTTTGTAATAGATGTTTCTAGTTCTAAAGATAACCTGAGAATGTGAAACCTATCAATTTGCAAATGATAACCGACAACAAAGTGTTTTGAACCTTTAAATTTACTAAGTGAGATAATTGGAAGCTTCAATTTGCCAATCTTAAACCTTATTTAAAGATCGTTAATTTAGAACTCAATACGAAGATATATATATTACTATTTTCGTTTCAAATTATTTATCATTCTAAACTTAATTTTTATCACAAATTAAGTGTCGTTTTTGCTTTTCAGTACAAAAATTATTAATAAAATTCTTCAATTTATTTTTTAATGGTTGAAATATAGTTATGTATATAGATAATTGTGTTTTTATTTTGAAAATATTATAAATTATATATTTTCTTAATATGTATACATAAATTTAAAACGACAGGTAATTCGAAATGAAAAGAGTATGAAAAAATCTAATAATATATTGTATTAATAATTTCTAATTACGAAATCACCATTAACATAGAAAAATGGGATATAATATCCTAGTCACTAGGTTTTTAATCAATATTACGGATTGAAATACCTATTAATCGGGTATGTAGATTCATAATAATGATAGGAAGTAAAATACAAAGGTTCATAGTAATGCCAAGAAGTGAGAAGTAAGAAGTAGATAAACACAAAAAGGTACAATAATTATATATTATTGGCAATATATTTTTTTTTCTTACAGCAAAACCTATATTTGGACTTCCTAAAAAAGCTATATTTTGGAGATATTTTTCCTTTAGCTTTTTTACCAGTCAATAAAATTGTCAAAAAAGTTCGCATTATTTTGAAGTCGTGTAACTTGATTTCTTGGAGTTTAAAAAATTGAATATATATGCATATATTTACTCCATCATAATTATGACCTGGATTGATTCTAGATAGGAAGAAATTGCCGACAAGAAAAAAAAAAACAAATTAGGTGTAAAGACCGTCAATTATAAATTTATGAGAAATAATAACTGCATTGTATAAAACTAAGAAAATCTTATACTCCCTCCGTTTCAAATTAAATGTCGTTATGGAGTAGAATTTTTGTTTCAAAATAAGTGTTATTTTCGGTTTTCAATACAAAATTTATTGGTAATATTTTTTTTCTATTTTTCTATTGGTTGATATATGGTTAAGTGTATTGATAATAGTGTTTTTATTTTGAAAATATGTAAAATTAAATGTGTTTCTTAATCTGTGTGTATAAACCTAGAACGACAACTAATATGAAACGGAGGGAGTAACCCAAACAAAAAATTGACCGAATATTCCGACAACGGAAGTCAACACAAGAAACAATTAAAAATCAATGAAAACATTATTTATGTCTGCCTCAGAAACCACAAGTCTTCCTATCCTGACTTCTCTACATGTTCTCAGTTTCATACTCGTTCTCGTTCTTGTTGGATTTACATTACGACGTCCACTAGAACTCAATCGCTTTTTTTAAAAGGGACATGTGATGTGGGTGGATTAAGCACGTAGACGTTGAAATGTTTTTGTTATGGTATCATAAGAAGTGTTTTATACGTTTATATATTTTTGTCAAATGATTCGGTCATATTAATATGTGGTAGGTCAGAAAGAAGCGGTTTCAATTTATTACCCGGCAAGACCTTTCACACTCCTATTTATGAACCTACTGAAAAAACTTGAACTGAAACTATTATTCATGCATTGCTCTCAGAACTTTATCGTCGGCAACATAATTTAAAGCTGGCAGAAAGTGAAAATACAATTAGAAAACGTGACAATGTTTGGAAAAGAATATGATGGCCATGAATTATCGTTGGCAACTAATTTAAAGCTGACAGAGTGAAACTATAATCAAAGAAAAAAGATGTAACAAATATTTGGAAAAGTTGATATCTATTTGTTGAAGAGAATGATTATGTTTGGAAAAAAATTGGGATGATGGGTTAACTCAAAATGTCGTGGCTGCATGTTGTTACGCCAACTTTTTGCATACAACTTATTGTCATCCCCAAAAGTATGTTTCTATAGGACGTATCTAGTTGTTATACTATACACTATATGAACAATTTTATTATACTGTACTCTGAAAGATACAATCTTTAGGTCATCTTTATCCCAAGCTCTTATGGAGTTTTTTGCACTGTTCGTGGACTCCACTGACATGTAAGGCTTATGAACAATGCAAGAAACGGTTCCAAAAACTCTTAAATAAGAACTGTTTCTTGCATTGTTCGCGGATTTCACTGACACGTGTTGATCCGCGATTGGTTCTTTAAAAAAAAAATCAGACAACAAAAAATAAAAGTAAAAAAATAAGAATCTTATTTTGAGATTCTAAGGATAATCATGCCCTTGATACTATTGTCACCCTTAATACTATTGTCAGAACCTTTGCATCTGTGGGTTTTCTTTATTACTGTTAAATAAATGGGTCTTTCTCAGTTTGTAAATATAACGGGATAAATGGGCCAATGTGATTTAAGAGCCCACCTTTTGTTTTTAACTTAGTCATAGTATGAATGGAGAGAAAGGCCTTGCAGATTTAAGCATACTGCAATACAATCATTCCTGATTGCTTATCATAGAGTTACAGACAACTATTCATAAGATCCTTGCAGGTTTTGTCACACAATATATATAGTTGTATATGAATCTGTCAAAATGTAAGAAAGTTATTTTTTTGTTCTCTTATTTGTCAACCGTTAAAAGTTCCCATTTCACAACCTCCACCCAAATATATCTCTCAAATCTCAGTAGTCAAGTACCAGAAGAAAGAAAAATCACTTTGAATACTAAAGTAACATGATAGTCACGGGCAAGACATGAAAGCAACACCACGTGTACATACATCGAAGACTTACGAAACTAGAGGAATGCAAAGCTTCTACGTTGCAAATAAGAATTAGCAAAAAGGTAGACATGGGAAAAGAAGAAATTACAAACAGAAGCTCAACTTCTGCTTCTCCTTTTCAATAGCCAAAGCCATAGATTCTTTCAAAAATACCATAAACAAACTTTATTTTAAAAATAAGCACTAGAAAAAAACACTACTTTCAGCAGTGTAGTACTGTAATCTGTAATACATGAAAGCAAACACCACGTGTACAACGAAGACTTAGACAAACTTGAGGAAGGCAAAGCTTCTACGTTGCAAATAAGAAATGGCCAAAGGTGGAAAAAGTAAAAGAAGAAATTACAAAAAGAAGCTCCACTTGTGCTTCTCCTTTTTCTTATAGCCCAAAGCTATGGATTCTTTCAAAAATACCATAAACAAAACTTTATTTTAAAAATTAGCACTAGAAAATACTCCTTCCGTTTCAAAAAGATACATATTCTAGAGAAAAAAATTATTTTAAAAAAATACATTTTTACATTTTCAATACAATTTTTGTCAATTAATAATAAAAAATTGTGAAATTCAAAAACATTAATTGTTTTTTGTAAAATCTTATTAGTTTAAAAGTATAGAAAATATAAAACTACAGAAAACTATGTATTTATAACTAAGTTTTCATATGTTTTATTAAAAAATGTGAAAATTTTAAACATCTATAATTTAAAAACGAAGGGAGTAGTACTTTCAGCAGTGTAATAAATCAACGAGGGATAACAAAAATAACAATTTCATGAAAGTGTAGGTAAAGAAACAAATCCTATTTAAGAATTGAGCAAAAACTGAAAGGAATAAGACTATCGTGCATTATTTAGAAATAAATAGAAGTTTAGGGGTTTCTATGAAAACTATAAAACAGAGAGCAAAGTAAGAAAAAAAGTTGTGACCTTGAGAATTAGCAGCCTCCTTCTCCGTGTGAGAGCCAACATGCCTGGAGAGTAGAAGAACGCCTCTCTCTCAATTTTGACGGGAAGAAGACGATCTTTTCGCCTCCATTGTTTCCAGCTTCCCCTGGGAAAACCAAAAACCATAACGAAGCTACTCAGCTCCACCGTCTATCAGGTGACTAGTGATCTCTTCTCCTTAATCACTGGACGCTGTTTAATCTTCAGTTTCTTTCAATCACACGATGTGTTTCGTGTTTTTTTCCTTTGTTGTCTCTTGTGGGTTTAAACTTCTGGGAGTGATATGGAAAAAGTACTAGACTTTTTAGTGAATTTGATTTTTTTTCGAAGTGTGCTTATGGTTCACTTATGAGTATACAATAAAGTTAAAGACTTTGGCTTGTTGAGACGAAGCAGTATCGTTTGGTTTATATATGAATCTTTTGAGGTTTCATTTTACTGCAGAGAAATGATGCGTCCACAGCAAATTAGCAAACTTTCAAGTTCAGCAAGATCCTTTTTCCTTAGTGGATCGAGATCAAGTGCAGCTGATGGGAGTTCTTCTTCTGCATTCAACGAAGATGAGCCTTGTGTCTCAAGACGCCAGCAACTTAGGAACGAAGCTGCTGCACAGGCTGGGAAACTACCATCCAGTATTGTCCGTAATAAGCCTCTTGTAGTGGGAAGCATATTACCAGGAGGAGAGGCAAGTAAACCGGTTGTTCTGAAGAAGGTTGATGGTTCTGGTCGGCCATCTCTATTACCACAGCGTGTTTGTTCTTCTCCTGCTTTGCCTAGTAAACCACATTCGGTTAGTTATGCATCAACAGAGGAGGAAGCTTCTTCTTCAGTAACACCTATTGGGGATCAGATTTTCAGAGCCGGTGTTGCGGCGGTTAGTATTTTGTCGGATTTAGCGAACTTTAAGCTTCCTTCATCTGATGGAGGGAGTGAAGTATTTGGATTAGGGAAAAACTGTATGGTGGATCCAGCTCGGCCTATTACAAGTGTCAAGTCTTCGAATGTGAAAGTTATAAGAAGAGAGGACTTGGCCAAGGCTTACCCTAGATCAGCTTCAAAAGAGTCTTCAGTTGGTAAAATTAGAAATCATAGTAGCAACTTACGAGGGGGTAAGGAAGCTGGATTTGTTAAAGGATTCTCAGTACAGAAAAGGTATCACACATCTGGCAAGAGGACAAGCATGTTGCAAAGACACAACAATGATTCAAACAGGTTTGTGACAAACGAAATGATGAAAGCGACAGCTTCAGGGTCTGCTCTGACATCAAGGCAGTATTGTAACACCGGGCAAGCTCTGACATCAAGGCAGCATTGTAGTATCAAAGAGGTGGAAAACGTTTCCAGCATTTTGAAAACATTCAGGTGGGGCCCTGCTGCTGAAGAGGCTCTTGGAAATCTCCGGTTAACGATGGGTCCATACCAAGCAAACCAAGTTCTTAAGAAGATGAATGACTATGGAAATGCTCTTGGTTTCTTCTACTGGCTAAAAAGGCAACCCAAGTTTAAGCATGATGAGCACACTTATACCACTATGGTTGGTAACCTCGGCCGTGCTAAACAGTTTCGTGCGATAAACAAGCTTCTCGATGAGATGGTTAGAGATGGTTGTCGGCCAAACACAGTTACTTATAACCGACTTATCCACAGCTATGGCCGTGCTAATTACCTGAATGAAGCTATGAATGTGTTCAACCAAATGCAAGAGGCTGGATGCAAACCTGACCGTGTAACGTACTGTACCCTCATAGACATTCATGCCAAGGCTGGATTTCTCGACATTGCCATGGATATGCACCAGAGAATGGAAGCAGCGGGTATTTCAACTGACACTTTCACTTACAGTGTCATAATAAACTGTCTTGGGAAAGCTGGACATTTACCTGCTGCACACAAGCTCTTTTGTGAGATGGTTGATCAGGGCTGTACGCCTAACTTGGTCACATACAACATCATGATGGACCTGCACGCCAAAGCGAGAAACTACCAGAGCGCGTTGAAGCTTTACCGCGACATGCAGAACGCTGGGTTTAAGCCTGACAAAGTGACGTATAGCATTGTGATGGAGGTGCTTGGACACTGTGGATGTCTAGAGGAAGCAGAGGCTGTTTTCACTGAGATGCAGCAACATAATTGGATTCCTGATGAGCCGGTTTATGGTCTTTTGGTGGATTTGTGGGGGAAAGCTGGTAACGTGGAAAAGGCGTGGTACTGGTATCAGGCAATGCTTCATGCTGGTTTGCTACCTAATGTTCCTACATCCAATTCTCTTCTCAGTACCTTCCTTAGGGTTAACAAGATAGCGGAAGCGTATGAATTGTTACAAAACATGCTTGCCCTTGGTCTACGCCCCTCTTTGCAGACATACACGTTGCTCTTGAGTTGTTGCACAGATGGTCGGTCAAAACTTGATATGGGTTACTGTGGTCAGCTAATGGCAAGCACGGGTCATCCAGCACACACGTTTCTCCTCAAGATGCCATCAGCAGGTCCTGATGGCCAAAACGTGCGCAATCATGTGAACAACTTCTTGGATCTGATGCACAGCGAGGACAGAGAGAGCAAGCGAGGACTGGTGGACGCGGTGGTTGACTTTCTACACAAGTCAGGGCAAAAAGAAGAGGCGGGATCTGTGTGGGAAGTTGCAGCACAGAAGAACGTTTTTCCTGATGCATTAAGGGAGAAAAGCAGCAGCTACTGGCTTATCAATCTCCATGTAATGTCAGAAGGAACTGCAATAACCGCGTTGTCTAGGACGCTTGCTTGGTTCCGTAAGCAGATGCTAATCTCCGGATCTTGTCCTTCTCGGATTGATATAGTGACTGGCTGGGGAAGACGTAGTAGAGTGACTGGTACGTCAATGGTGAGACAAGCAGTTGAAGAGCTGCTCAACATGTTTGGTTCACCGTTTTTCACAGAGAGTGGAAACTCAGGTTGTTTCATTGGGTGTGGTGAGCCTCTCAACAGGTGGTTGCTGCAGTCTTATGTTGAGAGGATGCATTTGCTGTGAGTGTTCATTTCTTATTTTAGGCTTTATCTTTCTCTTTTGTCCGATTGCATCTTATGAATTGTTTAGCTTTGTAAGTCATAAGTTAAGGTTAGGGATATACTTATCTCTGCAGTCATTTGTATCTTTCTCTTGCAATAATGTATCTGAGATTAAGTGAGTTTAACAAACTGTATGTTGAATATTATTTATTCATACAAAACCAAATGCTTTTAAAAAAGAAAGAAACAAAAAATGTCTTAAGACTTGCTCATGTTACAAGAAAGGAAATTGGAAGCATTAGAGAAGTCTGGTGTTGTAGGAGGCACAAGAAGAGCACTTGTGATAGAGCCAATGGTAAGGGGCGTTTCCCTTTCTACCACAGTCATTACATAGTATTACCTGCAACCAGCCATCTTATGTTTAGCTTAAACCTAGACAACTAATGGATGGATGATACTTTGCATAAGATCCAGAGAGAACAGAGAGGAACCTGGGTTTGGTTTAAGTATTCATCTGGCATCTTTTGTTCTGAGAGCAGTGCATCTAACATTCTAAAGTACACCTGCGTGAGAAAATTGTTTGATTAGTGAATCACATCAGTGTTTGAGCATTGTCTTAACGAAATACAGAGATTGAAGAACTAAAAAGAACATTATGGTGTCACTTTTCTTGATTAATTGTTGGCAACCACACATTGTATGTTTTAATCTCTCTCTTTTTCTTTTGTTCAAGGATAGAACCAGACTTTTGGTGTAACTAACCTGCATATCACCTAGTGACTTGCTGCAAATAGGGCATGTGTAATGCGAACATGTATACTCCTACAACCAAAAAACAGAACACACCCATAAGTAAAAGTTCTAAGCATATGTTTGATATCAAACAAATTGAGATATTGAAGAACCTGAAAGCATGTTGAATGCATCACATGACCACATGGAAGAGCTTTCACTGGAGAATTCGAGGTAAAAATGTACTCATGACAAATTGGGCAGTTATCTTCTAAGCACTTCTCTATGCATACATGTTTTACTAAAGTTCTTGACATACAAGCATTGCATTTCATGCAATGGAAGTAATCAATCCCCAATCCTTTCCCTACTCGGCATAGATTGCAATAGGGACAATGATATATTTCCCTAGAAGTAGTCAACCACACAACAAAAACAAGCATTTCATCAGAAAATGCAAAGAATAGATACTGAAGCAGAAATCAATTTTAACCTTTCATCGTCAAATAGTTTGCATATTTTGCAGTAATATTTTCCCATTGATGAATCGCATGAAACATTTGAGCAGATAGCGCCTAATGGCTGGATTATCATGCATTTCATACACATCATCTTTGTAATATGCTTCCTATATACGCATTAAAAAAATCAGAGGTGTGTGAGGTGAAACAAGATGGAAACAGAAACAAAACAAACATGTGCCACTACCTATCCATTAAGTGATCAACCTCTTCATCATGGCACCGTATGCATGTGAAGAGCTGGTTGCAACAAGGAGCAAGAAGCTTGCAACTCCTCTTGTAATGTTTGCAACCAAGGATACTCTTGTGAGGATCTCGATAAGATTGATGTTGACCAGGAACTACTTCTCTATTGTTCGCCAGAGTGGATGGTTCAAGATTATGTAACCTCTGTGTGGCTATCCAGCGGCTGAAAAAGTATACAACCTAGTTGTAAGTCACAACTAAGAACAACATATTTAGACTATCTTGAAAGTGATTCTTGAACACCTAGCCGATCTAGTATTTCTAAACACAGATATGTACAAGACTAAACAGTGGCCTTGCCTACTTTGAATGTATTATAACATGACTAATAATAATTATGTAGCACTTACCTCATTAAAAAACTCTGCATGATATATGATTTCTTCTGAGGATCCAAATCAGAGTCGCGAGATATCCTTCTAAGTGTAGCCTCCACACCCTCCTGACTCATTGATAAGAGGTACTCATATTTAATGCCTTGGCCATATTGGCTTGATTTCTGAGCCATTTGAAAAGCTTGAGCAGAGTTTCCCATCTGGCAGTTAGTGTCAGTTTGTTCGGTCTGCCTTCTTTCATCAGCTCCTCCTGTACATACCTTCTTACCTTGTGAGATTTCTTTATGATTTTCCTCTCTTTGACCATTTTCTTCTGCCTTTTTATTGGGAGCATCCTTTCCAAGTAGCTTATTCGTGGTACACTTTGAATCTTTCTCTAAAACTTCAAGAGGTTTGCTGCCTTCAAAGAGATATTTCCAGACAATATCTAGTGGATCTGAATCCTCAGATGAGTCCTTATTTGCTTCTCTTGTTTCTTCTTCTCCTACAACATGACTAGTATACCATTCTGCTAACCATTCACCAAACATAGTTTTTCTTGTAGCTTGACGCCATAAGGACATCACAGCACGCTGTTCATCAGGGATCAAAGATTCCATTAACCATGGAATCATATCCTGCAATATTTCTCCACTCATTCTTCCAAGCATACATGCTATAACTTTTTCCTGTTCTTCTATAGTGAAGCAGTTCCTGAACAAACACCAGAGCTCGGTTTCTTCGCGGTGGAGATGCTCAGACAATAGCTTATGAATGGATTTGCATACATCCTGGAGGCTCATACATAGCTTCATGTAGTGGTCCAGTGCATTTGAATTGATCATGGTAGATGCCAACATGTTGAGTTCTGCCATCTCATTCAAAAGGAATGATACTTTATCTAGGTGTTCAACTTCAAGTTGGTGATCAATACTGTATGACTTAGAAATGTTTTGTAGTTTACCCTTTGCCTCCAGAGCTGGAAATGCAATCTCATCTTCTGCATCTGAATGTAATTGATACAAGAACTTTATAAGATGAAATCGTTGATGAAACTCTCCAAGGAAGTTACAGTCTGATGCTAGCCTAGCTGAACCACATACAAGGTAGTCTAAATCCTTCTGCATTGCCTTGTGGAAGAAGAAAAGCAGATTGATTGGTTTCAAGTCCATAAGTAACGGATCATCGCCAGTTTTCTTGTCATTAGAAATACCATGAAGCTGTTGAAGAGGCTTGAGCTTTAATGGGATAAGTATTTGTTGATTCATTGCACTAGAGTAGGGTGTCTCCTTCATGTAACCAGCGGGTAGATCAATAGATACAAGAAAACAAGGATCAGATCCTTTGCATAAAGAACCAGAAGCTACTTCAGTGTGTTCCTCTTCAACATGACGTCTCGGTTTGAACATAAAGGAGAGCTCATCCCAGAAACTCTCAAGTGATGTTTTGCCAGAATAACTGAAGCGAAACCACTGCAACAAGAGATGAGCAAAAGGTTTATTGGGAAAGGAATCTTCCCAGCTCAAGAACTGAATAATTGACTGAGACTCATCTTCTGAAAACTGAGAATAAAACCACATTATAACACACTTGAGCAATCCAAGAGGCAGGACGTGAAGGCTCATGTATAGGAGCTGCTTCTGCATTTCAATGTTGCAGTTCATGCTGATAATAGGGAATACCTAGAGAACAATGAGTATAATTGAAATCTAAATACTAAAAATAAAAGCCAAAATGACTCAAGCTGATAAGAATATGAAACTGTTTACCTCTGTTTCCTCTACAGAAAACTGCTTTGTTACTATCAATATAAGGGAATCAAGTTTCTTCTGAAGGGTAATGACAAAACGGCCACTCCTTGTTCTAGTTTCAAGGTCTAGAGACCTCTTGAAGTTCTCCACATGGCCATCAAGGGTAAATTGTTTGGAAGCAGAAGAGTGTTGTTGATCAACCATTTCTTCAAACACTGGATAAAAGAACTTCTTAAATGCATTGCTGCAATGAAGTATGTCACCAGTTTCTCAGAGAGAAGGAAACAAAGCAAGTCCAAGAAACATATCATACCAAAGAAAGAAAGAAATTTTTTCACAAAACTATTATTACCCATAAAATATAAGGACATCAACAAGGAAGTTAAGCCGAGCCACGAGCACATTGAGGTCCAACGAATGGCTAGGAGATTTCAACTGGCATAATCCTTTTTGAATGTCTAATAGATCTCTTTTAACAGCATTATGCCAAAGCTTAATACCATAAACCAGAGTGTGTCCTGCATTTGAACTAGAAAAGGACATTTTACTCCACTGCCAAAAACGTTGAAACAACCCACTTGGTAAATCTGCTTGGTGAGTGATCTTTGTAAGAGCCCCAAAAGAAGAAGGTCGTGTACCATCAACCAACCAAGAGTTTACAACCTTCAGAAAATATATTTAAAATATTTGTTACAGTTTGCATATAATGAAAGGAGTCACGTCTCAGTACAGAATCTTACCGGTTGCAATGATAATATCTTCGGTACAACTTCTCTCACGCAATTCTCAACTTCAGATTTCTCCTTTGGAGAGAGTAAAGATGTCAACCATGGGAGAAGTTCTTCAAGTATCATAACTGGAACGCTACAGATGAATTGCCACACTAACGATGCTTGTTCTTCAAAGGAGAAGTTCTCAATTAACAAAGGAAACACCTGCATGCACATATAATAAGATAAAGGTAGAACAAAACACAAGCAAAGAAATTTAAACCTATATTAATGTACGTACCTGCCGCTCTTCTTTAAGCATATGTTGACATATGGATGACTGAATGGTACCTATACATAATACAACTTCACGAAGAGCATCTGCCGTGTTCTCTCTTTCCTCTTCTTCAAGAACATGTAGCCAATGAAATATTGAAGTGAATAGATCATCTGTGGATTCATGTTCAAGCGAATAATTAAAAACAATGTTCTTCACACGTGTGTCAAGCGCTGAAAATATAACCTGCCATGACAAAAGAAAAATAAATAAATCAAAACACTACATAAGTGATTGTGATAAGAATTGTAATCGGAACAATTCAAGATGGAAAGCCTTGAAGCAAAAAAAGAAAAAAAAACAAGTATACAGAGAGCAAAGTAAGACTCATACAGTGAATTATTACAGCGGAGTATGTTGCAAAATTCAAGTTTACGTGTCAGATTCTATAAAGCACCGTGTGCTCGTTGACTTTTTTTTTTTTTTTTTACTTTGAGATGTTTTGATTTTTGTTTGTCCGAAAATGACATAGTTTTGCTAAGTTCTAAGAATAGTAACGTTTGATATTGCTAAGTTTTACTGAAGATTTATTTAATTTATTTATTTCGATATTTCCTTATTGAGAGTTTCATCTATAAACAGCTTAAATATAAGAATATGGAGATAATTTAAGTTTCTAACCTCATCTTCAGCTGCAGAATGGTACATATAAACGAGCTTCAAGAAATCAAACTTACGGCGGAGCTCCACCGCTAGATGAGAACCGTCCCGGACCTCATCACCGGCCAGTCGTTGGAGCTCCGCCAGCTGCGCACGGAAAGCCTTGTGGAAGTAAACGAACAGAAGAATCGGAGAATCCGTTAAGCGAGCATTCACGATGGAAACCACCGAAGGGGAGGAGGAAGAAGAAGAAGTGGAGGCAATATCCGGCGGTTTATTCTCCCGTCGGTATTTGTCCGGTGGAAGTGGAAGAGGATCTCCGACTCCCATCCACCACCATGAACAAGAGAGGAGAAAAAAGAAAGAAGAAGAAGAAGAAGAAGGAAACGCGTTGACGAGAAGAGAAGGTTATTTAAAGGCTCGAGCATCCTCGTCGTCGTCAAGCTTTTTCTCTCTGTTATATATTGAAGATTTGTTTATTAATATACTTTGGAGGGTTTTAAGAGTTTTATTATATTCGAAGTGATGGAGACGTTAAGCCAGATTGAACAACCAAGAAGGCGTTTATCATCACACTTGTGGCGGGATTATTTTACTTGGTCCCATGTGACCCCACTGTTTTTAACTTATTTAACTGTCGTTTACTAACAAGTTTCTTGAACTTTGTGATTTTGTCTGTAATTGTAAACACTGTTTTATCTGTAATGTTAATCATATATAGTAAACCATGCTGCTTTTGAATAAAGGATATCAAAACTAAATTTTGACAAACATCATTATGATACTCCATCCATTTCATTATTATGTAATAGTTTTAGATAAAAGCACAAAGATTAAAAAAAATATTAGTTTTAAAAAAGAGAAATTCCCTTAGATAGTCTTTTTTAGTTTGTTTGTCACAAAAATAGTTTTTAAGGAAGAAAATGACCAAAATGTTTTTTTTTAAGCTAAAAAATTCATTTATATGCATTTATATCCCTAGGGTTAACTAATTTGCACTTTAGAGTTTAGAGTTAAGGGGTGGGTTTGGTTTCAAATTTCAAAAAAAAAATAAAAAAAATCAAAATTTCAAAAAAAAAAAAAAGTCTATTTTGGTCATTTTATTTTTTGAGAGCTATTTTTGTGACAAAAACTAAAAAATGGTTATTTAAGAGAATTGCCCTTTAAAAATTATTAATTATATTTTGATTAGATTATATATAACTTAACTAATTATAAATTAATTAATTTATTTTGATTAGTTACACTATATCCAATAAATTTAAATGTTGTTTAGAAATATAAAAATTAATTATATTTTGAAATAAATTTTTTTTCTAAAACTACTTATAATATGAAATAGAAGGAGTATAAAATTCGTTTAAAAACATTATGAATATCCTGTATCCAACACCATTAATTTACTATACAACACAAACATGAAATATTAAAAGAAAAGAAAGTAATTTCCCATTTAATAATAAGACGGCAAAACGTTAAAAGTTTTAATAGTTGATGTGGCCAAATATTTATATGGGAGCCTATTTATATTTGAGTTATTAAATTCCGACAACAACAAAACTTACGTTCATTGGTTGATGAGTCAGACTGTCAGGGTCACCGTTAACTGACCTCTCCGTTAGTTAATAAGCCGTTGATTAATCTCCTCGTTCCGTCTCCTCCCCTGCACGTGCCATCATGTGGTCGTAGCGTGCAAAACGCGAAGCTGGAGTCTCCACGTAGCTCTCTGATCTCTCCTTGACAAATGGGCCTAACTATAAATGTTTCAAAGCCCAATAAGAGATCAAACAAAAAGAGAGTTGGTCAAATAGAAAAGTCAAATATTCGTGTATGCCAGTTTGCGCTGTTTTCTTCTCCGGCTTCAGTCTTATGATGAGAGCCTGAGAGGATGCATTTGCTGTGAGTGTTTGCTTAGCTTTAAAAAAAAAAAAAAAAGATTGCAACTTATGAATTGTTTAGCTTGTGTCATAAGTTAAGGTTAGGGAAAGACTTGAACTCTCTCCCCACTCATTTATCTTCTTCTTTTCCATTGTAATCTTCCTCTTGCAATAATATATCTGAGTGAGATTATATTTGAAGTGTGATGGAGACTTTTAGAAAGTTGAACAAGCAATAAGACTTTAATCATACACACTTTTGTCGGTACTATACTTGACCCCATCCCATGTCCACCCATTTATATAATTAATCTAATTGTTGTTTACTAAGACTATGAATTAAAGTTAAGAACTGGTTTTTAAATTCGGTTTAGAATCTTCGCTAAAAACTTTCTTTTAATCATGTTCTAAACAATTTTCTCATTTTTTAATGAGCATATCTGCCTTTTTTTTTTGTTCAACAATTTTAGCTGCCTTATTAAAACATTATTTTTATTTGTCATGTTATTTGCATCATATGATATACGCACCACCAATAGTTTATTACACACCAAAAACAAAAATCAAATATTCGTGCATGTCAGTTTGCGCCAAGAGGTAGAAAACAATTTTAGCTTTTGTTTTCTTCTCCGGCTCAAAACACGGCGGAAGATGGCTGCGGAGATTCTGAGAACGAAATGGATGGCTATGACGGCGAGCATATGGATCCAGTGCACCGGAGGAGGCTCTTACACCTTCGGAATCTACTCGGCGATCTTGAAATCATCTCAATCCTACGACCAATCAACCCTTGACACAGTCTCCGTCTTCAAAGACATCGGAGGTAACGCCGGCGTTTTATCTGGACTTCTGTACACTGCAGTTACCTTCAATCGCCGTCGCCGTGACGGACGGGAAGGTAGAGGAGGTCCGTGGGTGGTGATCTTGGTCGGAGCGGTTTTGTGCTTTACCGGTTATTTCCTGATATGGGCTTCCGTTACCGGTTTGATTAAGAAACCACCGGTTCCGGTTATGTGTCTGTTTATGTTCATAGCTGCTCAGTCTTTAACGTTTCTCAATACGGCCAACGTTGTTAGCTCCGTTGAAAATTTCGCCGATTATGGTGGCACTGCCGTTGGAATTATGAAGGTAATTAAAGTCCTTTTATCAAAATTTTCTCTGCTTATAGTTTACCAGCTACTGTTTAAGCTTATTTTAGATACTTGAAAATTGATGGAATAATATGGATGAAATGTAGAGAAAAAATAGAATAGATCCATTTCATTCATTCTTTATCACTTTTTATAGAATGATTCTCTTTTAGTTTAGGGCAATTCTCTTAAATAACCATTTTTAAGTT
This sequence comes from Sinapis alba, assembly GCA_012274485.2. Classification (NCBI taxonomy): domain Eukaryota; kingdom Viridiplantae; phylum Streptophyta; class Magnoliopsida; order Brassicales; family Brassicaceae; genus Sinapis; species Sinapis alba. Next base: position 213,431 of record MU105726.1, on the reverse strand, counting down.
TTTGTCATAAAAATAGCCCTCAAAAAATAAAATGATCAAAATAGACTTTTGTATTTTTTGAAATTTTGATTTTTTTAATTTTTTTTTTGAAATTTGAAACTCTAACCCCAAACCCACCCCTTAACTCTAAACCCTAAAGTCCAAATTAGTTAACCATAGGGGTATAAATGCATATAAATGAATTTTTTAGCTTCTAAAAAACATTTTGGTCATTTTCTTCTTTAAAAACCATTTTTGTGACAAACAAACTAAAAATGACTATCTAAGAGAATTTCTCTTTAGTTTATCTATTTGTTATTTATTTTTGGAATGACAATTTCATTATATTCAAGATAAATGCTGTTTTTTTTTGAAATTTGTGGAATAAGTCATTTCATTCCAAATATTAATAATCCAGTTGCATCTTTAATTTTATATTTATTTTAATCCAACGGAAGTACATGATACTGAATATTATTAAACCAATCCGAAATGAGTTTGGATCAAATATGACATGAACATAAATAAAACTCGAATGAGACCTTCAAAGCTGGACCCTAAAATCCAAAAACCGATTCAAACCCGAATGAATATCTAAACATCCAAACCTCTTTTGACCCTTAAGCTAATAATGCATTGATCTTGTTCTTTTGCAGGGTTTTGTTGGTTTGAGTGGAGCAATGCTAATTCAACTCTATGAAACAATATGTCCTGGAGATCCAAAGAGCTTTATTCTTATACTTGCAATAGTCCCTTCACTTCTCTCTGTATTAGTGATGCCACTAGTGAGGATATATGAGACAAGAACGGTCGATGAGAAGAAGCATTTAGATGGTTTATCAACTTTGTCTCTCATCATTGCAGCTTACCTTACGATCATTATCACTGTGAAGAGCACTCTTGGTTTACCATCATGGGCCAATACCATCACGCTTACAGTTCTACTCATTCTCCTTGCCTCGCCTCTGCTAATTGCGATCAGAGCACATAGAGACAATATCGAGGAACCACGTTATTCTCCTCTTGTAGACAACCTGGAAGCAACAACCTCTGGTGAGAGCTTGGTGGTGGTTGAAGATAAAAGCTTGAATCTCTTACAAGCAATGCGTAAAGTAGACTTCTGGTTGTTGTTTCTTGCGATGGTATGTGGAATGGGATCAGGGATCTCGACGATAAACAACATGAGACAAATAGGTGAGTCCCTTGGTTACTCTAACATGGAGATAAACACATTGCTGTCTTTGTGGAACATATGGAACTTTATTGGTCGGATTGGAGCTGGATATGCCTCGGATGCATTGCTACACAAGAAAGGATGGCCACGTCCGTTGATAATGGCTACAACTCTAGGAGCCATGACCATAGGTCATCTGATAATAGCCTCTGGTTTTGAAGGAAACCTATACGTTGGTTCGGTCATCATAGGGATATGTTATGGCTCACAATGGTCGTTAATGCCGACGATTACGTCAGAGTTATTCGGGGTTAAGCATATGGGAACAATCTATCACACCATTTCAATTGCTAGTCCTATAGGTTCATATATCTTCTCAGTGAGATTGATTGGTTATATATATGATAAGACCATTATTGGAGAAGGTAACACGTGTTATGGTCCTCATTGTTTCCGGTTGTCCTTTGTGATTATTGCATCTGTGGCTTTCCTCGGGTTTCTTGTCTCCTGTGTGTTGGTTTTCCGGACAAAGAAACTGTATCAACAGATCTTCGAGAAGAGGTTGCATCGTCGATAAGAGTTGTGAAAACTTGTACACTGCCGTTTGTGTTTGTATTTACATCTGATTGTTTAAATTTGTAATGAACTGTTGAATATATATTGTGTAATTGTGTAAATACAAGTACATATGTTTTTTTTTGTGTGAGTTTTTTTTTTTGTTTTTCATGTAGAATTATGTGTTAGTTAAGTGAATGTAAGCCCTTATGGAGAATGGAGTTTAGGCGCTGTGTGACATAAATGAAGCATCAAATGTAAGAACCAATGTCAAGATCTTACTTTATCTCCGTTGACCTGATTAAAAAGGTCATTAATGATCATCCTTGATCATTTGCTTTACATGTTATTAATAATGTAGCCTTTTAATGAGGTACTTCAACTGTCAATTGTCATGTTAATCGTATCTAGTTAAATATCCCAAATCGGTAGTTATTATGTAACATAGAGTTACTTTTACTGTCAAATCAAAGCAATATTAGTTCACTATTAAGTGTCATTTTGATTTTTTTTTTACATAAAAAATACTCCCTCCGTTTCATATTACTTGTCGTTGTAGTAGAAAATTTTCGTTTCAAAATAAGTGTCGTTTTAGAGTTTCAATGCAAAATTCATTAATAAGATTCATAAGTAATTGTGTTTTTATTTTTCTATTGGTTGAAATGTGGTTAGGTGTATAGGTAATTGTGTTTTTATTTTGGAAATATACAAAATCATATGTTTTCTTAAAATGTGTGAATAAACCTAGAACGACAAGTAATATGAAACGGAGGGAGTATCATTTTTCAAATTTAATGAAATTGTTTAAGGCTCTAAATGGTGACCAAAAGAATGAATGGAATAGTTAATTCATTTTCCTTACTTAAATTTGACACTATTTGTAAGGAATATATTTTCCTCAATGTTCTTTCTCATTCTTTTCAATTTAAGGAATTATAGAACAAAATTATTTTTTAATAAATCCGGGAATGAACATAAAGAACAAATATTCCTCTTATTTTGTTTATTTTCGTTCTTTTTCCCTTTATTCATATTATTCATTTCATGGTCTCACCACACCAGTTAGAGCCTAAATATATTACCAATTCTAATCTCAAATCAAATTGACCAAATACTAGGATACAAAGAAATTCCGAAAACCATTTACAATCATTAGTATTAATTTGACTAGTAAACTTTAATGTTACACATAATAGTATTGACTTTATACTTGTATAATTGCTTTGATTCTCAAAATGCAATAAATTATTTCAAAACTATTGACCAAAATAAATACACCATAAATTTTAATGATAACTAGTTAAATAATTATCATAAACTAATTAGTAAATAATACTCTCTATGTATCAATATAAGTGGCTTTTAAGAGTTTTTATTTTGTTTCAAAATAAGTGATGTTTTCATTAATCTAGATAAAATTTAATGTTATTTCAAATCTGTGACCAATTACAAAATAATGTATCTTTTTTTAATTGGTTGAACTAATTTTATTTAATGTAATCTTATGCAACCAATATAAATTACATAAAATTTTGTACTTTCTTAATTCTTGTGAAAAAACCTTAAAAACCACTTAAAATGATATATAGAAATAATAGTTATTAAAAATACAAGTGAACTTTAATTAACTAGTATGTAAAGTGTCAAAGTAAGAGAATATGAAATGGAAATAGTATAGTTTAGCGAAAAATGTTAATTTTACTAATCATAATACTGGTGGGTTTTATATATCACTTATATAATTACAATTATGTTATTCGGAAATATTTTCATACTTCTAAAAAGTTCTGATAGGTGGTTCATTTATCATTACTATCTACTCTTTTTTTAGCTCAAGAATTGCTCTAATTATTTTTGGTCAAATTTGCCATAAATTTTTAAAAATGTATTATTACAGTAAAATTACATAATTGAAGCCACATCATCATTCCTTTAATCTTGTCTTAATAAAAAACCTTATATAAATATCGAGAGAGAGCCCTAGCTTTGTTTGCCCCTATTTCTCCTCTCCTCTTGTGTGTTTTCACTCGCTGAGTCGTTTTTTCTCATCATTCACTTCGGAGAGAGACCTATTTGACACAAAATTTACCAATCTTTTTTATTTTCCTCAAAGATTGTCTCCTTCTTCTTCTCCTCCGCAGCCCCAAAACGACAACGTTTACATCCAACACCAGTCGACGCTTTCCTTCGTCCTCCTTCGTTTAACCGATTTGGATTTGGATTTAGATTTCCCCCACAATCTCAAATTAACTACCGCTTTCGATAAAATCAAAAACCCTAATTTCGATCTCTCAATGGGTTCCTCCTCCGATCTCGTCCCTGATCCTGATGTCTCAGGCAACCGCCACTCTCCCGCCGACGATGCTTCTCCGGTCACGGATACCAAAATTCCCGGGGAGGAGCCTGCGGTGCTCAGGAGAACGAGGCCGTCGCGCGCTTGCACTGTTAGGGCGCAGCAGCGTCTTCAAGAGCAGCAAGCGGCGGAGAGAAAGTCCAGGCCGCCTAAGGAGTACAAACGGCAGCATCGACGGAGGGAAGAGGTGGAGGAAGACGAGGATGCGGACGATCAAGAGGAGGATGGTGATGATGACGAGGACGGAGGTGGTGAAGATGTTCAGAGGCAATGCGGTGGAGGAAGTTCCGGTAAAATCGTTACTTCTCTTGTCCAGCCACCGGAGCCTTCGCAGATGCCGCGGTGGAATCTTCGTTCCATGTGGGAACTTGCTTCCGTGCTCAATTTCTTGCATGTGAGCTCTCTCTCTTCTCTTCAATTCTGAGTCTTGTGTTGTTTTCTAATTCACTCTTAAAGTTTGTTCCTTTTTTGGGTGGTGAAGGTTTTTAGGCCGCTTTTGAAAATCAATGCCGAGTTTTCAGCGGAGGAGTTTGAAACGGCGTTGCTGAATCCTAACGATACTTTAAGTGACATTCACATTCCTCTCTTAAAGGTTGCTGCTTTGGCTTTCCCTTGTTGTCTTCTTGGTATTTTACTTCAATGTACTTCGGAGAGTCTGTCTCATTGAACATGAACGGAACTCGTTCTCACACCAGCGTGCTTCTGTGTGCTCTTAAACGAGTGTGGGCTCTTATTAGTATAATAATTAGTGATAGGAAACTTTTTTTTTAGCGTATTGAATGGTCAGATTCTGTTAAAGGTTTATTTGTTTTAGAGTTCCGTGATTGAAGTCCTTGATCATTGTCTTAAATGATATCATGATTTGTAATTGTTTTGTGCATAGCTCATGTAGATCCTTTATGTGTGGGATGATTTGGTATTGGATATATTCTTTACTACCATAAATGTCGAAGATGCTTAACAGTTTCTCTCTGTGAGCAATATACTAATTATCTCTTTACAATATTGCAGGCAATTCCTCCTGTAACTCGAATGGCCCTCACTCGTGATACCTGGGTCACTGTCTTGTGCAGGAAAATAAGAGATTGCTGGCATTGGGTAATGATTACTGAACAGCTTTGATCTGATATTGGAAGTTCATTTTTTTTTTGCATTATGTCATGTTCTGAAATGACCTTCACCTTCTTGTTTAGGTCGCAGAGGGGGACCTTCCTATTGTTGCCTCGCAAGGGTGAGTTGTTATAATTTTCTGAATCTCATGGTAACTGTTTAGGAAGCATTTATCAGCTTTTCGTCTTAATCTTGTAGGCGGGAGATTGAAGCGTACAAATCTCTTGATCCAGCCATTCGTGTGGTGATTTTGAAAGCTTTATGTGATATTCGTGTTGAGGTATTGTTGCTGCTGTATGTCAATCTGTTTGCAGTTGATAATGAATTTTTCGTTATGCTTTGCTCCGTAAATGTACGCTTTATGATGTCCTCTATTAAGCTCTGGAGCTCGCTGATGCGATGCTGATGAAACCAGATCGTTATAACACTTACAGTTTCAATGGGTTTGTGAATTTCTACAGCAAGAGGATATCAGGAGCTACATTGACAACTCTGTTAAAACTGGTGTTCATCTGTCAACTTTTCGCAAAGATCGCGTTGGGGGTGATTCACATGGAGTTAATTTTTGGTATGTGGCAAATGCAAGACATAAATAGGACTTCCTTGCTTGCATATTTCTGATAGAATCTGTTTGTTTCTTATTTAAGGTATGAAGATGATTCCTTAATTGGTCACCGTTTATATCGGGAAATAAGGAAGGCAGAGATGGTTAAGGTCAAAACGAAGGGTTCCAAGATTCTTCCTAACGTAACATACCAATGGGAAACTGTTGCCACAAATTTTGATGAATTCCAAGATGTTTCTGTAAGTCTCTACTATATCAATTATTCTGAATTGCTCAGGATAGTTCCATATGACAATCTTCTCGCAATGAAATATGGTTGTGATGGTTAGATAGCGTGATAGCTAGTGCTATCTATGCACTCAAATTAATCTTATTTATTGGTGGAGTTCTACGTATGCAAAACATGGGAATTATACTCTATAATATGTTGAAAAAGTATATCTTGAGAATCAGTTATTTTCTGAGAATGGATATAACTTGCTTCCCAAAGCTTACTACTCAATAGAACGTGGTGCATATCTTTTGAGTGCTTGTAAATATCGTCGATCTCTTTGGTGATTGTGAGTGAATTGAGTTGAAGATAATTGCATTGCTAAGAACTGGCTTAGAGATCTCTCTGGGGCAATTGTTGTTACATTTTCATGGACTGGAGACACTATGCTATTCCGTTGAAACTTATATTGCTTTCTTTTGTTTTGACTACCAATTGATACTTTGCTTCTCTGAAGGACTACACCTCATTATAATAGACGATAGGTACAACGTTATACTTTACTGCTGATTGAGATGCTGTGTGTCTTTGTTTTGCAGGAAAAACTTAATTCAAGTAGTAGTAGAATTGAAATTTCTCTGGGGAAGAAGTTAACGAGAGATATGCTTCCTGAGATAGAAAAAGAACACAAGGTTCCAATTTGCTCTCTGCTACTGAATTCACGATACTTCTTAAGTTCTTATTAGTCGCATCCTTTATAATTTGTGTTTTTTTTTCTCTCTCTGTTGTGTCAGAGGAGAGAGAAGTTGTTGAAAAAGCAACATAGACAGGCTCTTCTCCTTGATAACTATTTGGTTGTTGACGGTGTTGGTGGTGGTCGTTCTCTCCGTGATAGGAAGCCAGTTAGATACACTTTTGGTAAGGTTATGACCTTGTTGGGCATTCTTGATGCCCCGTGCTTGTATTTTTTTTCTCCATTTTTGCCTGATTAGATATCCAGCTTGTTTCTACTGGGTTGAAGAGCCTTACTAATCGTTTAATATTATTGCAGATGATTATGATAGGTCGATAAACGAAGCTATCAAAATAACAACGTACGTCTTGAGCGTCGCTTGCATTGAATCATCTTTAACATGTTATTTGGTGACTGTTGCTTATTGCCTCTCATTCCGCTTGTTTTGATAATACCATCTCAGGAACAAACATCCATCACCAGAACCTTTTCTCCACAAAAGAGAATCAGCCAGAGTGGACGCTCTTGTGAATGGCAAATCGACAAGTTCAAGCCACCCTACTGAACCTGTGAACGATACAGCATCTGGTAGCTCTTCTGATTTTGCTGATGGTGATGAATTCGATGAGCAGAGAGATGAATCCCTGGACAGAAGGCAAGACGCATTGAATTTTTTCTTTTTCACCTTGAATATTCCCTCAAGACGCATTAATTCGAACTAACTGAGTACAATGTCGTGACAGTAACAGGCGCAGACAACGTCCCCAGCGGTATTCAGCAACGGACTTTGTTGAAACTATTTCAGACAATCATGTAGAGTCTGGAAGCGATGATGACATTGTTGGGGAAGCAGTTTATGATGAAGAATATCTGAGGAAGCGTAAACGGAAGACCTTTTCTAGTGGTTCTGAAGGAGAGGAAGAGAAAGGAGATGAAGAGTACAAATGGGATGAAGACAATGCCGAGTACGAGGAAGAAGAAGAGGAAGATTCTCCAAGTGCCAGCGAAGAAGATAGTGATGAACCCCGAAGGGTTAGGAAAATGCCACGGAGAGAAACCAAGTTAAGATCAAGGTCAAATGGTTTCCGGCCAGGCCTGAGGCGTAGTAAAAGAGCCACAAGAATCGATTACCAACAATATGAGCTCTCGGAATCAGACAATGAAGCAGCAGGAGCGGGAAAACGTAAGCGATTGGTAGAGCCAGATGAAGATTCTGATGAATCAGGGAATGGGGATTTCACAATGGGAAGTGAGGACTCTGAAGAAAATGCAAATGACCCAGAAACAAATTCTGCTGAAGAAGAAGTAGAGGAAGAAGAAGAGCCCAGAGAGGTCAACGACAATGCCGGGACAACAAATGGTACAGAGAATAATCAACTGAACAAATCAAATGGCACAGACCAAGATGAAGTTGAGGGTGTATTAGGCAAAAGGCATTACCTCGATCTGAACGAGCTTGCTCCTGTGTCCGGTTTTGATGATGGTCCAAGTACAGTATTGAAGGATGATGATAAGACAGACAATTCATAGACAAAGACCTCTCTCTCTGCCGGCTTAAAGTCCATCAACATTGTATGATAAGCAAAGATTTTCGTGAGTTATTTCTGGTAGAAACACCTTCCAGAGAAAAGTTAAAACGGTGAGAGATACTTTATTGGCTGTTTCTGCATTCAGTCATATCTGCCTTGTTGTTTTAAAGTAATATCGTCTGATAAGTGAAGTTGAGAATGTTGGAGAGGCCTAAGAAGAGAGGTATGTGTACTAGATTAGGTTAGTCATTTTTTTTCTTACCCTGAAAGAGAAACAATGAAGAAGGTGAACCAGAGATTCCTAAGAACTTCTAATGTTATGGATTTATTAGTAGTGTACACTTAATTTTGTCTAACTTTTGTTTTAACCATGAGAAGTTGAGACTGCTGAATGTTATCATTATGGTCCATGGAGCAATGAGCAATCCATCAAAAGATGAGAATCTTGTTGCGTTGTCCCATGTTACCTATGTGTGCAAATGCAGCTTCTTTCATTTGTGTGCGTGTATGGGCCTCCAATGGAAGTATAATTCGTTATACTATGCATGTTTAGCTTAATGAGTGTGATTACACCAACTTGTGATTATCATCATAGAAGACTCGAGACTGATCTTGTTGTTACTATTACTAAAAAAACTTCTCTATGTCAATCATTTAAAGGTGGCAGTTTCCTCGTTGCATAATCGAAAATTATAGTTGTAGACTCGTAGCAAATAGAACTCCAGCTCTAAATTTTACTACATATAACCTCTACAATTACACTGAAAATTTTCTTGGTGCAGTAGTTAAGGTTCATTAATGATTTTACAATTAGACTGAGAATTGTTATAAATATTTACTACTCCTAGTTCAAAATAAGAATGTTTTAAGAAAATTACCTTTATCTAAATAATATCACAAAAAATAAATTTAAAACAACTCGACCACTAAAAAATAAATTTAAAACAACTCGACTAAGTTTGTCGACTAAAAAAACTTAAATCAATTATAAAATAGTTTGTACATTACAATTAATTAGAACTTTTAATTAAGTTAAAGTACACCTAAAAATGTGAAAACATCAAAAATTACTCACATCTCCTTTGTTATTTTGTTTCTTTAAAGGAAAATGGTGAGATCTTGCTCTTCAACATCATAGAATCAGAGGACAAAAACGTCGCTCAAAAGTTTGCGTTTGCATCTGCGTCCAAGAACGGAACCGCAACTCCAAAGAAAATAGGTTACCAAAACACGTCTTGTTTTAAAAAAATTCTGATGTTTACATGATATATGTGTGTTTGAACATTTATAGTACGTAGGAGATGTGGGAAGAGTTGCAGAGAGAGAAAGTTGATGATCAGTAACTAAGCATGAGAGCTTCACTACTGAAGAAGAAGTTATGATCATCAAGATGCATGCGGCAATGGGAAGCATGTTGTGTGTATATATCATAAACTACTCGAAAAATACTTATGTAGATTCTGATGAGTTTTTGTATGGATTTAGATGGCCACTTATTGCACAACATGTACAAAGAAAGACATAAGAAGAAGGGAAGATGATCTGCAACACAAAACTAAAGAAGTAACTGTCCCAAATACTTGCTGAATACGGCAACATCAATGGTGGTGGAACCCTAAACCCTAATCCCTTGAATCATACCGCATCTCTTAGACATAATCACTCGCTCAACGAAGATTCTCATCAACAACACGTGATGATTCAGGAGATCTCATGTTTCATCTGCAAGCAATCAAGCTTATGACCGAGACATCAAACTAGGTCAAGCTCCGGTCTGTGTTTATGTATGCCTCTTTGTCTTCTTCCAATACGTCTCCTCTATTGTTCTCTTCAACTTGTTCAACCATAGCTCAAGGGAGTTCAGAGGTTAACTTCACTTGTTCTGACTTTCTTCTTGACCAAGAAACCTTCCATGAAAATCTACAGAATCATCCTGATCAAGAGCTAGAAACTTGTTTAGTAACGAGTTAGCAGCTGCTACAATAACTAATACGTCAACTCAAGCTTCTCAAAACGAAGAAGAATCTTCGAGCAATGGGTTCGTTGAATCCATTATGGCTAAAAAAAAGGAGTTCATCTTGGGGTTTCCAAGCTATTTGGAGTCTCCTTTTCAATTTTTATCTATCTCTCCTCCTCAAACTACTAAATAAAGAAATAATAAGGCCAAACAATTGCTTCCTGTAAATCTTTGATTTTTTTTAATGATTGTTACAAATTAATTTGAGAAAGGTTTGATCATAAACATAAGTCAAACAAAAATTTAGAGTTGAGAATATTCACAGTTTAATTATCAGTTCAAAAGGTTTTGGATGCAACTTGACTCAAACTAATTTCTAAAGTCTTGATTGTATAATTGAATACCAGCCGTTTACAACATAGGAAGATTTGACAATTGAGTTAGCTGTTAAGAATGTAAATTATAGAGTTCGTTTTTGAAATTAATTAAATACCATCTCTTGACAATGTCTCTATGATTATTAAGAGAGTCTTTTCAAAATAGATTAATTAAGGGAAATATAACTATTTACTTAGCCTCAAGAGTTTTAGTTTAAGAGAATCAACAAAACAATCTCAAAGAAATAGACAACTTATTAACGAATGAGTTCTTGAATTAATGTCAACGGCTGAAATGAAGATCTTCACAAGAAAGATTATAATAGAGAAGAGAAATAGATGAATCTTATTAATGTTTAGTTACGGAATATTCATACTTTATTACGTATTATTTTTTATTTATTATTCATACTTATTATTACACATTACTGTATCAGATTACTGCTATAGAATCAATTGAGAAATATCGTTTTCAGAAAACATAAATCAAAAGACTCAAACAGCAAACTTGGACTTGAGCTTGTTCACAGTTGCATCATCAGTCCTAAACGTTTTGGTTAAAACCGCGTTTGGAATCACAGGCACTGAGCCGAACAGAGTATTAGGCAGAACCACTGCTCCTGGAAGCTGACTGTTAAAAGCGGTTATCAAACGCGCTTTACCCTTACCAACGTTCCATTGAAAGTGAACCAATCCTCTGGGGACAACAAACATCTCTCCAGCATTGATAACTTTCGAGAACAAAGTGTTGTTCGTTGTCAAGAACCCTACAAAGACCGAGCCTTCGATCACAACTCCTGTTTCGGTTGCACGAGGGTGCGAGTGAGGAGGGTTCACACCTCCTGGAGCGAACTCAACGTTGTTCATGGAAACTCCTAAAGTGTTTAGACCAGGAAACGTTAAGGCGTTGGCGGGGGAAATGGCGACGCCGTTAGGGTTTGAGGTGTTTAGAGGACCGACTAAGCCAGAGAAGAAGAAGTCAGATGCTGAGACTGATGGTTTGCATGGGAAGCCGTTGATGGAAGGAGAAGCTCTGAGATCGCCAACGCAAAAGTCTTGTAAAGGGTCAGGGTCAGATGAGAGTGATGGGATCACGAAGAGACAGAAAGTTAGAAGGAAAGAACTGAAGAGAGAAGCCATTGATTGCTATTGAGAATGATGAAAACAGAGCATCCTCTGTTTTGTATATATAGTGGTTATTCTTGGTGTTTTGGTAAAAATCTCTTTTGACTTGTTCTCTTTTAAAGTATGATTTCTAAAGTTTTTAATTGATTGTGTTGTAAGAATATTTCAAATTTAATGGCTAAACTATCTTTGTCTTCTGCTTAGTCAAAAATACATTATGGTTTCAAGATTTGAGCTAATGTCTTTAAGTTAAAGAGGAAAAGTTCAGAGAAGTTTTTAGTACTCTACTGAAACTCATTGGTTGAAATGAATTAGTTGGTAAGAATTTAATTAGGTTATGTTTAATTAACCTTTTGGCCAGGTCAAGTCTCTATGAGTTTGTTCAAGTGACATTTTCATAAATACAATTTTAAAATGGTAAAAACAATTAACCGGCGTCAGGGTTAAAGTTTCAATGAATTTTCTAAGAAAAAAATCAACCAATTGATAAGTAAGAGACAAGAAAGGCAGAGAAAAGCTTTGCTGTAATAAAATAATTTCATTATACAGATTTTGATACAAGGATATTGTTTTGTATTTCTTCTGATGATAAAAGAAGAAGTAAAAATAAACAAGATTTCATGATTCTGATGGCATTTCAATGAAACTACGAAGCATATGCAGATTTTGAGATATCTGCAATAGAATTGCTTCTCCTTCACTAACATCTAAAACTTCTGAAATTTGCTGCAACAATTCACCTTTTGATTCAATAGCACTTAGTCTCTCTGTAATCTCTGTAATCTCCTTCACTAACACAGCTTTTCTGCTTCCATCTTCTGTAACAAAAACATACAAAGATTCAACATCAAAGATTTTTTTAATAAAAAGAAACACATAACCTATGAATCACTTACCTCTTTCTTCCTCTATGATCCCACCATTGTTGGCTTTAGGCTCCTCTGCTGAATCTTTCTTGTGTTCCAAGTCTTCTTCATGATTTGAAGAACAAACCGGCAAATCCAAGACCGGTTTAGTTTCATCATCAAGAAACTCTTCTGCTTCTTCTCTCAACAGCCCATATCTCAATCTATAAGCTTCAATTTCAGCTTCAAGCTCTTTCATATCCTCTTCTCTTTTAACCAACAAACCATTCATAGACTGCAAAGCTTCTTGATCATATTCCGCTTGCTCATCCATCATTCTCTGATACTGCAATGCCTCCATTTGAACCGCAGCTTTCTCCGCTTGAAGCCTCGTGATCATAGCCATTGCATTGTTTGCTGCAACAGCTGAAGCACTCCTCTCTTCATCTAACTCCATATACAAATCCATCAATGACTTGCGGTCCAATCTAACCTGTCTTTTTAAATGATGAAGTATTGAATCTCCATCCAACACTTCACTCTCCGAGCCATTGTGATCAATGAAAGACTTCTTCATAGATCGAACAGACCATCTTGGACTGTTCAGAGCTGAATCAGAGATTGGTAGCCCAAAGAATCTATTGTTCCCTCCTTTTACAAAACTCGGTGTTCTATCGTCAACCGTGTCCCCCAAGGCACCTTTGGTGTTAACAGAATCTTCCTCCTCAGGCAACTCTGAGTACTTGATGTTAGATAAGTCCAACGTTCTTTGGTTGAATGAAACTCTAGGAGAAGGACTAGGACCAACAAAGAAAGATTGATTTCTATTCTTCGGTTTTTCGGTTTTGATCTTCAAGAACTCTCCACAACAAGAACAATGTTTCTGTTGCTGAAACCTATTGTTATTTCTATGAAAGTTTTCATCCTTCTTCGAACCCGCAACCGGAAACGCTAGCTGAAGCTCACGTTCATCGATAAGAAGCTCAAGATCTTTATGTAAGATTCCGATAAGAGACTTGTAAGTATCAACATCTGAATCTTTCTCGGTTGCGAAAGAGAGAAGACATCCTTCACACATATGTTTGATCTCGGTGAGTTTCTTGTGTACATGACAGTAAGCGAGAGAAGAGATGTTCTTCTTGTGAGAGTCGCAGATGGAGTCGTTGTAATAGAAGTCAGGGTTTGTTCTGACAAGAACATGGTCAAGTCTAGTGCAGAGGAGACAAGGGGTTCTAAGGTTGAAGAACTTGGCGATTTGGTTGGATAAGAACGCGAGGAGGCCGTCGATGAAGAGGAGGATGATGATGATCCATTCAAGGATAGCGTAGATAATGAAGTGTGGGAATGTTCCAAGTTCTTCTTCTATAAAGTTCTTGAAGGAACGGTTAGACATTGCAAAAAGATAGAATCAATCACAGAGAAAAATGAAGAGGAGCAAGAATAGAGAAGATGATCTTAAAAGGCCACGCATGAAGATTGAGATGGTGGCAGAAGAAGAAAAGAAAGAAAAAAACAGAGGTTTATGACATTTATTATTTAGTATTCTGTGTTTGGAAATAGAATTTGAATTTAAGGTTGAAGGCCAAAAAATACCTGAAATAACGGTTAATCGCAGATAAGAATGGAGTATATATATTACTGAATTTTTGGATTTTTCAGAGATAGTATCCATTAATGGGGTCTTAAATGTTTATCGCTAATCATCCATTTAAAGCATGTATAATTACACCTAAGTTACCATCATTATATAGGGAAAGAAAACAAAATTCTACAGAAGTGGCTCATGAAACTGGCAACATTACACTATCATGGCATTAGAGGTAATGAACCAGATGTACATACATTTTAGCTCATCCCCACAAAACACCAACCATTGATTGAGATGAGCCATTTGAGAAACAAGACATGTTTACTACAAAACAAAACACACACACAGCAGAGTTTCTTACAAACATGCAAACAATAAAAACATGGATGATGAAGAACCCTAAACACAGTTCGTCCATCTCTAAAACTCTGCCTAGGGATGTTAACGTAGGGTCCCTGCCTCTGTTATTGTTCTTTTTACCTGATTTTTTTTTCAGACAATACATTAACGTTTGACAAAGTAAGGCCTAAAGAAAGATTATTAAAAAAACTAAGAAACAAGGTTTTGTAGGTTCACCTTGGCTTTTAGGTCTAAGCAACTCTGATGATGCTATCTATCTCCGTCACTGAAGCTTGACAAATAGCCGTCAAATGAATCTTAGCAACGAGAAGACTCTTGTAACCACGAGAGAATGACAGTGGCTAATGGGATCAAACCACGTTTGATTGACAGAGATATTGTTATTAGCCGGTGTTCTTACAAAGAGAATAGAGATCCTTGCCACTATACTCTCCCTTAGTAGACGCAGAGAAAGAGAAGCAAAGAGTGAGAGTGATATGAAGCTTATCTACTACATCTATGTCGCCTTCCGAGAAACAGTGTGTCAAGTTCACACTCAATAGAAAGCGTAAGAAGGATACAAGAAGCCGCAGCAGTAGCCCTGAAGGAGGAAACTCCTCTTCACAAGACGACGAGAGCAGAAACAAGAGACAAAATACTGGAGAGAAAGACAACGGTTACTGGGATTCCTTCAACACAGTCTTCTCATGATAGTCGACGTGTTGCACAGGTCACTCGCTAGGTTAGTAAACCCTTAATAAGTAAATATCCATCGTTTTGTTTCTGGAGAACTTTTTGGTTTCTTCTTGCTATGACAAGTTTCTGGTCCACTGAACAACTTAATTGTTTTTTTTTTTTAAACTTAATTGTTATTATCATTCTTTTTTTTTTTTTTTTGAAACACTATTGTTATTATCATTCTGTATAAATTTTTTGTGAGAAAAATACTCAAGATTCTGACCCTTTTTCTATTTGTTTCTTTCTTGGTATAGTTTTAGAGAAGAAAGTGCTGCAGCAGAACCAGAGTGATGATGCTCCTTGATCCACAAGTAATCTTCGAAGGTCCTATGGAAAAAGAATGTTCGATTAGAGAAATTAGATAAAGTAGTAAGGTTGTTAACATATATATATATATAAAACATTTTTAGCTTATAGTTTAATGGAAAAGGCTAATTTGGTCGTTAATCTAGATTCCATCTCGCATTTGTTTTTTTTAATCCGAGTTTATTTGTTCATAAATTGCTAAGAGGAAAGAAATTTGCCTTACAGCTTTGAAGTGAGTGTGCACTTCTAGGCAGAGGGAAATACGACGCCGTTTCACAGTAACCAACCAAATCGCAATTGGATCAAGCCCGACTTGGATTCCCCTAAACCGGAAATCAGAGCAACATTTTTTTTTACATTCTCTTCTGTTGGAAAATTGGTGTCCAATTTGTTCTGGAAGAAGAAGAAAATTCCAGAGTTTTCTCAACTTCAGGTTTGGTAAGTCAAATATTTGACCATAAGGCGAGTTTGAAGAAGCTTCCTAAATGTGTACATACATGATCTATTAAAATATATGAATAAGACTAGTATTCTTCCACGAGAGATTCTTTTATATTAGAATAGAATAATGTTTAATCTTCCAGAAAATTGTTGACGATTAGAACCAAAAAAGAAATGAATTTAAGAAGAAGCAAATCAAAAGAAGTCATTGCTGTTGTTCAGGGACACAAGGTTTGACCAGAGAAACACGTTCTTTTAATTTTCTAAAGTATGAAATGTGTTTTGTGTATATAAACACAACATAGAAAACGAGAGACATTCACAAAACAAACTTGAAGATCAAAACCAATTCATCTCTGTTGATATAAAGCTTTTCCAGAGGATATAATGAACGGAGCATCGTGGGCTGACCAGTGGGACAATAGCGCCAAAGGAGGTCGTATTGGTGGCGGCGATGTCGTCAAAAGTAGCGGAGGTGGAGCTGCATCGAACTCCAACACTGCTAAGTACAAGGAGAAACTGGGACAGGGTTTAGACAAGACAAAAGCTGTAGCTTCTTCTGGTTTTAAGAAGCTCAAGACTGGCTCTGCTATGGGCTTTCGTTGGGTCAAAGACAAGTATCATAAAACCACAAACAAACATTAAAACATTTTCAGTCTTCTTGTATATTTTTAAATATTTCACTTCGCTTTCTTTGTTCAAATATTTTGTTTTAGCTTGTTTCATTTAGATGTTTTGTGTTATGTGGTTAGATTGTATGAACTTGAATGTATTCATGTTATTAAATTGATTTTTTTTTGTAGTTTAAAAATTCTCAATTTCTAGTTCTTTTCATATTTGAACTGATATACTTTTTTTTTATCAACGAACTGATATACCTTCGGGATAGTTTTTGGAACACCTTGAAATATTTTATTATTTGGTGTTTCAAAAAATAAAATCTCACTATTTGGTGAAACGTTCGATCCACTGAGATTTAGCCATTTGTTGGTAAGATTCGATAAAAAAAAGTAAAGAACTTTAGTAAAAAGATAATAATAATAATCAAACCCGCTTTGTATATTCATCAAATCATATTCAAGAGGTAGATGCTCAATCCTGTCATATCTTGGTTTATCAATGTATTTCCAATTAGTGTAGACAAGATGACATATAACATATTTATCGTAATACTTAAGCTTGAACCTTATCCATGACTAGCTTGTACCTTGTGGTATTTATAAAGGGATGAAATCAAATTGTAAATTAGTCTATCAAATTAAATATCACAAATAAATATCTACATCTATACACAATATATTACGAAATTATAATCATTTTCATACTAACAAATGTCCGGTTGAGAGAAATTAGATAACATGGATATGATTTGTGAGCTTATATATAAGTTGATTGATTGTCTATGAATGGGGATCAAAAAGAATAACATGGATATGTATTATTAAAAAAAATCATTTTGTTTTAGATTCCTACTTTTCCATTTAGAATTTTAGATTTTTTCTAATGGTATATGATTTTTATAGTCATTTTGATACTAAACTTATGTTATTAGTGAAACATTTCTAAATGGTTGTTATTTTGTAACCAAACAAAATAATTTTAAGAACTGCCCCCTTTTATGTTAAGCAACAAAACATGAGTTGTGTGATGACTCTCAACACTGTCTTTGTATGGACCCAAAACAAAATTTAATGAACAAAAACATAGATGAGAAATATTAACAGACATTAGCTAAGGTCTTGGCTTTATATATATTTCAAAGTAGAGAAGAAAGCTCTGATTTCAACCGTTTTGAAGATGGAAAGTCCTTGACAGAAGAATCATCATGACTTGATGATGATGGTGATGATGATGGTGATGTTGATGATGTATCATCAATGTCTTCTACAAGTTTTCTCTTGTTAGAATGGTTTAAGATTTTGCAATCCTCTGCTTCATTTCTCATTATAAGTTCTTTTATTCGCTTTACATCAGCTAGTTTCACCGGTTTTAACAGAAAATCCTCTGCTCCTTCTCTCAGACATCTGAAAAGAAGAACAAGATAAGCCACATAGTTTAGATCAAAGTGTAAACAGAAAAAAAATAATCTGCTTTGTATTATTTACATATTTACAGAAACACTTACTGTTCTATACGAGGTAAGATGTTCTCAGATGACATAATCACAACTGGTATTTCTCTGAAAGCAGAAGATTCCTACACATATCAATGGAATTTGAATGAGTATTAGAGAAGATTTATTCAAGATTTTCTCAGATTGATAAAATTAAAACATGTTCTTATTCTTACCTTAATTTTCTTGAGAAGATCATATCCTGTTAGTCCTGGCATCGAGTAATCCGTCACTATCAAATTCACCTTCAAATCCTGTTATAAGAAAAATATCACACATATTTAAAACACTTCAACAAAAATCAGATCTTACTACCGAAACAAACTAATTAATAGTAAAGTCTTATTATTCTTTTTTCTGACAAGAAGCAAAGAGCAAAAGTTGCAAACGTGTCTCTTTCTTTCCTCAGTTAGAGTATTTATCTATAACCAAGCAGATTTGTAAAGAGAATTACATTAAGACCAGAAGCTCCTTTGTCTCCATCTAAGCCAAGATACTGCAAAGCCCTAGTTCCACTCTCTACAGTAGTCACTGAAATAACAAAACCCACAAAACATTTAGATTGAAGATCATTTAGGTAAAGAGAACGAAACACACTCATAGAAGAGAAAACATAGACAGAGTGAGCTGATATTGGTATATACCTTTACAAGAAGAGATTCTTAGCAATCTCTCAATGACTTTACGATCCACAATACTATCATCAACGGCGAGAACATGCAACTCCGGCGAAGTAACTGTTAAATCTCCACCAGCTGGAATATCCATCCTCATGACCTCACCAACAGCCATTGCTAACTTAGAAAAGTGATGGAAGATTGGTTCTAATAAAAACGAAGAGGAAGCTTTGGATTGAAGGGAAAGAAAGAAATGAATGTGATGTGATGGAGTAAGAAGAAGAAAGAAAAGTTAGGTTAGGTGACATAAATATAAAGAAGGTGGGGTTTGAGTAGAGAGATTCGGAAGATCGGATTTTTGCTGGTGAGATCTTTGAAGAGGAAACAAAATCTTACATTGGGTCAAGTGTGATGTTGTGTGTTGGAACTTGTCAGATGGAAAAGAAAATATTTTTGTAATAAATAATATTTTTGTGTCTGAAGGTCAAAATCTTTGGGCACCGAATCCTTTTTAAGATTTCGAACATCTTTGTTTGGTCTGTTTCTTTCAATCCGACAGCGACTACTCGCTCATGACGTGGAACTTTCCTTCTTCTTTTAGCAATTATCTCTATTTTTCGTTATAGACTAGTCGATTAAAATAATCACCGATTATATCATTTTTTTATAATCGATTTCATTTTTATTTTTATTTAGTAAATATATAAGATTCATTTTATATTATTTAGTCCTCTAAGTAAATTAGACCAATTGATTTAACCAATTTAAACAATATATATTATTTTATAAATCTGAAATAGTCATTTATAGAGATAAACTCTTATTTTTGTATAGTATAATATTTTATAAAAAATTATTGATGCTCTATTAAATTAGAATCCAAATAATGATGCCATAACTTTAATCTATCCTCAAACAGGATTATGTTAAATATTACGAGGTTAACTTAAGTTTTTCTTGAAAATAATTACTCCTATTTTTCAACAAAAGGGACATTTATTTAATTGTTGACGTCGTTTTCAGTTTTAGTTTCCTTTATTAAATTATTTTTTGTGTAAAATGCACTCTGTTTAGTGGACCATTGTGTGATTTGTGAATCTCATTTGCTTTCTGGACAAAATCTTGACCGAAAATAAAATATGGAAAAAGTATTGGGAAGAAGATCCTTTATGTCTCTATTTCATTTTCAACATCTTCTAACCAATAGCGAGATGATAGGCAATACAAACACAAGATTTTGTTTCGAATTAATTAGTCATGCAATATAGATTATGTCAATATAAATTGCAAATATACAAAAAGCAGGTTACAGTTTGTTTTTTGTAACACAAAAGCAGACTACATATAAACGTATATTACAGACTATAAATAAGTGCCTACATAAAATTCATAAATAAAAATAGAAATAAGACTAGAACAACATAGGTTATATGATAACTTCTGTAACGATTTGTTCTTTCTAAGCTTTAACATGATTACCAAAAAAAATGTGGAGTCATTTAGAAAGATAACCAACATTTAGTTGGGGACCTGGGGTGCTATACTTCTAATGTACATGTGATTAACGTTGTGTTTTTTCGTTGTTCTTTGTTCTTTCGTTGATTAACATGATTAATGTTCTAAACACAACATTCTTTGTTCTTTCGTTGTACTCATATTGTGTTTCATTTTTATTTTTTTTTGCAAACAAGGAAATCAATGTACCTAATTAACTCCCAATTAAAAAGAAAAAACTTAACTCTCAATATATAAGCTAATATTTAGTGCAACGACTCTTTTAAAGATCAAGGGTAGCAAAATATTACAACGCCTTCTTCGTTAACATCATTTTGCAGCTAAAGTAAATTGTTTCTTTCTTTCATTGTTTTCATTTAAGTTCTTTACTGATTGTGTTACAGAAAAAAAAATCTTTACTGATTTTTAGCTGACCGTGATTTGTGAAGCCTTTTTGACCAAACAAAGATAGAAGTAAAATCTTCAAAAGTTATGGAAGAGATTATCCTTTATATTACTTAAAATCTTCTAGCTAATTGTGAGAAAAAACATCTTTTAGTCAACATAAAATAAAAGATCTGGTTTCATAAAACTAGACTCATGCAGTTTTGTCCATATCTGAAAAAGAAGTCCAATACGGTGGACTTTATTTTTTTTTGGTTGAAAGTAAGATGGCATTCACACCTATTAGCTCCGGAAACATAATTGTTTATAAAAACAAGTCAATTAAAAGTTGTGGAAAAAGAAAAGTAAAATATTGTGATGTTTTCCACACGTTAATCATTTATTTATTTATTTGCACTGGGTGTAAAAACATAACTGAAAAAGCGAAAAGAAAAGAAAAACCATCAATATGTTTCACATTTTCTTTCTTTTTAAAAAGTTGGTTCGATTCCAAATAAAATATAACTTGCAATGTATATACAGAACAAATCTTACTTTTCAAAAGGTTACTTTATTTTCCTCTAGATTTTGATGTCTTATGTCAAAAATATTATCACTGCAGTTTTTATACGGAACAAATCTAACCGAAGCACCAAAGTCTATGTAATTAGTCTTTTGTAAGTCAATAATCTGATTAGTGGTTAGTCTCTCATTACTCAGACTGATCTTTCTCAAGGAAATTTTAACACATCATGACGAGTCAAACAAGCTGCACCATCCTCATGCATGGCTCCTTAGTCCTTGCAAAGTGTAGAGCATCGCTTTATTCGTGCTCAGGTAACTATCAAGTCCCGTAGTCGTAGATAGGAAAACCACCACTTAAAACCAGAGCCGTTTGGCAACAAAGTTGTCAAAATCACTCTTCGGAGATCCGTTTAGTACCAACTATATACAGTCGTTTCATTATTTACTGGAACTTCAAAATATACCTGACTTGTGCTTCTGGTCTCTATACAATTCACTTTAAAACGGGCACTGTCATCCACTTTGATTAGGCCAATTCAGGGAGAGCACAATATAAATGACAATTACTAAACTATTAGAACACATAAAAGTTTAGTTAAAAAAGAAGCTATTAGAACACATATCATGTTCTTACAAAAAAAAAAAAAAAAAAAAAAAAAAAAAAATAAATTTTAAAAAAAAAAAAAAAAAAAAAAAAAGAACACATATCATGTTGTAAATAATTAACCATTTCTAAATAATAAACACATTGAGAGACTCATTTCAGTTTCCATTATTAAAACATCACTGAGTGGTGAGAAACTCTCACGAATACCTCATAAATATAATAATTATACATTTTATTATAAGTCTCTTAATTTTTTTTTTTTTTGTAGAGTTTCTCATATGAGATACACATTTCATTTTCTCTTATTTATTTTAATTACTTCTGATTATTTTAATATTGAAAAACTCTAGTTCAAAAAAAATACTGAAAAAAACTCATTGAAATATAAAAAATGAATTAAAAATAGCGCTAAAATCAGAGAGCTCTTCCGTTAGACAATTAGGTGAAATAAACCCTAAATTAAGACAAACGTAGCGCACAAGACAAAACAAAACCTCTCTGTCTCTTGTCGGAATCCAAAAATAAGCAAGAGAGCAAAAAAAAAACGAAAAAAAAAATAAAAACAGAGATTTTCAATCTGTCAAAAGCTCAAGATGAACCAGAACTACAGAAAGATTAATGAGATTGACGTTACTAAAACGTCTTCTCTTATCTCGAAAAAGCCTCTCTCTTACCCTTTCCACCCGCCGTTGCAGAGATAGAGAGAGAGAGACGGCGGAGTTGGAGTGGAAGAATAATAAGAAGAAGTGATAACAGAGGATTTGAAAAAAACAATTCACCAATGTTATTCTCCATTGTTATAACCACAAGCTGCGTAATTGCATATGAAAACACCCCTTTCTTCTACACGTTTCATGATCACGCGCCGCCGTGTCGGACACTCCTCGTTTTCTGATGCAACTTAATGTCTCGACCGCTCATTTCCTCACGTGGGTTTCATTCCTTGTGCTATTAACGACGGTGGCTTCAAAATCTATCCTCTTTTGTCAACCGCAAGACCGACAACTCGTAACCCTTAAACGCCACGTGGATTTCCATCGAGCAATGTCTTCCTTCAACGAACTCATAACCAAACACAAACTCTATGTCAATGCTTCCTTCACCGACGTATCTCCACCGATGTATGTGTTCCTACAATGCCGCCAAGACCTCTCCGTCTCCCACTGTCGCCATTGTTTCAACGAGAGGAAACAAGAGCTCGACGAGACATGTTCGAGCTTCAGCTCCGGTCGAGTCCACAGCGACAACTGCTTCTTACGGTTCGATACTCGAGATTTCTCAGAGGAGTTCGTTGATCCAAGATTCGACCGAACCAGATGCAAGAAAACAGGATCGGTTGTTGATGGATTCTGGAGAGATCTTGACGAGGCTTTTGTGAATGCAACTCTTAAAGCTGTTAAAAAGGGAGGCTTTGGTGCAGCTTCGGTGAGTAGCTCTGGTGGGAGCCCTGGGGTTTACGCTTTGGCTCAGTGTTGGCAAAGACTTGATGGTAACTCGTGTAGAGATTGTTTGGTTAATGCTAGGTCGAGCTTGAGAGGTTGTGAAAGTTATGAAGCTAGAGCTTTCTTTACAGGATGCTACTTGAAGTATTCTACACATAAGTTTTTTGATGATGATGTTGTACTTAAACCCGACGATGGTATGGAACATTATTGTTGAGATCATTACAGTTTTGGCTAGACCTTATGCAAATTTTATCTTTTTTAAGAATAAATAAAATTGTAACAATCCGCCCCGTGACCCAGGCTAGCCTTGTAGAGCACCGATCACAACCCCTCACATGTGAGTCTTCATTGACTTGCATGTCAATTTGTGACAACTTTTTTATTAGAGAGTTGTTAAAAGGTGAGGTATTGATTCGAGGAACGGCAAGCGCACCAACAACCTACCTAGGGATTCAGTGAAGGCTCACAAGTGAAGGATTTGGGTCGGTGCTCTGCAGGGCTAACCTAAGTCCCACCGGTCTGGTTGTTACAAAAACAGTTTTCAAAAATGGATCCTACATTTTTTGAAAAAAATCTCTATTTGCTATAATGTTTTTGTAAAATATAAAATTTTGGACCTCCTTTTACACACACTGGTTTTGGTCACTCATCAGACTTTGTGTTTTCTTTCTTTTGTTCAGATGAGGGAAGCTATATAAAGTCATCGTACTACCCAGATTTGAGTGATCAAGATGTTCTGAAACTAGCAGTTGCTGCGTTTTCATTGTCCATTCTTACTTCTCTTGGTGCCTTCATCAGTTACAGACGGTTTTCAAGGGAAAGAAAAGGTACTTGATGCATGAGCTAATGGTTTCTTGTTTTCTTGAAACTGTTTTCTGATCCATGATCTTTGTTTTTTTGTTCAGCTCAAATACCATCGTGCTCCAACTTCAAATACGAGGTGCTTGAGAAGGCAACTGAGTCTTTCCACGACTCGATGAAACTAGGACAAGGAGGAGCAGGTTCTGTGTACAAAGGGATTCTTCCTGATGGCAGTGTCGTTGCAGTCAAGAAGCTCTTCTTCAACACTCGTGAATGGGCAGATCAGTTCTTCAACGAAGTGAATCTTATCAGCGGAGTTCAACACAAGAACCTTGTGAGACTACTTGGTTGCAGTATCGAAGGTCCAAAGAGTCTTCTTGTCTATGAATATGTTCACAATAGAAGCCTAGATCAAATCCTATTCAGTAAGTTTGCAAACATCTTTTAATAAACAAACAATCAAGAATGTGAAACTAACTTTGTTTTGATATTTTGCAGTGAAGAATACAGTTCACATATTGAGCTGGAAGCAACGGTTTAACATCATTATAGGAATATCAGAAGGTCTAGAATACCTTCACAGAGGATCTGAAGTGAAAATCATCCATAGAGACATCAAAACCAGCAACATTCTCCTTGATCAAAACCTGAGTCCCAAAATAGCTGACTTTGGACTTGCACGTTCATTAGGCACTGACAAAACTCAAACCAATACTGGAATCGCTGGAACACTGTGAGTGTGTGTGTGTACCTCTCGAACAATGCACGTTTCAAAAACTAGAGTTATAGAATTTGATGTTGTTTTTTGGGAACTGTAGGGGTTATTTAGCTCCTGAGTATCTCATCAAAGGCCAACTAACAGAGAAAGCTGACGTTTACGCATTTGGAGTTCTTATTATTGAGATAGCAACAGGGAAGAAAAACAATGCATTCTCGCAAGGAACTAGCTCGGTTTTACACTCTGTAAGCAAACTCTGTTTAAAAAAAAATTGGATAGGAGATTTAAGGGGTTATAAACATTTTTAAGTTAATCTTAATTAAAAAAATAGACAATTTGGGGGATACACGACCTATGTATAATAGCTTTAAAATTTTGGGGCCAAAGCGAATGTTTCATCCGGTTGTACCCATTTGACTTGATAAAATACACTCACAATCATATCTAAGCTTTGTACTGTGCTCCTATTGGATGTTGTGTGGGATAGGTATGGGAACATTTCAAAGCAGACACTCTAAAAGGGTCGGTGGATCCACGGTTAAAAGGGATGTTCACAGAGGAAGAGGCCTTGAAGGTTCTTGAAATCGGATTGCTGTGTGTTCAGTCTTCAGTAGAATTGAGACCGTCGATGTCTGAGATAGTCTACATGTTAAAGAACAATGATTGTAAATTTGATTCTCCAAAACAGCCTCCGTTCCTGAGTGCCAGTGTTCTAATGGCCGATGAGGAGACTAGAGACTAGAGTCTGGTAGTATCATTTTCTTAGGTTCTTAAATGTTCTTGTGTTGTGTTTATAAAATGCTCAACAAACAATGATATTAAACAAAGGCTCTGGTTAATTAATATCTCTTAAAAGGAGTGGTAACTGGTAAGGAACGGAGGAATGTACTGCTTATTCTGTAACCAGTAGTTCGGGTGATACATGTGAATATTATAAAGCAACTTCAATAAACAAAACAAAACTTGTGGAATGGATGGTATAAGTTGTCCATCAATTGTTTAAATGTTTCTATCTCCAGGTATGGGGTTTGACTTTCAAACAATGTAATTTCTTATAGATTATAGAATGCAAGGTTTATCAGAGATTACATAGTACTGCAGGAGTCCTTCGTTGTAGTCGCTTATTGCGAATAAAGTTTGTACCATCGAAAATATCGTATATGCGGAACCGTCCGTCAGTCCAATTGTTTTGAAGAAAACTTCATAAAATTATTATTTGTGGAATTGTTCGTCAATATCATATATATTATATATAGTTAGTCATTATATAAATTATATGATGTTCTAATTAGTAAGTTACCCAATGTTAAAAAAAAAATATCCCCAACCAAAAAAACTGGTGTAACTATATGATTTTGTATGCAAACCACTAAACAACTTATTAGAAATACTTAACACCAAATTTGATGTTATGGTTGTAGATGCACTTAGTACCGAGATAAATAGAAAGCGAAATTTTTAAAAAAATGTTTTGTAGAAAAACCCAACAAACTGGCAATGAATTCGCAAAATTAATGTTCACATTGAAAATGCATGTCAGTGCATTCATTCCCAATGTAGTTTGTGTGTATTGATAATTTTGCATATAAAACTTATAAATTAAAACTTATGTATGAACTTACTTTTGTTTTTCTCAGTTCTAAAATGTAAGTATTAGCAAGAAGAATTATGTATGATCTTGTGTATGAAATTGCTTATGACATGTATGTATGAGGTTCATATATATGATCACAATATATGGTGTATAAGTTTTCACAATAATTATAACTAACTACAGGTAACACCAATAGATTTGTCTAAAAGAAGATGTGTAATTTATTCCCCAGCAATCTAATATCATATTGTCACCTCAGTTGTATTTTATTACTCCTTCCGTTTCTGTCGTTTTAGAGAATTTTTTTTGTTACGAAATAAATATTGTTTTCGCTTTTCAATGCAAAATTTATGAATTTTATTTTCCAGTTTAATTTTTTATTGGTTGAAACATAGGAAGTAGTTGATAATAATAAACTGTAAACTTAAAACAAGAATTTAATTTAATTTATGAAATTAATATTAATTTAAATTATTGGAATTTAATCACAAAATTATATTTATGATTAATTTTGTGTTTTTGGTTCAACATAATTTTAATTGTTTTTAGGTGTAGGAGTTGAAAAAATATGTATTAACAGAAGGAATAACATAATAGCTGACTCTACATTATTTTTCCCATTCAACAGCTTCCCCTAGAAGTCACAAACCCTTTCCCTCCCCCCAAATTCCCAGTCTCCCTTCTCAAGATCTCTCCTCCGCCGCGTCTGATTCGACTCCCTTCTCTTTCTCTCGCCCAGTCGCAGATTTCAATTTATTTAATTCTCTCTCCGTATCGCGGCCTTGTTTTGACGGGAGCAATTTTCCGGGATAACTAACTCCTCAACCGTCTGGTTTCATCGCCTCAACGCCGTGAAATTAAATTCCACAAGAATCTCTAGGTCAAAGCGACGCCGTAGTGGTAATCACTATACGCCCGTCGATTTCCATCGTTATTTGATTATCTTCTTTCTCCTGCTCTATTTTACATCGTCGCACAGTGTGTTCGCGAAGGAGAGTAACAGTCGATTTGCATGAGAATTATTGTCAGGTAAACTCAAATCCTTCGTAGCGAATATCCTCTCTCTCTCTCGCGCTTCATACAAAACCTTTTTGTTATTTGCTATTCCCCTAAATTTTAATTTTCTAGGTTATTCTTCAAATACATGAATTTCTCGTAAGGAATCTATGATCTGTGATTATAATATGACTGTCATACTATGAAATTCGTTTGCAGATAAACGAGATGAGCAACAACCACACAAGTATAAACGTTTCTCATGACGCTCTGGTTGTTAAACCCGAGCACCGTTATGGTTCCAAAGGGCATCATGCTCTACCTCAAGATTCGGAAGAGAATAGAGGATCACTCGGTGCGCAGAGTAGCACTAGTGCGGTCGATCAAGTCCGGACGCCGCCTGAAGATGCCGGTGTCACTTCTTCAGCGTCTACCATATGCCCTGCCCCTGTTTGTAGGCAATTCTGGAAAGCTGGGAGCTACAACGACGAACTGAGTTCAAAGTCTCAGCAACCAAGTATGCAATATTTCTCAGTTTTCATTTACTTTGTCTTACTCGTTTGCTTGATTGTGTCTGCTAGTACTCTCTGGAGGGTATAATGTTTTGAGTGATACACGCGAGAGTAACATCGCTTCATTTACCTTTATTCGAGGGTTTTTCTCTATATGTATGTTGAAGCGTTTTTTGCTTATTGTTCTTGACATATGTTTCGCAGCTGGGAAAAATTATCTTCATGTGCACCCTATGTTCCTTCACTCCAATGCTACTTCACATAAATGGGCTTTTGGTGGTATGCAGTCATGATTTTCCTGATTTTTTTTGTATTTGGCTAGCAGACTTTATTCAAACGTTTTAACAAGTCTTATCTGGTTTTCTCTATCTGCAGCTGTTGCAGAACTGCTTGACAACGCTGTTGATGAGGTACGTTTTTTTCTATGCATCTTAATGTCTTTGCAAAACCAAAATTGTTGCGGGACTTGAAGTACTTAATAGAGTCGTATAAGATTATTCTCTATAGTGAAGTTGTCCATTCCGGAACCCAGGCGCTTCACTTTCTGACGATTTTTTCTTTTGTTTCATCGAGGTGGAGGCGTGCCCTAAATATTAGTTGATAATTTTGAAAGTTCTGAATGACAATGTATTAATATGGTTTGTTCTCCGTATCTTTATCACCCTATAGATCCAAAATGGGGCCACTTTTGTCATTGTAGATAAAACCACAAATCCAAGGGATGGTACACCAGAATTGCTAATTCAAGGTAATTTTGGCATGTATTTTTTTCTGGGTTAAGTTCAGCCTCATTTCACTAAAGAAGCATGCAAAAGCAAGACTTTTCTGATCATTATTTGCGTTAAATTTTCAGATGATGGTGGTGGGATGGATCCTCAGGCAATGCGGCATTGCATGGGTTTCGGATTCTCAGATAAGAAATCGGATTCAGCCATTGGAAGATGTATGAATCTTTCTCTTTGTTCTTCGAAATCGTATCTTTAGTTATGATTCTGCAACACACATCTCTCTTTATGATTTTGCAGCAAAATCTTTAGATATGATTCTGTATCTCATTCTTCGTTATGATTCTTTTTAGATGGTAATGGTTTCAAGACCAGCACAATGAGACTTGGAGCAGATGTCATTGTTTTCAGCCGCCATTTTAAGAACCAGTGAGTGGCAGTTGTTGGTTTTTCTCCCTTAATCATTCATTTTCTAATTTGCTGAATTGTTTTCTTTTCTATCTGGCTAGAACATGGACACAAAGTATAGGGCTCCTTTCTTATACGTACCTGACTCGTACTGGACATGATAGAATAGTTGTTCCCATTGTGAGTCTTCTTCCCTCACATATACAAAATGCACCTTGTTTTCTGTAATCTAATTGCGTAGCCTTGTGAATAACCAGTTGGATTACGAGTATAAGGCATCAACTAGCGAATTTGTGACATTGCAAGACCGAGAACATTTCATATCCAGTCTATCCATTCTACTAGAATGGTCTCCGTTTTCAACAGAGGCAGAACTTTTGCAGCAGGCAAGTCTTCTTTTAAAAAGTTCCTCCATGCAACCCATGTTGTTTACAATCTGTATAATTACGGGTGACTTGGTTAAAACTTTGAGATTCATGAGTCGGATATTTCACTGTTATGATACTATTCATTAAGCTTTTGTTGAGCTTTAAGTTCCACTTATAACTTCATGCTTGTTTTTCCCCCTCTGGCAGTTTGACGACATTGGATCACATGGGACAAAGGTTATCATCTATAATTTATGGCTCAACAGCGATGCTAAATTGGAATTAGACTTTGACTCGGCTGCAGAGGTTAATAATATTATCGTTCTTGTCTCTGATCTTCTTTTCATTCTCAAGTTTTATCATTTGATTGAGAACTTGTTTTGTTCCTTGCTAATTACAGGATATTCTCATTGAAGGAAACATTAAAAAAACTGGATGTAAGATTACAAATGATCATATTGCAACCCGGTTTTCCTACTCTCTTCGTGTAAGCTTCTATATCTTTTGGTCAATATGTTGGGAACTTTTTATGCTTATGCTAATGTGCAAGGGCATCCACTTTAATATGGAACCATACATGTATGCATGAATGTACTCATGAATTCTCGTGAAAAATACGTAATACACCTAGACATAGATTAAGGGAAACTGTGTTTGTACATTCCGCTGCTGATACCTTTTTGCAGGTTTACCTATCCATACTATACTTGCGGATTCCTGAAGCTTTCAAGATTGTGTTACGTGGTAAGGTTGTCCAGCAGCATAACGTTGCTGATGATCTCAAGCATCCGCAGTACATCTTGTATAAGCCTCATGTTGCTGGACACGAAGAGGTGCGCAAAATATCAAGACTTCTTTTAGTACTTCGTAATTATTTTTCCCTTTATTTTGATTTGAATCTCGGGGTTCCATGAGCAGGCTGAAGTTGTAACGACGATTGGATTTCTGAAAGAAGCTCCCAAAGTAAACCTTAATGGGTTCTGCGTTTATCACAAAAACCGCCTAATAATGGTGAGTTTTAAATGTTAAGTATGTTAGCTCACATTCACTTGAAAAAGGATTACCATATACCGGGATAATATTTTTATAATTTGTTGCATCCTTGTTTGCACGGCTGTGCCATATATAACTCATGGAAGAAGTCTCTAAAAGTCGCTGGACCTCTCTATACTGATACTGTCATGCATATATAATCTACTTAACATATTTAAATTCAAAATTGCTACAACTTTTGTTTTCACCACAGCTAAAGACCACAGTATCCTGTCAAGTTTTTTTTTTTTAATCACATATCCTGCACACTATCTTGTATATTACTTTGACCTTGTATGCTTCGTTCTGCTCCTTTCAGCCATTTTGGCAGGTCGTGAGCAACTCAAACAGCAGAGGAAGAGGAATTGTTGGTAAGAAGCTGCAAAACGGATGAATCAATAAAACAGTAGAGTTCCTACTGACTTGGTTGTTTTTGGCACGGTTCTCTCTGATGGGTGAATTTAAGTTAAGTTTCATGTTCTTGCAGGTGCTCTAGAAGCTAATTTTGTTGAGCCAACCCATAACAAGCAGGATTTTGAGAAAACGGTCCTTCTTCAGAAACTTGAAAACCGTTTAAAGGAAATGACAATGGAGTATTGGTAATTTCTTAATCCTAATTTTTTTGGTGGCTGTTGTGTTGCTACTTTTATCTATCCAGTCGCCAAAGTAGATACGGAGAATACCATATAAGATATCTTGTTCTCTAGCTGTGTTTCTTACTGTTTCAAATGATTGGTAATCTTTAACAGGAATTGCCATTGCGTGTTGATTGGATATCATGATACTAAGAAGCCTCGTCTTAAGGTGCCCCAAAATGTACCATCTGGCGTGAGACCAAATGTCAACATGCTCCAGAAGAATTCTGCTGGATATAGTGGCCGACAAACAATAAATCCTCCTCCAGGCTTCCCAACAGTTTTTCATAACACAAACTTGGCATCTCTCCCTAGAGTTTCAGCTGAGCCAGGTAAAATGCTACGAAGAGTTAAACAGTGAAGAATAATCGACTGCTCTAACCCCTGAATTGGTCCAGGATTGTGCCATTTTAAGAAACGTCAAAGTGATAGTGCTGCAAAGGCTCTATATAGACATTGCAACAATTTCATTTCCCATACGTTAAAACAAGTAGAATAAAACCACTCAATACGCAATATCTTACTGGAAAACTGACTCTTTTTCTAAAGTTATTACAAGTGCTTCTACTATCATTGAATTTTGTACTATATTTCCTCTTCCAGCATTCCCGAACTATCGTTGATGCTGACACGTTTGCATTATTGTTGCAGTGGTGTTGGAGAAGAGGAAAGAACAGCCTGATCTTATTGCAAGTGCAGCGTCAAGAAGAAAGGTGGGAAGTGATGGCTTCACTGTCCCGGGGCATATTCGGGTTGAACAGGTACGTAATATATGTTTCCCTTCTCTTCTCTCTTTTTTTTTTTTTGATTTCCTATTGAACATGTTTAACCCCTTGACTTCGCCCAACACCTAGAAAATGCATACAAAAAGTTGGATATTGGGTTTCATCTGATCATTGTATATATTATGGTAGATATAGCATTTCGCTTATATCCCATGCACTGATGCGCATGTGCCCCCACACAGAAACATGATAGTAAAATTAGGTTGTAGCCACTTCTGCCCATTCCGTTTCTCTAATTTCATTGATTTGTGCACATGCTGAAGTTCATTCGAGGATCTGCTAATCAGTCACAAGATAGTGAAATTGTAAAGTTGATGGAAGAAAACAAGAAGCTCCGAGCAAAGTAAGTTTAAATGTAAACCATAATATTTTGTCAATTTCTGCGTTTGTTTGTGATTTCTGCCATAAATTGATAAATCTTTATGATACTCAGATGGTTGGACCACAAGGTGCGAAGTCAAAATCTTGAAGTCAAGGTACGTTCTTAGGTCATTAACAACCTTTTTCTATCTACTTGTCTCTTTGTTTGCTTCAGTGGTTTTGACTTTACCCTTGTTCCTGCTAAATCCCAACCTCTTCTAAAGGCATAGTCAAAATATTTACTAATCAGTTAGTGAGTTGGCTAATGGCAATTCCATCCAACGATGGACTATCTCGCCATGAGTTTCCTCCACATTTTGCAGAATAGAATATATACGACAATGAGTTGGAGTCAGTTGATTCTAAAAGCGATCTTGAGTTTTTTATCGTGATAAAAATTTGGGTCTTTTGTGTATGCGCGCAGGCCATAAATCTAAGCAGTGAGCTGGAGAAGGTTAAAATTGAGTATGAAAGGTTAATGGAAGAGCTACAAGCTTTGAGTGTGGTGAAAGAGGAGCGCAGCAGAAATGTAAATACGTAGAAGAAGGTTTCTCTGCACTTCAGATACACTCCTTTTGGCTGGTCATACATCCATCTTCTCCGTAGGTGGAAACTTCTTTCTTTTTTTTAGGTGGAAACTTAACGTCCTTATTTTTCTCTCTGCTACGCAAGGATAACCTAGGCCCTAAGGTTAAGGAAAAAAAAATTCATGTTTGTGAAAGTAAAGGTCATTTTATCTAACAGTCAGAAAAGTTTTTGAACACAGTAATATATATAAAAATGTATTTTAAAAATTAAATAAGGTTAAAATTATGCTTGGAGAGATTATAATTATATAGTTTTGGTATTTTACTTGCAACGGTTACTCCTAAATAACCCATGACTAATGACTTCAACAACATTACTATTGCTATATTTGGATTCAATTTCAAAGTTGATCAATCTTAACTATTTGTATAGTAATCCCAGCAATTATTAATGAATCATAACTCCACAGTCCTATTATCATTGGTACAGTTAATCGCAGTATATAATAATTAATCATAACTTCCCATATACATATTCTTGTTAAAAAGTCATGATTTTCTTAGACAATACTACCAAAAATACCATTCCAGGTGAAAATACAGCCAATTTAAACTAAAACACAGTTTAAAAAATCCAGCAAAAAGTAAGTGTACATGATACGTCACTTGATCCCACCACCTACGCATTATACGCGCAATGGATAGCCCATGAGCCAACGACTAAGCCCTGGCACGTGAGAGCGCACAAGCATCCAAGCGATCTTACCGTTGAAGAACGTTATTAAAGTTCAGAATCCGATGCTCTACACTACATTTATACTTACCTTGTAGGTCCACTAAATCCTCTTGAAGCGATTCGTTGACAAAAATAAATCCGGATGGAGCTGATTCGCCCATCTTGTCGGCATACTTAACAGGGCTCTCAACCGTTGGATCTTCGATCGCACCCAAAAAAGAAATGGTATTTTAGTAATAAACCTAAAAAGAAAAGGGCACTTTAGTAATACACATAATTCATATAAATTAAATTAATGTTAGTGAAAAATATAATGCGCGGCTCAACTCTGAAGAAAACAAACCTCAACGATCCAACTCAACGATTCGTCTTTTCGGATTGTTTTCAGGAAACGAAAGAGAAGAGAGAGAAGCAACCAAAACCCTAAGACAACATTCTCTTCGCTAAAGATGGCGGAGGATTTCGCGAGGGCGGTGGAGGACGGGCTCAAACTCGCGAAACGGATTTATTTCGGAAATGACCGAGCCGTCGCGGCTCCGAGGCTAGCGTCCCCGATGGAGAGAGCCGCCACGACGGCGCAGGCTTACCTTCCTTCCGCACCCATGGTCTACGCCGTTATACACGAACCGGGAATCGTGGATAACCCGGACCTGCCTAGCTACCAGCCTCACGTGCACGGCAGGTGCGACCCTGCGGCTCTGATTCCTCTCCAGATGAACGCGATTGAGCTCGACGTCGACTGTTATCTCGACACGGCTCTCGTCACCGTCACCGGATCGTGGCGTGTACATTGCGTTATGGGAAGCAAGAGATGTGATTGCCGTATCGCTATCCCTATGGGTGAACAGGTTAGGGTTTTCCAGGGGGAAATTGAGATTTCTCGTTATGAAAGTAGTTCACTATTAGGGTTTCCGGGAAAATGTGAGATTTTCCGTTATGAAATTAGGTCACTTTGAGATTTTTCGTTAAGAAATTAGTTCACTATTAGGGTTTCATTAGACTTTGGTTCAGAATCTGAGCATTGATTTCATCTCAAACTAATATTATATGGTTAACTAACAGGGCTCAATTCTAGGTGTTGAGGTTGAGATTCCTAGAAAGTCTTACACAACACAGTTGATCACAGCTGAAGATGGAACCGAGTTGGAGAAGACAGCACAACCTCAAAGTGGAGGTTTCTTGAAACCAAACATATTCACAATCACTATACCACAGGTGATGTTGCAAGTTTCAACTCAAATGTTGTTTTTGTTTGTTTGTTTGCGTGTTCATCTTTCTGATTTATTGTCTTGTTTTTTTCAGGTTGATGGAGGCACCAACCTCTCTATCAAGATGTCTTGGTCCCAGAAGTTGACGTATAATGAAGGAGAGTTTTTCCTTGATATTCCTTTTAGCTTTCCGGAGTATGTGACCCCTGCGGTGAAGAAAATCTCCAAGAGAGAGAAGATTTACCTGAGTGTTAACGCTGGTACTGGAACTGAAGTTCTCTGCAAAGGATGCAGTCATCCACTAAAGGTGGTGGTGTGGCCTTATAGATCTTTCTGAACACGTTCCATGACATTCTTGTATCCTGTAAGTTACTTATCTTATTTCGTTCATGTATTACAGGAAAAAATGAGGAACGCAGGGAAGTTGAGGTTTTCATATGAAGCAGATGTTTTGAAGTGGTCAAGCACAGATTTTAGCTTTTCTTATACGGTATGAAGTCTCTCAATGGTGCTTTGAATAATCTCTGTATGTGCTCCAGTTTAGATTGGTCATTTATTTTTGGTAGGCCTCTTCAAGTAATATAGTTGGTGGACTTTTCCTTCAATCTGCGCTTGTTCAAGATGTTGATCAGAGAGAGATATTTTCTTTCTATCTTTTTCCAGGAAAGCAACAAAGAACTAAGGTTTGGTTTTACACCTCTTTTTCTGTGCAGTAAAATGCTATCTTTAAGTACAATCTTTAAGTTTCTTTTTGTTTTACTTCAGGCGTTCAAGCGGGAGGTGGTATTTGTTGTTGATATAAGTAAAAGCATGACTGGAAAACCTCTGGAGGATGTATACAATGCGATATCAAAAGCTCTGTCTAAGCTTAATCCGGGAGATTCCTTCAATATTATGACTTTCAGCGATGATACTTCTCTGTTTTCGACATCAATGGAGCCGGCTACTCCAGATACTGTTGAAAGAGGCATTGAGTGGATGAACAAGAACTTTGTTGTCGCAGATGGTACAAACGTGCTCCCTCCCTTAGAGAAGGTACTTCCGCCGCTCACTTGTAGTTTAAAAAGCTGGTGATTATATATATAGCTCCTCAGATGGAGTCCTGGCATTAATTTGGCCAACTTCTTTTAATACTTCCAGGCTGTGGAAATGCTATCGAATACTCGTTGCTCCCTTCCTATGATCTTCTTCGTAACAGATGGGTCTGTTGAAGATGAGAGACACATTTGTGATGCAATGAAGAAACGTCTTGTTAGTGCTGGATCAGTGTGTCCACGGATACACACTTTTGGGTTAGGTAAAATTTTAAATGTGAAAGGACCAGGATTATCTTTTTATTTACTTTCTCATATGTAGACTCTTTGGAATTTTTCAGGTGTATTCTGTAACCACTACTTCCTGCAGATGCTTGCAAATCTATCCAGGGGGCAGCACGAATCAGTTTATAATACTGGTAAAGCTTTGACTCTGTATTGTGAATTTAAGGGGAAAAAGTTATATTATATGTAATATATTTTGCTTAAACATTTTTCATCTGTCTGATGTACAGATCACATCGAGGAACGATTAGACAAATTGTTTACAAGGGCTTTATCCACTGTTCTTTTGAATATAACAATTGAGCCCCTTCAGAATCTTGATGAAATTGAGGTGTGCCTCTATCCCAAGATTTCTTTTCTGGCAAATCGTTTTTGTATCCTCGACTATATGAAGTTAATGCCTGGAAACTGAAAGTGGAACCTTTGATTACTAATAGGTATACCCTTCGAATATTCCGGATCTAACGTCTACAAGTCCGTTGATGATATATGGGAGATACCGAGGAAAGTTCCCTGAGAGTGTGAAAGCCAATGGTCTGCTAGGAGACTTTAGCAGCTTTTCTGCAGACTTGACTGTACAAAGTGCGAAAGACATACCTCTTGATAAAGTATGATCCACCTTCCTTCTCATTATCATTATTCTTAAGGGTCTTTCTTCTAAAGACACTCGGGTTAGACATAAACAGTCATTCCCTTAATGTGTTCAGGTGTTTGCAAAGAATGTGATTGACTTGCTTACTGCTGAGGCATGGTTCTCGGAAGACAAACAGCTAAAAGAAAAGGTTCGTTTACAGTTCACTTCCTCTATTTTGTCCTCTTCAGGATTATCTTCTTCATTCTGTTTTATTGTTTACTGCGTTTCAGATTACTAAACTAAGCATCCAAACCGGCGTACCATCTGAGTATACTCGAATGATCCAGTTAGAGAACACTGAAGAAGTATTGAAACCCAGCGACACTGGTGGAAAGAAAAAGGTATTTATCCAAACCAGAAGTTATGAACCAAAAACTTTGTGATTTGTTATTCCAATAAACAAATTAGACTCGTTTTAACTTAATATTCACCAAATAATTCAACAGACAGCAAGCAATGGCGAGAAACAGAAGATGATATCAAGAACAATCCCACTACAAAATTTTGGGATAGGCTTTGGCGATACAACAGCTACCAGAGAGAATGTTCCACCAGGGTTTGGAGAACAGAGAGCGCCTGATGCTGCTGAGAAGTTCGTGAAGGCTGCCTCGAGCTGTTGTGTCTCCTTATGCAACAAATGTTGCTGCATGTGTTGTGTCCAGTGCTGCACTAAGCTCAATGATCAATGTGTCCTTGTTTTCACACAGCTCTTCACAGCACTTGCTTGCATCGCCTGCTTTGAATGTTGCACAAATGTTTGCTGTGCCTGTGGTGGAGACGAATAGTTATAACAAAATGATTTTGAATTGGAGTGTAATAGTTTCAAGAGCTTCAAAGTAAGTTTGTACATTTACCTTACACACTAAATGTAATTTCTGTACGACCTGGTCCAATATAAAGCTTCACTTAGTTTTGTATAGTTGTTTAAGGGGAGAAAATGTAAAGAACAGACAAACCCATGTGTTTTCCTTCAACTAGTTTCAAGATTTCGATCTCTTAAACATATTCTCTATAAAGAACGCGATTTTGGTGAACCGACATTCAACAAAGTCCACAAAGATGGGATCAGGTGCTTGAGAGATGGTGACTTGAAGTTGATTTCGAGGGTTCATAGGAACTTGAGCCCATTTTTGAATTTGCTGGCTCTTTGCTGGCTTCAGGGATTTGTGTTTACATTGTCTTTAAAAACATGGGACCACTATCATCATCTTTATCTCCCAAAGGCTATTCAAGGGGATAAAAGATCATTGAAAGAAAAATAATTTTTCTTGGAGACGCACACATACATGTGCCTATTTATATGTCTCTTGAAACATGAAGGTTTGTTTTCATATTTGTCCTAGTTAACTCGACTTTTTAGTTGTGTAAACCTCTATTTGATCTTGTAATATATTGATTTTGTTGGATACAGATATTTAGTTGGGTTCAAAGAAAACTTAGTGGAAAGAAGCATGAGTCAACTTCAGATTCTTGTGAGTATATTCTTGTACAACAAAGACAAAGACAATGTAAATAAGTCCTCGAATAGATTACTGACCTGTTTGATGATGTGTATATATAGCTCAAGAATCATCAGGATGTGATTTAAGTAAAGACCTCCAAAGTTGGCATCAAGACGAAGAAACCTTCTTAGCCATTGGAACACTTGGAAACAATATTTGCTCCAAGAAAGAAGAAGAAGAAAATGTTTCTAGCAAAGATCTCACTGCAATTAATACAGATGTTACTATCAGAAAGAAGAAACCGCTCTCTTTTCTTCTCAAGAAGATGTTTGTTTGCACAAGTGACTTCAAAACTCCACCTCCTCTTCTTGATTTGTCCAGAGGAGATTCATTCCCAGATACACGAATGGAAAAGGTATTATATGTTTACACATATATGATCAAATTATCCATCCCCTACCTTTTAATAGTAGTAAAAACGACTGCATTCAACTATATTTATGTAAAACTACGAGAATCTTTCTTATGTTGTGTACGTGTGCAGATGCTAAGGACAATCCTCAACAAGAAGATACATCCACAACGTTCAAATACTACAGTAAAAAAGTATTTGGAGAATCATAAGATTATAGATGAAGCTCGTTCAAGCGTTGACGCCAACAAATGGAACAAGACTGATTCTGAATGTGAGATTTCCTAAACAGATATGTTTATTTATTTGTCATAAATTTAAAAGTTTATCTCATCATATATTTTATGAATGTAACCAAGTGTATATGGCTTGCTTTATTGCAGTATTTAGTTAGATCAAATTCAAAAGCATATGGTAATAAACATCACAAGGATAAACTAAAATACAGAAAGATGAAAAGTGTAAGAATTTTAAAATTGATAAATAAATAAATGAAAAACAGTAAGATATAAAACAAAAAAAAGGTATAGCCCGGAAGCTAAATTCAATTTCTTTGATGATTACAGATATTGTCTTGGAGATGTAGATATCAACCACTAAGCTAAACAGACCTGATTGATTGTCATGGTAATAACAGAATGGAAACAGAACAATTTTTTTTTCTTGTTAATAGTTGATTCTTTTTCTATTCTAGAATATGGAATTAGGAAAACATGGTATTAGTTTAAGAAAACAACCAAAATCTCGTGTTTCAGGTATCAAATGAGTGGTGTAAACTTAAATATTCAAGATATGAAGAATAACATGAAGATGATGGGTCTTGAAATATCTCTTTGATAATTACAGTTTACATATGTATATTTATTTGTTTACTTCCAATTTTTCTGTTTTTTTTGTTCCTCATCTTTCATTTTTTCAGATTTTAATATGGTGAAGAAATCTGTTTGTTCTCGTGTACTGTTGTTGTATCGACAAGTATCCATCTCATATAAATAATTTGAGTTCTTGCTGAAAAATAAATAATAATTTGAGTTCTTACCATATCAATATGCAAAAGGAAAAAATTATATCCAGCTTTCAGTGATTGAAGAATGTCTGACTGTGATTTTTAGCTTAATGCAATTATGAATTATGTATAATACTAATAATTTTGTTTATGAAATTGATATGTGAAAGGAAACTCAAAATGCAGTTTAAAACAAATGGGTTAGTTTTGAAAATAGTTACAGAGCTGAGGGGTTTTAAAAGTTTTTTGCCTAAAAGTTAAAACTCAAGAGCCAGATTAGAAGTCATAAAGGAAGAGTGAGTTGCAGAGTTCCAATGCCATGGGCTCTTCCTGATGATATCTTCTTCTCCACTTCTCTCGCCGCTTACTTAGACAGTAACTCTCTCCCAATGTCTCTTTACTGATTCACCGGCGATGAAACCTATTAAGACAAAACAAAGACTTTTTTTTGTGGCAGAGAAACTTCTTGTCTTGCTTCGTGATGGGAGGAAACTGATGGGTTTACTTCGGTCCTTTGATCAGTTTGGCACTTTCGCTGTGTTTCTTTCTCCTTCTTTGTTAAGTGAAAGTCAAAACATTCTCTGAAGCGATTGAATTTTTTCTTAAGTATTTTATTTTGTGCGAAGCTAATGCTGTTTTAGAAGAAGCTTATGAAAGAGTCATCGTGGCCGGGTTAGCTTTACTGTGATGTTCCCTCTACTGAACACGATTTGATCAATTACAATTCAGAATGAAAAAACGTAGAGAGATCAAAGTACAACTACAGCCTCATATGGTTCATATGTAAAGTATTCAAGTAACAAAACTACATAATGTTTCTTCAGCATAAACCAAAACCACTGAGCCATTAAGGCATCTCTTCTTGGTCCCTTCACTCCCGGGTAAGAGAGCATCGTGTGATGAGCGACTCGTGTTGAATAAAGTTTATACACTTCAAGTCATACATACTAACATCATAATTATTATCGCATATCTCAACCTCAAAATATTATAGATAATCTTAAAAGGATAAAGCAGATTTTATTGTGTAAAAGGTGGTGATCTTTTCTTCAAAAAGCAGAGCTACCACCTCTTCTGGACATGGTCTGCATAACTCCATTCATCAGTCCTTGAAACGATTTCCCAACTCCAGCTCCAATGTCTTCTGCAAAATACTTCGCCTGCCACAGAAGATGTGAGCTTTACCCCATGAGAAATTTTCATTCCAAGTTGTAGTAGTAGTAACAAGAATGTGAAGCATAGGGAGAAAGGTTTTATATTTACCTCTTGTATGCTCTTCTTCAGATCAAACGCATCTTTGACTCTGTCATCCAGGAACGCCCATGTATCGCGATACTCTGCTCAACATGAAATGATGATAACAAACTTTAAAAAACTTATGTTATTTTTCTTCAAAATACATAACAGTGTATCCAAGATATAGGACTTTAGGACCTGGGGAGTCATCAGTAAGCATGTAAATCTCAGTGGTTGAGTAAACTCCTCCAAGAACAGTGCGCTTGACATACCAATCCAAATCCGAGGCTCCATCTCCAACAGTGTGCCATATCTCATCAACTAACATTGCCCGTTGCTTGAAACTCGTTGGAACGTTCACTGGATGCGCCTGTTTTTGCCAAATGAGATCCATTCACACATCAGGCTTTGCTTTAAAACTTATCACAAAAAAACAGAGAGAAGAAAGAAGCCCAAAACTTACTTGGATGCTGAGAGCTTGAGGCCATTTGGACATGTAAGGAATCTGCATCTCTAATCGAATCCTAACGAGCTTTGAAACACGTTCACTTGGAATCAGGTTTTGCAAATCCAACCCAGAGTCTACTCTGTCGATAAGCAGTTGCAGGCATTCATCCATGAAGTACTGAACAAGAAACACACTCAAAGTTTCAAACTTTCATGGCTTTAGTGACTCTCTAGATAAGATATTACCTCAACAAGAGCAGCTTCTTTCCTGGAGAAAGACCCAACAATGGAAGGAGACACACCAACCTCTCTTGAACCTGCAATCATCGCTTCCTCCGTCCAACCTAACCTCGGCTGCACAAACCTCCCAAAAAACACATAAAGATTGAAACTTTACTAGGGAAAAAGATGAATATTACACACACCACGTGGCGAAGAGACGCGGCGAGGACACGAGCCTGCTCTTCCTCAAACTCAGCTCTCGGCTTCCTGCTCTCATCTCGACGAGGTCCTTCCTCTCTAGCCGTGTAAGAAGAAGAAGAAGACGCCGCGGTGGGATCCGATTGATTAGGGTTTACGGATTGATTACCAATCGTCGGCGATTCGGTGTGACGACCCATGGAGGAAGTGCAGAGAGCGGAAGTGATGATGGTGGGCCTGGGCTTGGGTAATCGGAGGAGGCGGCTGGTTGTGAAACCAACTCCGAGAAGACGTTTCGCCGCCGTTCGGTACATATCGCCGGAGTGAAGAGTTTTAGTTGACACGTGGATGAGAGAGTTGCCACGCAGAAAGTCAAAGAGCTTTTCCTTTGATCCACGCTTGTCGCGAAAGTTAGAGATGAATATGTACAAATCAAATTGGGCGTTTATTTAATTTATATTTAAGTTTTAGTCAACTATTTATAGTTATTTGCATAAACAATGGAATTATTGTGGAACGTTCTAAATAACCCAGTTTTGAGAATTCACAATCAGCATGGTTAATGTTAATATTAGTTATAGTTCAATAAGTATATTTACGGATTTGTATGATTTCCATATATATCATTGTTATAATTTTTTTTTATTTCTTTAAAAGAAATGTTACAGTTTTATCTGTTACATCTAACCGTACACATGTCAGGTAACACTGGCTTCACAAACTCATAACAAAGCCCATAACATACGATTACACGAATCTAAGGTTTCATAGAGAATTTCTCAAGGTACGATGCGGGCTTTTTTAGCGGATTCCACTACACTGTTCGTAGCCCAATTAGTTAATTTTGGGCTGGGCTAAAGGCAGACGTTGGGCTGATTTTATTAAACCGGATATTAGTAACCCAGGAGTTTTATGGTTCGTCAGGTTCTGTTTCCAAGCTAATGTTGAGAATCTCATGGCTCATCTCGCTAATCCTGGTCACTGCAACGTCTTCTCGGTAAGCTAATAACATTGATGATTATTACTTCCTCTGTTTCGCAAAGAGTGTCGTTTTAGAGAAAAAAATTTGTTACAAAATAAGTGCCGTTTTAAGATTTCAATGCATAATTTATTGATTTTATTTTCTAGTTTAATTTTCTATTAGTTAAAATATGATTAGGTGTATAGATAATGATGTTTTTTTATAGAAAATATGCAAAATTAAATGTTTTCTTAATCTGTATGTAAAAAGCTAAAACGACATTTATTATGAAACAGAGGGAGTATCAAAATATGTGTATTCATCGACTTACTTCTTTTGTAAGCATTTACATCACGTTGATGGGGATTAGTTGCGGCGAATATAATATGATAATATTTATTTCTCCTAAAACCAAACCAAAACATAATGTTTGTATATTATACAACGTGGCTACTTATGAATCTACGATTAGTAAAGTCAACCATGTAAAAGTTTTTAGAGTGTTTCTCTTGCTCTTAGAAAACAAAACCCTAAACAAGTATACAGGCTTGCATCTGTTTTGTATATTGATGACATTAATTAAGGTTATATAATTTTGGTTTTTCATCAAGTAATAGAAAACCTATACTACGATAGAGTACAGACAAATAAGGTCATGTTTATTGGAAGGTTCTTAGGACGGGTTTCTTAGCGTAATATAAGAACTGTTTCTTAACTTTTTCTAGTTAAAGTTAAGAGACGGTTTTTAAATTACGCTAAGAATCCCACCTAAGATATTTCTAATAATCATGCCCTAAGACCATGATTAACTCTAAGAACTCCCATTGGGTTCTTAAGTTTTTTCTTTTTTACTTTTTCGTTTTTCTAAAAAAAAAGAAAAAATTAACTAATCGCGGATCGCCACATGTCCGTGGAGCCCACGAACAGTACAAGAATTCCCTAAAACTTGGCTTTTAGAGAAGAGGTGGATTTTTAAAATTTTGTAGGCTCCACCCTTAAAAATCCACCTAAGGACCCCATTAATCTTGCTCTAAGAGTCTTAAATTAAAGGTAAACTCAAATGGTGCATAGATAGATGTAGAAAACAAATATAACTGGACGCGTTACTCAACTTGCCTTTGCGGATCTGTATTCCTTCCCCAGCCACTACACGCATTTCCCACGAGTTTGATGATCTTTTTCGTTTAATCTAATTAATCCTATCTACTTGTGTAGGCTCATACCCCACGTTTCATATCTTATAAACTCAATAAACTCAAAATTATATGAGTATTATATTAGTGAAAATTATCTTGAGTTTTATATTAAGGAAAAAAATATCTTGAGTTTTATATCAGTGAACAATAAATTGAATTAATTTTCTATCTAATCTTAGAATAAAGTTTCCATCAATTATGTAAAAGACGAAAGACTCTTGCATTGGACGACTTTTCTTACTCTTACTTTTACATTTCATTAATATAATATTAATTCGTCGCGTAATCAGCAAACTTGGATCTAATCGATCCGTGATCAATTCGTTTTTCTAGATGATTAATTTAACATGCTGAGTTATGTGATTTGTGATTTCTATTTGGATCGGTTCGGTTGATAGAGCTTATAGATATCTTCGGTTACATGCATATGATCAACAAATCAAGCT
Organism: Sinapis alba; assembly: GCA_012274485.2. Taxonomy (NCBI): domain Eukaryota; kingdom Viridiplantae; phylum Streptophyta; class Magnoliopsida; order Brassicales; family Brassicaceae; genus Sinapis; species Sinapis alba. Next base: position 169,397 of record MU105726.1, on the reverse strand, counting down.
AAGGGTTGATGAGTGGAAGGCTTCTGGATTTTAACACAGCTGATACACCGTTTTTTTTTTTTTTTTTTTTTTTTTTTTTTTTTTTTTTTTTTTTTTTTTTTTTTTTTTTTTTTTTTTTTTTTTTTTTTTTTTTTTTTTTTTTTTTTTTTTTTTTTTTTTTTTTTTTTTTTTTTTTTTTTTTTTTTTTTTTTTTTTTTTTTTTTTTTTTTTTTTTTTTTTTTTTTTTTTGATACACCGTTTTGTATTTGTGGAGAATATATAATCATTCACGCGTAGTTTAAGACCAACAACAGTTGGACACTCGTCACGTTAGATTGGTACAGACAATATGCACTTGCTGCCTCTCTTCTTTCTGGTTTCCTCCTTGTCTTGTAAGCATTTCTTTGCTTTTCTTTTTGAGTTCTTTAATTTCCATTTTTAACTTTATTAGTACTGTTTTTTTTTCTTTAATTTAAAACGCATAACAACAAAAACGTGGTCGACGGAACAATGTGGATGGTGGAGCTGTCTTTGACTAAGACCCACTCACAGTTTTTTAACGCCGTGAAAAAAAAAGAAAAAAAAACATTTCCTTCCTTTACATTTTTATTAGTTGAAGAACGATAGTATCCTTGGGCATATGTACTAGTCGCACGTGCCAGATGTTACAACTATATATAAGATCATTTTTGTTTTTTGGATGAGGATCTAATTAGGTCTCAAATCAACCTGTAATATTGATTTTATGGACGAGAACACCAAATTCGTTTTCGCTTCCTTCCTTCATTTTATTGTTATTCTTCGTTACGTTCAGTTATTTTTTTCTTTTTCGTGCCAAGATTGTTGAACTCAATTATAATAATGTTTCATGAGAATTATCAATTCTGACGGTCGACATGTGGATTGACTTCAACCTTCAGCTTCTGCCGCATTTAATTACTAACCGACGGCTCACAGACCTTAATAGACAAACATTTGGTTGCATCTCTGCATGAATCACGAGTTAATGACAATTATAATAATTAGTTTAAAAATGCTTTGAGTATTATTCAAATTATAAGACTACATCACTTATTATTATCAAGAGCACTTACAAACTGCCAAAGAGGCTTGACTGTGACTTGTAACGCGTTTTGCTTGATTCGATCTTCTTTCACCTTATTTGTTTTCAATATATAAATAAATATATATATATATATATTCCCCACTTTTGAGAATATATATTTTGGACGTATGGGTGATTTCTTGTTAGCATAAGATACCAAAATATTTAACATCTCTACTGTAGATTACTTGCTACTTATATCACACTATGATTCAACTTGTGGAGGATTCGAATTTATAGTCACTCAACCAACATGAATATATTTCATAAGTTAGTTATGAAACTCATTGTAATATTGTATATGGACTTCACCAATTTTTAACGAATATTGTTTCTACTTATACATGTTGTATACATTATAAAGGGGTTTCTTCAATTGTGTATAGATTACATACCAACTATAATGTGCTTGTAGGTTATTAGAAAAATATACTGTTATTATTTGAGTTTGAACAAATATTTGTTACAAAATGTCTACTCACAGGATGTCATATTAAGCAAATTCATATTTTGCAACTGCTAGGAATGTTCCTCCTCCATACTTATCAAAAAGTTACATTGTTTGATAACAAAGACATTAAACATATGCTAACAATTGTAAACAGTCTTTTTCAAAAAAAAAATAATAATTTTAAACAAAGTATCTAATTAATTAATCCTTTTGAAAAAGGACCACTAAATACAATTTAATCTGTAACAGAACTGAACATAAAAAGAAAACGTACATAATAGACCATATGTTAAAGAAACAAAAACTACACTCGGGTTTATTTTTGAGTAAACAACGGTTCATGCAAACAACAAAATATAACAACTAGTCTCTTTTTGACTTGCAAGTTACCATACTACGTGGGGCAAAACGGTAAACTAACAGTGGCTGGTGTTTTGTTTGACTTCGTCCTACCAGCGAACAACCAATAATCAACTAGCGTCGTGTAGAAGGGATAAAAATGTAATTTAACTAAAAAAGCGTTGAACGTGGAACCGAGACGCATTTCCCGACTTTGATTAAAAGAAACAATAAATAAAACACGTGGTTTTTAAAGGAAGCATAGTTAGATAAAATTAATAATTTATTTCTTTTTTTTTTTGTTATTGGAGGAAAAGAAAGTTTTATTTAAGATCCCACCCCCATTTCTCCCTCGTGACAAACTCAAATTTGCAGAAGAAGAGAGAAATTGAAACTCAGAGAAAGAAAGATAAAGCAAACAGAAGAAGATTGGAAACGTTTCCTAGTGATTTTGATTCGTTTTCTTCCAAGTTGCTTAACGATGTCGAGTTCTATGGAGTGCTCTGCTACTCGGAGATCTTCCTCAAGGAAGCCGAGCTTCTCGCTGACGTGTAGTCGATTGAGTCAGTATCTGAAGGAGAACGGTGGCTTTGGAGATCTCAGCTTAGGATTGTCATGCATGCCTGAGACCAATGGTAAGGAACCTTCTCTTTAATCTTGGAATTAATAGCTACTCCTTCCGTTTTAATAAGATAGATGTTTTAATTTTTTTACATATATTAAAAAAATATATTAAATTTTAATTATAAATATCTTATTTTTTGTTTTTAACTACTTTTTATAAGAGATATCTAATCAAAAAATAATAATCACAATTAATTTTCTTGAAACTTACTATTTATAATTATTACATGCATCGAAAATGTAAAAAATTGATCTTTTTGAAACAAATTTCTTTTTTGGAATATGGATCAACGGAGGAGGTATAATTTAGTTAGGAATTAGACACGTTCGTTGTCTTACATATGATCCCTATGCGTATGAGTCTGTAAGTTAGGCTTGCGTGTCTGATTCTTTTGAAAGTGGTTAGCTTTTTGTTTTCTCCCTTAAGTTTTGCTAAAATTGTCATTGAAAGTTATGGGATAGAAAGAGAGATCTAACTTGTTTTGGATCGTATTTGTAGGCATGTCACGTAAGCCCACAACAACTATGAGTTTATTCCCTTGTGAAGCTTCCAACGTTGATTCCATGGCCCCTGCTGAAGATGTTAAACACAAGAATCTGTTTCCTAGGCTACCAAGCTTTTCTTCCTCATCTTCCTCTCTCCCCAAGGATGATGCCCTCAAAATGCCACAGACTACTACTACTAGGTATGTCCTGTTAAAATATATAAAGCTGATGTAGTAATTAAAGCAAAGAGCATGTTTAATGGTAATTTCTTAGGGAGGGTTTCTTAGCGAGAGTTAAAAGACGATTTTTTAGCTTTTAACTAAAAAAATTAAGAAACGTCTCTTAAATCCTGCTAAGAGACTCTTGCTAAGAAACTTCCATTAAACATGCTCTTATTCTGTTTTCTCACCTCTTGACTAATTTATGTTGCTTTCTTGAAACACAGATCTGTGAAACCAGAGCCTCAAACTGCACCGTTGACTATATTCTATGGCGGGCAAGTGATTGTGTTCAATGACTTTTCTTCTGAGAAAGCCAAAGAAGTTATGAACTTAGCAAGCAAAGGAACTGCTAATAGCTTCACCGGTTTCACATCTACTGTTAACAACAACAACATCGCTCCTACCCCAAACCAAGTTCCTCATCTCATGAAACCCGCAACACAAGAGACAATCCAATCCTCCTCGGCTGCAATGGCATGCGGTAATCTTTCTCACCCTTGTTTTGGTTTCCATCTCCTCTTAGCTATTTCTTTTGTTGTCACACAGCTTCTCTAACAAAGAATTATTTCCTTTTTTGGTTATTTTACAGAACTTCCAATTGCTAGAAGAGCTTCACTTCATCGGTTCTTGGCGAAGAGAAAGGACAGGGTTACGTCAAAGGCACCGTACCAGTTAAACGATCCAGCCAAAGCGTCTACAAAGCCTAAAACTGGAGACAACACCACCTCTTGGCTCGGTTTAGCAGCTGATATGTGACGCGATGTCGCTAAATAACCACAAACCGTACCGTACCGGGCTATTCTTTTGACGTTGCATCAATAAAACAAGAAGAACAAAACTCCTGCGTCCATGGATCTTAATTATATTTTTTTGTTTCATAACTATTCAATTAGTAGGAAACTTCATATATTTGTATGTACGTATTATGATTAGCGATCAATTCTTGTTAGCGTATGTCTTTTCTAGGTATTTGTATCATGTCTGTTGATCTTAATCCCCTATCTCTGGGCTATGTCAAAATTAATCTCGTATGTTACTGATTTTTGTAAGAACAACAAATTTTGTTGACGACTACTATCTTTAGTTTCATTTTAATCTTTCCTTTCTTAGTCTATTTCCAAGGAACTGCTCTTATTGCTCAAACGAAAAAAGATTAACAAGATAAGATCATATAATTATGATTTTCAAGGGAAATAAAGAAGACATGTATTATTAGTAATCAAAAGAATTCTTTAAAATTGTTCTCATTTGCTTAATATTCCAACCTACTACGTACTCTAGTTCATTTTGTTTAATCGCAATTTATCATCTGCACCAATGAAATAGAGTCTACAAACCCTGAAAACGGTGTCATTTCCAAAGACGCCGTCTATTTACCGGAGAAAAAACTCTCGCTGCGGATCTACCTACCTCATAAAGCCGGTGAAGAGAAGAAGCTCCCAGACGAGAAACTGCTTTCTCTCCTATTGGGGATGGCTCTGTTTCACCCCTTCTTCTTTTCAAAAGCTACGGTGGAGGAGCACGAAGCTGAGGCGATGAGATACATGCAAGGGATGTGGGAGATCGCGAGTCCGAACAGCGAGATGAGAGTGGAGGATCCGTGGGTTAACGTGGTCGGGTCGGATATATCCGGGTTGGGCTGCGGGCGGGTTTTGGTGATGGTGGCGGGAAACGATGTACTGGCGAGGGAAGGTTGGGGTTACGCGGGGAAGGTTGAGAAGAGTAGTGGGTGGGAAGGGAGAGTTAGAGTGATAGAGACTAAGGACGAAGATCACATCTTCCATATCAAGAATCCTGATTCGGACAATACTCGTCTTCTTATACAGAGATTCGCAGAGTTTCTTAAAGACGACACAAGTTGTCTTTAGTAACGACTTTGAGCTTAGATTAAACACACACAGTGGTTGTAAAATTTTAATAAACTTGTGTTGATACAATGTTAAATGAGGATAAATCTGATTCCAATACGGTGGTTTTGGTTTTATTATCTTTTATCCACTTTAAACCGGAAACTTTGGAATATTCTTTGATACTCGAGGAGCTTCCTTGTACTTGTTGTACTGCACATGTACATCATGTACACCACCCTTGTAGTTTCTTCTTACACAAGCAACATGAATCCTGAACAAACTACTTCCTCGGCCATACCCCATATAGTTTCCTCTTTTTTTTTTTTTTTGACAAATATATAGTTTCCTTTTTACAACTAACTAAATTCATTATAATCATTCATTTAGTATTTGGGAGAGAAAGAGTATCAAACAAACGGATAATATCATATTTATTTTATTAGTGTGTTTTTGTATTAAAAAATTTATTGTTGTCTGTTTTATCAAGATTGTCTTATATTTTGTTTTGTCTAGTTAAGAAAAAACTCACAAGCCTAATATAATATGGCTTTATGACAAATCATACGAACAAACAAAAAAAAGAAAGAAAAGAATTTCGGGTATAATCAATCAACGCTGATCACAATCCTAAATTAGTAAATCTTCTATATAACGAATATTCCACCTGGAGAAACTTGTCCTCTGCTCAAAACCTCAATGCTTGTCGATTTACGTTGCACGTCTAGATTATCCTCCATTATTCTCACCGATCTACACTCTTTACTACAAAACCCTCTATCTCCTCTGCACATTCAATAACAGAAACATCAGTGAATCAATCCTCACTTAATATGGAGTACGTCTTAAGTTACTAAAAAAAAAGTACACGTTGGTATAGAAGAGCTTACTTGTACATGTAAATGTCTTTGCCTAGAAGTTTCTTCTTACACAAGCAACACAAACTCAAAAACTCTTGAGAATCTCTCATCAACACCTCTCTCTTCTTCGCCGCTGATTCTTCATCTGTTTCCGTTCTCCGCTCACGACGACGATCACCCTCCGATCTATTATTATCACGAAACTCAAACGTGTCGTCGTTGTAATAAACCTTGCTCACGCCATCACGACTCGTGACGCAAGTGTATTCCTCAGAGAGTTCAATCTCCGCTTGAAACTGATTTCTCCGGGCGCAATGAACCGGGTTGGATCTATTCGAACCGGAACCAGAGTAGTAGTAAACCGGGTTTTGTCTCGACCAGATCTCTTTCCTGATGACGACGCCTGATTTCTCAAGCGCAGCGACGATACCTAAGCCGACGACTCCACCGTCATCGTACCTCTTTGAGCTACCAGGAGAGGGGAACCTCATGTCTAAGGGACTTCTCGGACTCGTTGTGAAGTTTCCCGGCGAGATGATCGATCTGTAACCGGGGACAACCATGTGGGAATAATTGCTTAGAAGCATAATAAAAAAAGCTTGAAAAGGAGGAAGCTATATTGAGGAGGAAGAAAGAAAGGTTAGAGGATGAGTTTTTGATTGTGAAGAAGGAAAGAAGATAACTTGGAGAACCTAAAGACGTAGAGCCTCGTCGCATATCCGCATTTTTTACGGGTCGGATATTCGCATTTTTTTTCTTCTTGAAAATCTCCTTAAACGTTATTTATGTACGCTTTATTAAACTTTTATTATCCTCATGCTAATTTCTTTTCTTTTTTTACTACTATACTCCCTCCGTTTCATATTAGTTGTCATTGTAAAGAAAAATTTCGTTTCAAAATAAATGTCGTTTTAGAGATTCAATGCAAAATTTATTAATATCACTTTATTTTTCTATTGTTTGAAATATGGTTAAGTATATAGGTAATTGTGTTTTTATTTTAAAAATATACAAATCATATATTTTCTTAATATGTGTGCAAAAACCTAAAACAACAAGTAATATGAAACATAGAGAATATAGTAATATATTTTTTTAAAAAGGCTTTGCATAGTAGTATTATTTCCATCTGTATCTATATATTTACGACCAGCGTTTTTTTTTTTTTTTTTTTTATTTATTTTAAGAGTGGCTATTGTGTCATACAATATAAGATTACGTGGTTGAATCATATTCCAATTATTTAAGTTCGATTAGTCATTTGTTTTCATTGGTTAATTTAGTATAGTTTTGTAATAGAACGTTTATGCTAAGAGAAGAAATGTGAAAAGTACGTGATCTTGTTTTATCTCGTCCGATCCAAGTGTAGCAGCAAAGAAAGAAGTTTAGGATACTTAATTAGTCTTGTTTAGAAAACAAATACGTGTGGTTTTGTAACATTGACTTCATGATCAACAGTTCCAACTTCCAAGATAAAAGAAAGACTTGTGGATATTTTTATTTATTTATGAGTTGGCTGGATCTGAAGTTGTCTTTGTTTGATTTGTTTCAAGAAGTCTGCCGGCGAATAGAAATCTACAACATAAATTACAAGTGAAGGTTTAAGCAAATACCGAATTTAAGTCGAATAACAAAAAACCTAGTCATATTATATAGGCTGAAACAAAACACTGATTGTTTGGTTCTTATAGTAACACATAAAAAATAAAAAGCAAAGGCTCTTAAGCTATTGTAAAAGTAAATATACTTAGGAAAAAAAAGTAAATATACTTAGAATCCTCTTATTTTCTTTAAAAAAAGATATATGACATTTAAAATTTAATATTTTACTTCAAGCAATGTGTTCACTGTAAACTTCTAACGATATTTACTTACGTTTATAGCTTTTTTGTTCATATGCGACACATTCATAGATAAATCAATTACATGTCTGAAAGACAAGTGGTTCAAAAATTTTGTATGTCAATTTTGTTGAGATCCGTATAGATTTAATCTCCACAACTTAAACCAGAGTTATGGACTAAAAATAAAAGCCAACCCTCCGTTAGTAAGGGTTTAACACTGCTTTTGGACTATGCATGTGTGTTGGACTGGAACAAAAAGAGTTTATTATTATTAAGCCATACAAATTTAGATAAGTTTTCTTTGATAAGTAAAAGTCAAACAGATTATGAAAACTATAGTTAGTTTTTTTTTGGTATTGACCAATTTTTTTATTGAAAACAAGAGAAGATGTACATTATGAGATTTTTTTTTTTTTTTAATGAACTGAAACCTCTTGGAAACTAAACCGGATCATTCGTTGATTACAGAATCATCACAATCAAAAGAAAACAAACTAAAAGTATGAACTCAACCCTACTTTAACATCTCTCTCTTTCTATTTATCTAAAACCAAAGCTACATTAAAGAGAAGTATGAACAAGAATAAGACAAGAGAGTAAGAAAAATTACTCTACTTATGGACAATTCTGATGGAACAGAGAAGTCAACCCCAGTGAGCCAGGACCCATGAACCATTTGCTTATTGAGGATTGTTGCCAGGACAGAGGTGAAGATGGTGAGGTGGTTAGGGCGTAGAGTTTCCAACTTGATGCAACGGAGATTTACTACCATTTTCCTCTGATGACTCGCTTGAACATTGTTGTCCCTGAGACTGAGGGAATCCTGTTCCTCCACCAACACTTAAGCTCAACACATTGGATGGTGCTGATGAAGCTGCGCTCAGTTTCACTCTCTCTGGTCCAAAGGTTCCAACAACGACCTATATATAAGAAAAACAACCAGAACCAAAGTCAAGTCTCTTGAAGGGTTCCGTTAACCAACTCGAGTATAAAAGGGTTTGAGAAATGGATGGTAACCTGGACTTGTGAAGCAGCTACAAGCATTCCACAAACAGAACCCCCCACAACCTTGCAATCAGGACCAGCTAGAGACACTTTCAAGTTACCAGTTTTGGTCACAGTAGCACCATTACTCTCAGTATTCGAGAAAATGCCTGACAGTTTAATGATATCATATAGGCCCTGCATATATAAACACAGCAAAACACACAGACAATGACAAGACCTAAAACAGAGCTCCCAAGGACATGAAATGTTATACCTCATACTTAACAAATCCAAGAGGATTGTTAGATTGAATCACCGCAATAGATACAGCTCCTGAAGCTGAGAGAATATAGACCTCGTGTGGTTCTTGATTCATAAACGCCAATAACTTGGTTGCTATGTCCTGAGTACAACAGGAAGATCATAACTTTTTAACTTAAAATCTTTAAAAAGGTTTCAAGATTACCTCTCCAGAATTGACGTTAATGACATGAGGTGTAAACGATCTTTCTTCTTCTTCACCTCCTGCTCACAGAGACATTAACTGTAAGCAGACAGTGATCACAAAAGGGTATCAAAGAAAAGAAAGAAAGATGGAGTGTACCTAAAGAGTTGCGCTGCTTCTTATTACGAGAGCCAGGAGGACGACCTAATCTGCCACGTTTAGCAGGAGGAGGAGCGTACTTTCTCGGTCTTCCTCGTCCTCGTTTCTCCATCCCGAGTTGCGTCGCGACGGAGCTAGGGGATGCGTCGAGCATGAGCGGTTCTGGTTGAGGTTGAGGTTCAGGCGGGCGCAGAGAGAGATCCCAGACAGATAAGTGGTTGTGCATGGCCTGAGAAGTGGAGGTGGGATCCGCTAAAGCGGCGGCGTTATGATTCTGCTGTTGGTGGGTTTCTTTAGAATCCATTCGAGAAAGAAAAGTTAGAAACTTTCTTGGAAAGTTAAGCTAAGTTCAAAAGAAAAAAACATTCTTGGAAAGACTCTGTTTTTGAGAGATAAAGTGATGGTTTTTTGAGTTCTTCAGATATATATAGTAAAGACTAGTGAGTAGTGACTAGTGAGAGGCGATTTTGTATTTTTTTTGTTTTATTTTGATTTAGTTAGAAAGTTAATAAATAAATCATTGGTTCAGGGTTTCACTTTTCAGGGGATTTTTTTGTTGACATCATTTTCAGGGGATTTTTTTTCTCGTTTTTTGATATTAATGAAATAAATATGAAGATCTGATTTAGTTTTAAGATATAGTTTGTGAATGTGCATGAATTACTAAGAGAATAATGTGTATAGTTTTTTCAAACTATAAATTTAATAAGAGAAAATGTATGTACTATGTAGACTCCAAACTAACTGATAAAATTAACTTACTAATTTTTAATTCTATGCCATTTAGAAAAAGAAGATAGACCAACATGAATGTCAACAAACTGATGTTCGTACACCCAAATATATATTTTCAGCTGAGGATACACACAAAGATCCAACTTTATTTTCTGTAAATAAACAGAAATGTAATTTTCAACATCTGATTTCATATGAGCTAGCTCCGATTATATTATGATCCCACTCGACCGCGTTATATCCATCCACTCTTCTTCTCACATACATGTCACGAGATTATTCCAATTCACCGGCCATGTGATTCGTAATTAGTTTTGAGGTTACTCAATGAGATGAGAAAGCATTACAATTTTTTTTGTCTACGTTAGCGACTAAAGTGATCCAACTTAATTAAACCAACAAGCAGCAAAAGCAGTTGTTAAAAGGTTAAGCCATGCTCATACCTTAAGCAACCAGAAGCTCTGAACATAGAGATAGGTACTGAATATAGAAAAGATGTTGAGACAGCAAACGAATGGTATTAAAGCCCACCTAGTGTGTTATCGTGTGATTCAAGTAACCTAAAAATTTATATTTGGTGATAGGCGGTCTTGTCCAAGATTCTTTTTTTCCCACTGTTGAGATCAATTCGACTTGGTAGATTGCGTAGTTAGTAGATGGCCATAAGATGAGTCTGTTCTTGGTAGCAGAACAAGATAAATGACATTTACCAAGAGCATTTCTCAAACTTACTTCTTGTATTCAAATTTACACGCTGGTAAAACGTGATATCATCAAGCTTGATGATTGCAACAAAATCCCATAAGCAACCAAAACAAATAAGAGTATTCGGATTGCTTGCCAAACAATTTATAAGTTCAAAATCATTTATGAAAAATAATAGCCAATATCAAGAAATACATACACTAGTAAATAATAGCTAAGGAAGCAATTACTTACTTTTAGATGACACATGAAGGTTTACACTTTTAACAATATCAGTAATATCATCAACAGTCATGTTAGTGAAACATCTAGACAGAATAATCCGGATCAGGTTAAGTACTATTCGTTTGCAAGGAAATCGAGAGCTTGCTTTATGGTTTGATTCGAGAGCTAATTAATAGCTAGTTATTTGATTAATTCATTATAATACTAGCTTATTCTTTAAGACAAACATTCTTTTAAATAAAGAATCACTTGATGTAACCAGTCTTTTGATTAAGCCATACAAATTTAGATAAGTTTTCTTTGATAAGTAAAAGTCAGACAGATTATGAAAACTACAGTTAGTTTTTTGTTTTGTATTGACCAAATTTTTTTTTGAAAACAAGAGAAGATGTACACTATGAGAAATATTTTTTTTCTAAAAAATGAACTGAAACCTACTTGGAAACTAAACCGGATCATTCGTTGATTACAGAATCATCACAATCAAAAGAAACTAAGTAACAAACTAAAAGTATGACTCAACCCTACTTTAACATCTCTCTCTCTCTTTCTATTTGTTTTATACCAAAGCTACATTGAAGAGAAGTATGAACAGAGAAGTCAACCCCAGTGAGACACGACCCATGAACCATTTGCTTATTGAGGATTGTTGCCAGGACAGAGGTGAAGATGGTGAGGTGGTTAGGGCGTAGAGTTTCCAACTTGACGCAACGGAGATTTACTAGCATTTTCCTCTGATGACTTGCTTGAACATTCTGGTGCCTGAGACTGAGGGAATCCTGGTCCTCCACCAACACTTAAGCTCAACACATTGGCTGGTGCTGATGAAGCTGCACTCAGTTTCACTCTCTCTGGTCCAAAGCTTCCAACAACGACCTATATATACAAAAAACAACCAAAGTCAAGTCTCTTGAAGGGTTCCGTTAACCAACTCGACTACAGAGGGTTTGAGAAATGGATCGTAACCTGGACTTGTGATCCAGCTACAAGCGTTCCACCAACACAACCCCCCACAACCTCGAAATCAGGACCCGCTAGAGACACTTTCAAGTTACCAGTTCTGGTCACAGTACCATCATTACTCTCAGTATTCGAGAAAATACCTGACATAGCAGTGATAACATATTGGCCCTGCATATATAATAAACACAGCAAAAACAGAGCTCAAATCAGACCAAGAAGAAGCAAGTACTACTGCACAAGGACATGAAATGTTATACCTCATACGTAATAAGTCGAATAGGAGTCTTAGATTTAATCACCGCACTAGATACATCTCCTAAAGCTGAGAGAATACAGACATCGCGTGGTTCTTGACTCATAAACGCCAATAACTTCTTAGCTATGTCCTGAGTACAATCGAAGATCATAACTTAAAATTATTACAAGGTTCAAGATTTGGTACACAAGAAGACACAACATTACCTCTCCAGCATTTACGTTAATGACATGAGCTGTAACCGATCCTCCTTCTCCTCCTGCTCCTGCTCCTGCTCACACACAGACGCAGCCAGTGATCAAAAGGGTGTCAAGAAAAGAAAGAAAGATAGAGTCTTTGAATGTTACCTAAAGCTTTGCGCTGCTGCTTATTACGGGAGCCAGGAGGACGACCTAATCTGCCACGTTTAGCAGGTGGGCCAGCATCTGCACCTCCGACGCTATCTCCACCATCAATGACATCAGGAGCGTCCTTCCTCGGTCTTCCTCGTGCTCGTTGCTCCATCCCGAGTTGCATCCAACGTTGTTGGGCCGCGACGGAGCTAGGGGATGCGTCGAGCGTGAGCGGTTCTGGTTGAGGTTGAGGTTCGGGCGGGCGCAGACGCAGAGAGAGGTCCCCGACGGATGAGTGGTTGTGCATGGCCTGAGAAGTGGAGGTGGGATCCGCTAACGCGGCGGCGTTATGATTCTGCTGTTGGTGGGTTTCTTTAGAATCCATGGAAGATTTGAGAGCGAAAAGGAAGAAACTTTCTTGGAAAGACTGTTTTTGAGAGAAAGTGGAGGTTTTTTGAGCTAACATGAGTTCTTCACATATATATATAGTAGTGAGTCTAGTGAGAGACGATTTTGTATTTTATTTTTGTTTTATTTTGATTTAGTTAGAAAATTAAATAAATAAACCATTGGTATAGGGGTTTTCACTTTTCAGGGGATTTATGTTTTTTGACATCCCTTCAAGGGATTTATTTTTTTTGGAAATTGCATCCACTATTCAAATAAAAAAGAGTTATTATTAGGTTCACCCCCTAGGTGAACCTCTAGGTTCACCAACCAATAAAAAATTAACACATCATAATATAGATTTTTAATTAAAAAGATAAAATAAATAAAAAATAGTATAAATTACCCCAAAAAAATTACGTTGTTAACACCGTCAATCAAACCTTAAATCATAAGTACTAAACTCTAAACCCTAAACACTAAACCCTAAACCCTTGGATAAACCCTAAACCCTTGGGTAAACCCTAAACCCTTGGGAAACTCTAAACCCTTGGGAAACCCTAAACCCTTGGGTAAATCTTAAACCCTAAAACCTTAGGTAAACTCTAAATTCTTTGGTAAATTCTAAACCCTAAACCCTTGGGTAAACCCTAAACCCTTGGGTAAACCCTAAACCCTTGGGTAAATCCTAAACCCTAAGATAAACCCTAAATAGTAGTAATAAGGTTTACCTTAGGGTTTAAGATTTACCTAAGGATTTAGGATTTACCCAAGGGTTTAGGTTTTATCCAAGGGTTTAGGGAATCCAAGGGTTTAGGGTTTACTCAAAGGTTTAGGGTTTAGTGTTTAGGGTTTAGAGTCTAATATTTAGGATTTAGGGTTTCAAGGGTTTATGGTTTTGTATTTAAGATTTAGAGTCTAGTATTTAGGATTTATGGTTTTACTGACAGTGTTAACAACGTTAAAAATAAAATTTTCGTTCTTTTTTTGTAATTTCTAGTATTTTCTATTTCTTTTTTTATTTTTTTATTTTAAAAATATAATATGACGTGTCAATTTTTTATTGGGTGGTGAACCTTTAAGTTCACCCTAGGGGGTGAACCCAAGAATAAATCAATAAAAAACTCAAATTTACCAATTATCCAAAATCACGCTCTCACTCTCTCTTTTTCTCTTCTTATATCTCTCTAAAAATCTAATTATAATTTTCTTATTATTATTTAACAAATAACCCTTTTATTTTTCTCATTTTTAATATTAATGAAATAAATATAAAGATCTGATTTAGTTTTAGGATATATTTTGTGAATGTGCAGGAGAAGATTTAAGGAAGAAAATAACAAAAAAAAAACATTTATCAAAATTATCCAAATAAAAACAAATGCACATGAATTACTAAGAGAATAATGTATATATTTTTCAAACTATAAATTTACTAAGAGAAAATGTACATGCTATATAGATTCCAAACTAATTGATAAACATAATTTACTATTTTCTAATTCTATGCCATTTAAATAAAGAAAACAGACCCACATGAATGTTAACACTCAATATATATTTTCAGCTGAGGACACACAAAGATCCAACTTTATTTTTCTGTAAATAAACAGAAATGTAACTTTCAACATCTGATTTCATATGAATTAGCTCCGGTTATACTATGATCTCACTCGACCTTGTTATATCCATCCACTCTTCTTCCACATGTCACGAGATTAATTCAATTCACCGGCTATGTGATCTGTAATTAGTTTTGGGGTTAATCAATAAGAGAACTATGCATGTGTGTTGGACTTTTGATTAATGAGTGCTGGTTCTCAGAACAAAAAGAGTTTATTATTATTAAGCCATACAAATTTAGATAAGTTTTCTTTGATAAGTAAAAGTCAAACAGATTATGAAAACTATAGTTTTTTTTTTTTTTTGTATTGACCAAAATTTTGTTTTGATTACAGAATCATCACAATCAAAAGAAAACAAACTAAAAGTATGAACTCAACCCTACTTTAACATCTCTCTCTCTTTCTATTTATCTAAAACCAAAGCTACATTGTAGAGAAGTATGAACAAGAAGAAGACAAGAGAGTGAGAAAGATCAATCTTCTGATGGAACAGAGAAGAAAACCCCCCAGTGACCACAACACACGAACCATTTGCTTATTGAGGATTGTAGCCAGGCCAGAGGTTCGAATGGTGAGGTGGTTGAGGCGTAGTGTTTCCAAACGGAGATTTGCCATCACTTTTCTCTGATGACACGCTTGAACCTTGTGGTCCCTGAGACTGAGGAAGTCCTGGTCCACCACCACCATCACTTGAGCTCAACACATTGGCTGGTACTGATGAAGCTGCGCTCAGTTTCTCTCTCTCTAGTTCAAAGGTTCCAACAATGATCTATATATACAAAGAAAAACAACCATAACCAAAGTCAGTCTTCCGTTAACCAACTCGAGTATAAAAGGGTTTGAGAAATGGATGGTAACCTGGACTTGTGAAAAAGCTACAAGCTTTCCACCAACACAACCCCCCACAACCATGCAATCAGGACCAGCTAGAGACACTTTCAAGGAAGCATTTCTGGTCAAACTACCATCATTACTCTCAGTTCTCAAGGAAATAGATGACATTGACATATGAATGATAACAAATAGGCCCTGCATAGCAAAAACAGAGCTCAAATCAGAGCAAGAAGCAAGTACTACTACTGCACAAATGTTATACCTCATAAATAATAAGTTCACGAGGATTGTTAGAACGAAGAGCTGCAGTAGATACAGCTCCTGAAGCTGAGAGAATACAGACGTCTCGTGGTTCTTGATCTATAAACTCCAGTAACTTCATAGCTATGTCCTGATACACAAATAGGAAGATGATAACTTTTCTTTTAAAGGGTTCAAGATTTGGTACATTACCTCTCCAGCATTGACGTCAATGACATGAGCTGTAAGCGCTCCTCCTTTTCCTCCTGCTCCTCCTGCTCCTGCTCACACACAGACGCAGCCAGTGATCAAAAGGGTATCAAAGAAAAGAAGGAAAGATGGAGTCTTTTGAATGTTACCTAAAGCTTTGCGCTGCTGCTTAGTACGGGAGCCAGGAGGACGACCTCTGCCCCGTTTAGCAGGTGGGTCTGATGATGAGTCGTTAGCATTTGCACCTCCGCCGCTATCTCCACCATCGATGACATCAGGTGGTCCTCGTTTCTCGATACCGAGGTACCTCCACTGTGGTTGGGTCGAGACGGGATAAGGCGATGCGTCGAGCATGAGCGCTCGTTGTTGAGGTTGAGGTTGAGGCGGGAGCAGAGAGAGATCCCCGACATATGAGCGGTTGTGCATGGCCTGAGAAGTGGAGTTGGCACCCGTTAACGCGGCGGCGTTGCGATTCTGCTGTTGGTGGGTTTCTCTAGAATCCATTCGAGAAAGAAAAGGAAGAAACTTTCTTGGAAAGACTCTGTTTTTGAGAGAAAGTGGAGGTTTTTTGAGCTAACATGAGTTCTTCACGTATATATAGTAGTGACAAGTGACAAGTGACTGTGAGTGACGATTTTGTATTTTATTTTTTTTATTTAGTTAGAAAAATAAATAAATAAATCATTGGTATAGGGGGTTTTCAAGGGGATTTGTTTTTTTTGACATCCCTTTCAGGGGATAAATGCTATTTTTTTCATTGTTTTTGATATTAATGAAATAAATATAAAGATCTGATTTAGTTTAAGGATATGGTTTGTGAATGTGCAGGAGACGATTTAAGAAAGAAAATAACAAAAACATTTACCAAAATTTTATTCAAATAAAAAAATGCAAATGAATTACTAAGAGAATAATGTATATTTTTCAAACTATAAATTTACTAAGAGAAAATCTATATACTATGTAGGTTCCAAACTAATTGATAAACATTTTTTGTGTCAACAACTAATTGATAAACATAAATTTAATTTTTATTCTATACCAGTTTTTTGGACAATTTTTTAATTCTATATTATTTAAATAAGAGAAATTATCTTGTATACTACTTTTTAGTTTATTTTTCATAAAAATAATTTTTAAGGAGGATGAAAGAAATTTTTTATTAAAATGTAAAATATGCATTATACCCATAAGTTAACTAATTTAGATTAAAGATTTTCTGCATAAAATGATGAGAAATTCCTTTAGATATCCTTTTAGTTTGTTCTTCACAAAAATAGTTTTTAAGTAAGAAAACGACCAAAATAGTTTTTTTAGAAGCTAAAAAAATTATTTATATGTATTTATATTCTTAGGGTTAACTAATTTAGATTTTAGGGTTTAGAGTTAAAGGATGAGTTTGAGATATAGTTTCAAATTTCAAAAAAAAAAATTGAAAATTTCAAATTTCAAATTTCAAATTTCAAACAAAAAAAAAAACTATTTTAATTATTTTATTTTTCAAAGACTATTTTTTGTGACAAAAACTTAAAAAAGATTATTTAAGAGAATTGCCCTAAAGTAATCTAACTTAATTAGACCAACAAGCAGCCAAAGCAGTTTACCCGCGTGATCACACAATGAGACTGGCTTGCTAGTTCATATATCCGCATGGCTTAACCTTTTAACAACTACTTTTGCTGAAACTCTGAGACTGCCTTTTCTTGTTCATGTCCTTGTTTTCCACGTGATTGAATCCTTTTTTTTTTTTGTTTCTTTCTTCTAATTCAAGGTTGAACAATTCGCTGAGTTTAGCAGAGAGAGAGAGAGAGGAGCAAAGAATAATGATTACTGAATATAACTGATTGTTTTAGTTACATTACATTGAAGCATCTGTATATTAGACACTCTTAATAGACTTTGTCCTTGTTCACAGGTTACATAAGATATGGAAACAAGAGAAAGACAACAACAACATCAAGTTAGAATGAAAAATCAAATCAACTGTCCTATAAAAATGTATATATACCTTGCAGCAGCATCCTTTTCTTCTTCTCAGTTTGTTGTTTTGCAGTACATACACACACAAAAAAACTGTACTATAAGTTGATTTCTTTTATGTATTTGCATCTTTTTTCTTCCCTCTATCTGTTGAATGAAGCTGCAGCAGAAGTGTCTTCATAGTGTACTTTCCATGCATTTCCGCTGTCTGTTTCGCTGCAGGCTTGGTTTGTGGTTGGGATAGCTGCAAGGTCTCCGTCTAAGCTCATTTGCTGCACTTCTGCTGATGACAGTATCTTTATGTTTTGCACGCAGTTCACAAATTCCCTGAGGAAATAGAAACAAACATACAAGAATGATCAGAATGTTTGAAATCGTTTTGATTGATTCAGAGAGAGTTTGTTCTGGAACTTACTCCCAAGGATCATCACCAACGAGCAATATATCGTTTTCATGATCTGTGTATACAAGCTTCCAGTCAGAGGTTTGTGGATCCTCAAGCTGTCCTTCGATGCCAAACATTCTCGCTAAGTCATGCCTAAGCTCCTCGTAGCCGCTATAACGGGTAACATCTATTGATCTTCCCACTGACCCTCGTTTTTGGACCTACAAGGATTTTTTTATAGCTTATTGCGTTACAAAACACTCAGTTGCAAATAAGAATAGAGCTTTTGTTTGAGAGAGAGAGAAAGACTGCTCTAACCTTTGTATATGTTCGCAGTCGTTGAGCCTGATTGGGCCAGATTCCACCACCGTTCATAATACCTGAATCATTGATGCCACCCATCTCATTTGAACCTCCTGACTTAAAGGGAATGCTGGGAATACCAAATGACTGAGAAGCACTGGATAGCTCGGTCTCGATGTCTCTTGGTGCATTTCCATAGTTGGGTACTAAGTTCTGAGAATAGAGAGCATCAGGATTTACAGCTTCAACATTACCAGCGAAAGCTAAGTTGTTTCTCGGATGGTGAGTTTGGAGGTCTCCATCAAAACCGAATGATGGTAATGGGAAAGTCTGTTGCTGCTGTCCAGAGCCAACAACATCAGGACAATACGTTGTTCCCGCTGTGGATACATCGATTTGATCTGTTACTGCGCCTTTAAACTTGAACTGTTCACCAGCACTCTTCAAATTCACCATGCCTTGTTGGACTGGATTACTTGCACGCTCAAAGACTGAATCAGATGCAGGTACAGGTACAGATACTGCTTGTCCTTGTTGATTTCTGCTCAGGAAATTTGTCGGTGAAACATTATCATGTCCAGTGTTATTGGCGGATGGGGAGGTTGAACAAGAAGGAGCTTCTCCATCTACGTGACCAGACTGTGATCTTCCAGCGGCTACAATAGGCTTATTATTCATATATCCTTGTTGCTGATGACTCACCTGAATCTGTGGAGGCTGCATGAAGCTGTTATTACTCTGTGGTAAGGGCTGTTGATTCTGAGACGACAGAAGTTGTTGCAATTGATGGCTTTGTGGCTGCTGCAACGACGATAACTGTGGCTGTAAGGACGAGCTTACAGGAGGAATTGACTGCTGCTGTTGCTGTAATTTCTGCAGTAGCTGCAACTGAAGCTGTTGTGAGGGACTTGGTTTTGATGATTGTTGTTGCATCTGGAGTTGCTGAGGATTTTGGGACATAGTTTGTTGTAGTGAATGCATAGACGACTGTTCCTGCTGGTTTCTCAATAGTTGGGTACTGTTGTGCAATTCCAATTGCTGCTGAAACTGCATTTCTTGCGCTGTCATTTGAGAGGAGCCCTTATTCCCAGCGGAAACCATGTTCTGGTGGGTCATTTTAGCACCATTAGAGAGCACTGGCTGCTGCTGAAGCTGAGACTGAGAAAAACCAGCAGACTGATTCTGACAAGAGACTTGGTTAGAAATAACACTCACTACATTGTTTACAGGACCTGTGTTATAACCCCCTTGCTGCTGCAGCTGGTGATGTTGCTGCTGCAGCTGTTGATGTGACATCTGCACTTGTTGCTGCAGCTGTTGTTGTTGAGATTGCACCATGGCTGGTTGTGCTTGCATCTGTTGACTGATATGGTTAACCATGTTCGGTTTGTTGAATTGCGTATTCGCGGGAGAGAGGTTTGGGGATTGGAAGTTCAACAGCTTTGAATGGTCGTTGGGAGCAAAATTGTTAGGTAGGTTATAAGATGGTAGCTGAGTGGTAGCAGCACCAGCTGACAAAGGGTTGTTCTGCTGCATACTCATCCACTGAACCAGGCTTAAACCAGGAAACATCGAACTCTGCGCGTCTTTCATCCCAAACTCTTCTCCCATCCAAGGCATTGCTCTTTTGAAAGCGTTTTCCATGTCCAACTCATCATCTGATGAAACAGAAACCTCAGATGATGAGCCCGAGAGACCAATGGAAGTATACATTTAAAGTAAACTTTACCTGGCATCCCTGGTTGCCTCGGGTACTTAGGTCTGAAAAATGGAGGAGGGCATATGTAAAAGGGAGTTATAACGGGTTCAATTTCCCAGATGGATACTCGGCTTGGCCTATCTCCAGCTGTTGATTCATCCCATCCTACCTGTTCAACCCATGAACAAAAGCTTTTTCAGCAAATGATTCAGAAGAAATGATCAGTTTACTTTAAATGTACATTACCTGAAGGTTACGCCATTGGGAGCCTTTCCATCTGACAGGGTCAAGATCAGTAATACCGGTGACTGTACCCATATATCTTCGAACACCACAATCCTCTGTCTCAAACATCATCCGGAACCGCATTCCAAGAGATACTTGAGCGTACAACGCTTTGTTGTACTTGGCTAGAGGAACTACAAACTCTGAAGGACTTGCTCTTGGATTGAAGAAGATGGTAAAAGGGCTGCTATTGGCATTGGCATGAGCTGCAGCTGCAAGAATCCCAATGTGCATGCTGTCGCTGGATATGACCGATGAGGAAAGCGTCGGTGTTTGTCTATTTGCACGTCTTATACCCAACGTCAGCTGTGATTTCTCATCTCTGCAAAACACAGCTCTTATCAGAAAAAAGTAAAGTCCATTTTTTGCTTAGTGTTAGTATGACTCTTATACCTTACAAACAAAACTGAGTCCCCAGCGAATAGTCTCTTTGTGCTGACAAAAACGCTCCAACCAGTGGTAAGCAAGTGTCTTTTTGGTTGGCCTGAGATCAGATTACAGCAAAGGAAACAAATCAGACTTGAAATTTTCAGTACTTTTAAGTAATAATAAACCAATCTTGAGATGATTTAAACCTCGATAGATATGTCTAAAGGTCCATGTTGTATCGTGTAAATCTTTAGCTACAATCTCTTGTGCAGGGGGTTGCATCGAGAAATCCTATTTGAAGCATCCTCAGAAGTTTCAGCACAAGGTAAAAATCAAAAAGAAACAAAACAAAACAGTTTGAGAGGTGATTTGAGCAGAGAGAGAGAGACATACAAGAGGAGGGAAAATTTTCTCAGCAGCACGGCGTGGTACAGAGAATCCACCGTGAGTGCTCGTATCACTCGCTGTAAGAGTCTTGCAGAAAAACTCAGTAGGTTGTCTGTTTAGCTTCAGACCCATATCAGAAGCTAGCAATGCTTCTCTGTCGTACTGATACAACATTTAGAGTGATCAAGCAAAGGTTAGCTTTTAAAGCTTTTTTAAAAATCTCAACCAAGACAACAACCACAAGTTAAAAAACGAACCTTATTCACAGGTTGAAGAGTCATTTGTGCATAGACTTCATCAGTCTCGGTATCAGCCTGATTCAAAAAAAAATCACAAAAAGCCATGATTAGCAGCTCTTCTTTGATTTTTGATTCACAAGTTTTAGGACAAAAGAGAGGCTTTACATGTAAAGTAACACTATGAAGCAAGCAAATGAGCTTAGAAGGAAGATTTGGGTAGTTTGGGATAAAATCAGTTTGCTTCTGCATCGATGCTGCAACCTGAAAAAAGAAACCATTGATCATATTCATTACTTGGGAGTGATGATTGCAATTAAAAAAGGGTCCAATTAGTTTTAAAAACCTACTTGTTCGCTATGTCCTTGAGGGAAGTAAACAACAAGACTACCCACAGGAGGCAATGAAACCAAAGGACCTGCACAAGCGTGCCATAGCTGAGAATTGATTGCTTTCTTCTCTCCTGTTTGTTCATCACAACCCAAAGAACAATTTAAAATTGGAAGAAATGTTTCATGTTAAAGTCTGAAGCTTTATCAAAAATTTGCGGCATTTATGTGACAACAGTCACTGTAATTAATACAGTGAAACGAACTCGATTTGTGGCTTTCTGCTGACTGTTTGAATAAAATTAAAAAAAAAAAGAAATGCAGAAACTGTGATGAACTCCAAATCCAGAAAAAGCTTGAGAATGAATATTAAAAGGTTGTACCTTCTGCTGGATTGGGATGAAATCCATTTGATGGAGCCTTCATGGTTTTCCAGAAACAACTACAATTTTTTTTTCTTTTTCTTCTTTTTGTTGTTGTTTGAAGGAAACAGAGTTCTTCAACGAATCTGTATTATTGCTCTATAGAGAAGAGAGCAGGAGAGAAACTAAATAATGATTTTCAAAGAAAAGATCATTCTTCTTCTTCAGAGCATCTGAGCAAAGATTTAAAAGCTCTTAAAACTTTGAAACCTTTTTTGTGTTTTTTTTTTTTGCAGATTCTCAAGTGTTTTTTTTTCTTTCTTTGTTTTCGTTTTTTTTCTTTCTCTTTTGTGATTTGAGATTTTAAGCCGATTGGGATCGGATACATGCGGAAAAATGAAATCTTTTCTATGCCCTCTGACGTGTCTCCCCCACTTGATGTCTTCTTCTTCTCGGTCCCACCTTTTTCATTTTATTTTATTTTTACTACTCTCCTTTATTTTATTTTATCTCTTTTTTCATATTGTAATTTATGTTGTTGGATAGTCCACGGTTTTATAAAATCTGTTAATTTTCCCTCTCTTTATTTATAACTGTAATTTCTTATACATTTATGATGTGGATATTCTTGTCAAGGCTGTGTACTTTTATGTCGGATTAAAACATGAAAAGCTTTCATTCAATTATATATTTATTTGTTGTAGTGTAAAATTATCTAGTAGAATAACATGATTTGTTTAAAAAAAGAAACTAAGGATTAGGTTCGGCGGATCGAGAAATGTTAGCCGAATCAAGTAAAATTTCAATATTTAATATAATCAATTCTGTAATAATACTCTTTTTAGAAGAAAAGATGTCCCACTTTTTCTTCGTATACATAATTCTTTATTACTAAATAACTAATCCCTCTGTTTCATAAAAAATGTCATTTTAGTTTTTTAATTTTGTTTCAAAATAAGTGTCATTTTATATTTCCAATGCATTTTTTCTCATTAAATCTTTTTTTTACTCTTTTAAATAACCAATAAATATTAGATAAATTATTTTCATTTAAATAATTGTATAATAAATAAGCGTACATTAGTATATTTTATTATTTTCTTAATATGCGTGAAATGTGTATAAATGACATTCTTTGCGAAACGGAAGGAGTAATAAAAAGAAAAAGTGTTACCAAATAAAATATATTTTTATTATTAAACGAAGAAGATAATAAACCTCGTCGCATATTTTGTTATTAGTCATAAATTGTGATGCGTATATCTATACATATAACTACTGTTTATTTATATGGATTGGTCCAAATTGAGACATGTCCGTATAGTGCGAGAAAAATAAAGAGTCATGAACCAGAAAAACCTTGAAATTAATTGTTTATAATCAATTGATAAAGTAGTATTTTAAATTTGTTTATTAAGATTATAATAATATTCCTTTTGATACGCAATGGAGCACCCACTAGCCGCAAAAGGAGGAGACCTTCACATGTTTACAGAGCTACGGACATCATTATACTCCAATTAAAGCTAAACTTCATGTGTAATAATTAAATTTTTCAGGGAACTAAATTATTAATCTGCTGAGTTTTTTTTTTAATAATATAAAGTCTTATTTTGTTTATTATGTTTGAAGTGCTTTACAATTCATCTGGACAGGAGTAGAGTAGTAGTTCCTTACTTTCAGCTCTCTACGTGTATATATAAAATCTAGTAAAGCAATTTTCGTCTCAACGTCATCTTTCTTATCGATTTAATATTAACATTGTAGTGAGATTCAAAAAGAATCCCTGGAAAACATGTACTTAGTTGATAAAAACAGGTAATTTTAATTGTCCTCTTTTTATTCTGGTTAGTTTAAGAATATGTATGTATGTAGTGGGGGAGGTTTTTACCTAACTGTTACCTTTATATTTACTTATTATTATTAAGTACTGAGACTTTAACTTATTCTAAATTTAGATAAACGGGAATTTGATTTTGGAACAATTAAAAATGTTTCGTGAACAACTCTGACTCTTTGTAAAGTAGATATTCTCTATTGATTTTATGTCAACATATATTCTGAAGCTGATTGCTCAAATTATACACCTAACTGTTTAAAATCTCTTTAGTTTATCAAATATTCGAATATCGTTTAACGAAAAGAATCCAGGTATCCTTGTTAAATGTTAATCAACGTTTTGATCAGAACACAATAAAATAAAGACATTAACCCGTTTAAAGCTTAAAATAAATAATTTAAATGGTAACCTTTTAATGAAAACGTATGATATATGTGACAATACTAGATAGACATTAAGCAAAAACTAGAATAGCTCGTATAGTGTTCAACGTCTAGAGATTATAAGTGCAAGAACATCAAAGATTAGTCATTAAACATTACAAATGTAGGATCAAAATCTCAAAAGATATGCCACCAAAAAGGTAAAATTTTCAACAAGACAACAAGGATGAAAGTAGGCATGCTTTAGGTTGTTTTCCCTTTTGGGTCAATATTTTCTGCGCGTGGAGTGCATATGTACGCAACACAATTGATGTGTTTAGAAACCACTCCTCATCAAAACGAATTAACCATATTAATAACATTCAATCATTGTTTCAGATTAAATTCTCCATGTATCACCTTTTTTACTTCTCACTTTTTGACTTTTGCTTCTGTATAATGTTAAATAAATAAACCCATCCCTCAGATCGAAATTGACATGTATATATACTTTATCATAGTAATGCACCGTATAAGTAAAACTTGCATTTTTTTCTTTGAAATATACGAGTTCCTCACTGCGTTAATGTACAAGTTAAAAAGGGTCGATAGATATATTTGTATATTTGTTTAAAACATTAGAAAATGCATGTGCACGTGAGTGGAGGTGAGCATGCACGTGAGGTGCGACAGACGATGTCGGAAGAGGCAGGCTCTAGACTCCGACCGAGTCTTTCGGTTAAACCAAAATGGTTTTGCTTTTGAGTGAGTGTGTGAATCTGTGTCTCTTCTCCTCTTCGTAACGACACTCTCTCTCCCTCGTTTGTTCTTATATTTCCCAACCAACAATATTCTATTTTCTGTAAACCGGATTATAGACGATCTTTAATAGCTTGTTTAATGCTTTCAGCAGTACAAATAAAAAAACTATGTTTTTACACCGTCGCTATTTCAATTTTTATTTTTAATAGGAATATCATGTACCAAAGCTAACTAATACACAAAATATGTGGAAAGACTCAGAAGAATAATTTTAAACGACTTATACCAAATAGTATGAATCTTTATTGTCCTTTATTGGTTTAACATGGATGTTGGAAGAATTCTAACTTTACCTCAAGTATTATACTACTTTTTAAATTTACTTTTAAACAATAACTATTTTTATAAATATTTTAAATTTATTATAAATATTTAAGAGTTATTAGTAGATATTTATAAACTCAACTATATCTTAAATAATAAATCCTAAACAATAAATACTAAAAGTTAAACTCGAATATTAGAATATTTTTGATTGATTATATTTTTAAAAGTGATATCTAACTTAATGTATTTGAAGCAATTTTTCATCAATGGTTCTCTCAGCAGCTTTCTTTTGTACTTCTTTTTCAAATTTTATATGCATTAATGCTGCTTTACGTTAATAAAGCAGAAAGTTTATAAAAATCTATTACTATCCAATTTTGTATAACATTTTCTTAGGGAATTAAGTTCTAGCCTATTTAGTTGTTTTGATCAGTACACATTAAGATGCTCGCGCGAGACATATCGTGTCAAAACACTGTACATTACGCAATAGAAATCAACATCAGTACACATTTTATGGTCTTTTCTTACAACAATATTTTTATAGTCGTTTTCCAAATATGTATGCATGGGTGTGTAGGCTACCACTGTTAATTATGTGAACAATTATTTCGTGAAATATTCGAGAATATTGTTTGTAATATTATTTAGACAAAAAACATGTGGCTGCTGGTAATGAGTATTACATGATGAGGGATAAAAATTATAGAGAGATTGGTCAAACCCAGACAGCTTCAACATATCTAGAGACAGCTGCACATGTATGTCACTTATTGATGCATATACATATACAATACATATAGCATATATATGTTTATGCTAAACTACTCTGTTATAGTAAATTTCAAAACTTATATATTAGATCCACTGCTTTGTCAGACTTCGAATGAAAAATGGATCAAGTATTTTAGATTAAGTGGATGTAAAAAAGGAGAGAATAAATTAAAATGTATTGAGCGGTATAATTATGAATCAGGTGGATATAATAATATTTTAAAACATGATAAAATGAATTAAAAACAATCTAAGATAATATAAAAGTTTAAAATAATATATATATAATTTTTAAAAAAAAATAATTGTCAGTTACACAAAGAATAAACTACTAGATGGCTATACATCTAAACAAAAATTAATGTTTCAAAAACTACACAAACTATATTATTCACATGACAATATCCTTAAACTATATATTATGTGTTATATTGCTAATACCATCATCATTTTGATAGTTAAACAAATGTGTTGGATTTGTATTGATCTATCAATGGAAATATGACAAGTTTTGTAAAACTCTTAAAAACAGATTACAATACACATATAAGAGATCAATAAGCAAAAAAATTACATAAATCAAACATTTAAATACAATGTTATACAACCGAGAACATATAAAAAACATGTCAAAACTTCGTTAGAAATTACTTGCTTCCAAATCTAACACATTTTTAATTATTAGAATGATGTTAATTGTGCTAATAACATAACACATAATAGTTTATATATATTATCATGTGAATCATATAGATTGGTAGTTCTCAATACATTGTCCAAATGTATAGCCATTATGGTATCACTTTTTATTACTATTTTCATAATTAAAATTATTTATTTAAATAAAAATTGTAGTGTCATAAATGTATTTTTTTATTTATAATATAATAGAAAACTAAGTTAAACATATATAATTTTTTGATCTCTTAAACTTTATATATATATATATATATATAATTTTGGATAATCACAAATAATTATAATATTTTATAAAATAGTATAATAATTTGAGATTTAATGTTAACTAACATATCAAAAATGGTACAAAAATAATTTTAAGATTTAATATTAACTAACAAGTCAACTTTGATATGTTGATTTTAAATTTGAACGATGGAACAATTTTTATCAAACAAATATGTAATAATAATGATAAAACTATTAATATTAGTTTATATAGAATATTAAAAACAAAGAACTGTTTTAGTCTGTATAGCATCATACTCCATAAATCCTAGCAGAACTTGTTTTCCTTTGTAAAACTGAATTACTAGTGGTTTACTGAATTTTTTCTGCTTCCCACTCAGAACCTATGTATAACAACTTCTTGTTGTTTTTAGTAAAATGTTTATATTTTACAAAATAAAAAAATGTTTATATTTTACTTAAGAATCTAAGATATTCCTGGCCACTCTAAATTTTGTTTCCGTGATCTGTCGGCGTAACGAAGAGATGGCATCTGAATATTTTATTATATTTTTATTACCTAACCTTTAGGGTTTATCTTCTTTTATCACGATGATAATATCACGATGATAATATCTCAAAATCATATATATGAATACCTTTTAATTAATTGTTCAGAATTTTTTTGATCGAACATGCACACTTTTTCTTTTAAAAGACTAAAATTAGTACTGTTCAATATTCGACACCAGCTGATATTGGCTTAAGTGATCCACAGAATTGAGATGGGTAAACCCTATATCCTTACATACGGGATGATATACCACTTACCTTAAATTCACAACTCTATTCGGAAGTCCTCTCTCACTTGTAAAAGGACCAATCATCCCTCCAGTTCCGATAAAGTACTGATAACCATTAACTTAAACTGTAAAAAACGATATGTTGTGATACAAAAGTGAATCCATTAAGTAAACTGAGGTGGAAACTGCATTACTGTGATTATATTCATGAGAAAACAATGTATTGAATTAAACGCTATGTTTATCGCACACCAAGCTAAAACTCTCTTCCTTATGATATTTTTATCAACTCCGTAAATTATAGATACTCATTACAGCTTAATTTATACTGTATACACTAATCACTATGGAACACATGCATAAAAATAACATAAATTCAAGCGATTGGTTCTAGTAATTATTTTTGATCTTTATAAGAACGACACGTATTCACAAATTGCAACCAACACTAAGGACAACACAAACCAATGGAAGAAGGTTTAGAGTATGTGGGAACCAACGTTAGTTAAAGCGAAAATTATGCGACAAGACTCAACTACTTCTCCCTTTCTTACAGTCATCAATCACCAGAGAATCTTAATACCACCATTACACGTTTTTTTCTTCTTTTTTTTCTCGATTTCTTTTTCTTACTTTCCATTTCCTCTCGTCATTGTGTATCCATGTATGATAGAAAGAACGATCGATTCAAATAATACTAATTAATACACTCCTAGCTGAAACTATATGTATATACATTATTTTTTCACAATAACAAAAAGACTTGCAGGTAGTATTGCAGAATTACCATCAAATTTGGAAAGTATAAAAAATGACCAAATAGTTTTATATATAGTTGATCGGAATGACCATGTCGATCGATTGATATTATACAAACTGGTGTCTAGTCTACTATATATATATGTAATACTTGTTTAGTACTGCATATGCATAATTCACATGGCTTGCGATTCGGTGCAGTGCACCTCAAAGTATAAGACATGACAACACAAATTAAAGAAATCAAGCTTTCTTTTCCATAGTTACTTTTGAATTAATATTTTGATAGAAATTAAATAACTGTTTCCACGAAATTGTAGTCATCTTTCTCTTGAGTTCAAAATACTATTTTCATTGATGATATGTAGCATGTACGAGTAGCACGACAACATATGAATGTACATATAGCATATACAGTATTTTTCATTGTATAATCGGAACAGCTTTTGGGATTTTCCCGCATAATCAATTTTCTTTCCACATAATCAATGATGGCTCTCCGAGAGGTGACAAGTAGTATTAGCATTAAATTCCAATAAAAGTTATATTTCAATGTAATTTGTAGTAGAAAAAATTTCAACAAATAGATTATTCTAGATTAAGAAGATCTCAAGTCCGATGGCAAATATAGTGGAACTGAATCGACATTAACCATAATAAAAGGCATATTCTGAATATTGCATGCTAATTTATCAGTGATTGTATTCGTTGCTATTGGAATATGTAGATAACAAAAATGTGAAAAAACTCCTTACATCGCACAAATTCTTCTATGTATATAGTAAAAACTGACCATTCTATCGGTATATAGACATAATTTTATAGTAAAAATTATATGGTAGAAACTGTAAATTTATGCAATGAGTTTGTTGTCTATATATAAATTACTATTTTAAAAAATAATTGATTGGTAATATTTTTGATATATAAGTTGTAATATGTATAATTTTTTAAAAAAATTATAAATGTCAATCATTATATCTTTAGTTAAATAGTTTATTAAATTATATATATCAACTAAAAATTAAGAAAATATATTTTATATATTATAATATAGTATATATATTATGTATATATAGAATTTTATGTATGTAAATTTTTAGTTACTAAACAAAATTAGCAATTAAGTTTTATAGAAATAATTTCGTTTAAATAATTCAAACAAAAGTAAGAAAGTTTATAAAAATCTTTGACTAAGTAGTTAATAACTATACATTTTCTTAAATGATTTATCAACTAATGCAAATGACGTGAAACAATTATGGTATAGTGTATTAAATATTAAAATAAATTAAAAATTAAAAGTAACGGTAAGCTAACTAACAAAATGCAGAAAAAAAAAACTAATTCAACTTCTAATACATAAGATTTTGTTTTATGTTGAGTAACCACTTGAATTATAAATTAAGACATCAAATTAAAGAGAACAAGTATAAAAAGAGTACTGCCTTTTGATTTTGAGAGAACCCTGATTCAAAACATAAACATTCACACAAAGTTAGTTTTTTAGTTGTATTAGAGCATGATTATCCATGAACCTTTTAATGGAGTTCTTAAATTTTACTTCTTTTTTTTTTTGTGTCAGATTTTTTTTTTTAAAAAAAAAAAAACCAATTGCGGGCCGACATGTGTCAGTGGGGCCCGTGAACAGTGCAAGAGACGGTTCTTATTTAAGAGATTTTAGAACCATCTTTTGCACTGTTCACGGGTCCCACATGTCAGTGGGGTCCGTGAACAGTGCAAGAGACCCCAATAAGATACCCCTTTAATCATGCTCTTAGTTAGCGTTTATTTTAAATACGGTTAGAGCATGATTAAAGGAGGTTCTTAGAGGGGTTCTTAGGGGGATGGGTCCCATGAATAGTGTAAGAACCGGTTCTTAAAACTCTTAAATAAGAACCGGTTCTTAAGAGTTTCTTGTACTGTTTGCGGGTCCCACTGACACGTGGCAATCCGCGATTGGTTCATTTTTTAAAAAAAATAAAAAAATAAAAAATCAAATTTAAAAATAAAATAAAAAAAAAATAAAAAAAACTAGAACCCCAAATGGGGTTCTAGGGTTAATCATGCTCTTAGCTCATGCATCTAGTAAGGTGCCTATTTCAGTTGTATTAGTTAGACTCGAATATGAGCCTATTCATGACTTGTAAAAGGTAATAATGTACATTCTTTTATGATGCAAGATAAAGGCTAAAATGTAACATGCACGTAAAAGTAGTTAGCGATGACAGTAAGTGGTGGCACAAAAAAAAAAAGTGGTATAACCTATGCCACAATCAGTTATAACTTTTTTATCGTTTCACTCACTGAATAGTTACACAAATCAAAGACAATACATTGTATTCACGTTGGTAGAACATTACCAATCAAAGCCAACATATATTTTATCGATCCACCACATATTATTTTATCAAAACATGGAGATAATGAACCAACTGTCCAAACTTTCACATCTTGAAAAGAAAAAAAAAAACATGCATGGGAGATAGAAGTGTAGCTGTACGACCAAACATATATGATATATATATATATATATATATATATATATATATATATATATATATATATATATAATAGGATATTATGTGTATAAATGGCTTTGTTATTGAGGACATAAGAGCAAACAGAATGATTCGGTGTAATGAAATTCCACAGCTGGTGGCGTTGGAAATGCAATTGGAATGATCCCATGTTAGGTTTTTACATGCCATCACTCGACATGCTTCTCTTTCCGCTCCCCTCCCCTCCTTTTTATTTTTGTTTAATTAGTAGTGTCAATTATTATAACTCTCCTCTAATCTCTCGCTAAATTAATCGTATCATACTCTGGCATTAATTAATCTCCTTTAATTATGCTTATTAATGAATCTCTTTACGTGCTTTTTAAATTGATATAACTCGAAACCCTGCCTCTCTTTTTCTCCCCCCTTCTCCGCTACTTTCCATTTTTTCTAACTCGTAAATCTATGTACTATAGATTGCTTTTGTATTATTAACCATCTTCATTTGTGGTTATAGATTTTAAAGTTTGTTTTATTCCTTTCTATATAATACTCACGATATAGATTTTCTTGTATTAAATTCAGTGCGAAGATGAACAGAATATGAGGATATATGATTTACGTATGATCGATGTTTTTCATATATTTCAGTTACACGATATAGCTAACATTTTTCTTAATGAAGCAACGTGTGTTCTATATTTAATTATCAGTCATAAAACGCTGATTTCATCACAATCAAACCTAGAACTGTAAGGAATACATGGGTGAGACCAGCGGCGGCCCTGAGACCAAGCAAAGGAAGCATCCGCTTGCGGTCTCAAATTTCACCGAAAAATATAACCTTTAAAAGTAACCTTAATTTTTTAAAAATATACAAAACCAGCTATTTTTTCATTTTTCGATTGCGGCCTTAAGTAAATATATGATGAATTTCAGGACCGGCTATGGGTGAGACAAAAATATGACAGTTCTTCGATCTTAAATTTTTCTGTTGATAGATGGAGAGAGATTCACCGACCAAAGTGTCGTCGTTTCGCGGTCCTCTCAACATTTGCTTAGAGCTTCATCTATCCATGTTTAACTAGAAATTAATGTTACATTTAATATTCTTGTATTCTTGTCTGCTTTATCTTCGATCCCGAAAATTCTAAAGGTATACAAACACATACAAAAATGTAATCTACGACCATATTTTGAATTAGACTGTATATGAAAAAACTGCTACCAATCAATATTAATCATGGTTGCAATCGCACCAAACCTACACGTTCACTTTAACTGTAAACTACTCCCTATAAACATACTCTAAATGCAAAGTCAGGTAGATAAAACTAAATACTCCCTATGTTTCATGTTGTATGTAGTTTAAGAAAAAAATGTTTGTTTCAAAATATAAATAATTTTTCCATTTCTAAATAGCTTTCAATCAAATTATATAAACTTATTTATAGTTGGTTCAATTATATCTAATTTATATATCAAATGATACCTTCTAAATAATAGTAAATTTCTTAATTTTTGTGTCTTTTAACTAAAACTACCTATATAATAAAACATATATAAGGAGTATATTGGAGTGGCCAAGGTACAAGCGAGTTATAAGTAATTTTACTATTATTTAGAAAATTTGATAATTTGATAAACAATCAAATATATTATTATCATATCCGTTGAACTTGTTGCTTTTCAGCTCGATTTAATACTTATATGATAGCAGTCAAATACGTTATTATTTCTGCTTTTCATATCTTATATATTAAAACAGAAGTCACAATCTTGATTCATGTGTGATTTTTTTAAAAATGGACCCTTAGTAGAAATCAATTATTTTCATTTATTATTAATAATATAGTTTAATAATATCATTCATAATATCTTTTGATATCTTTTGATATTTTTTCATTTTAAATATAAATATATATTTTGAAAAATTCTAACAAACCTGTTTAAAAGAATATAATAAGATCTTAATTTTCAAACATATATGTAAATATTTTTTACTAATTTAGAAATTAGTTATAAAATAATATTATACATTTATACATTTTAAAAAAAATTAAAAATATAAATTCTATCCTATTTTATTTATTATATAATCACAATCAATTCATATTAAAAATACTTTAATAATAATAATAATAATAATATATATATATATATAATAATAAAAATTCTAACAAATCTTTTCAAAAATATTTTAACAGTATCTTAATTTTCAAAAAGTTTATGTAAATATTTAAACTAATTTTGTAATTAGAAATCGACTATTATTATGCATAAATATATATTCAGTTATCGTTTATAAAATGAAAAATAAAAATTCTTTTTTTTTTATATATATTTTATAATAATAAAAATTCATGTTAAAATAAAATTATTATATTGAACTAAATATGATAAAGTTATATTAAATTGATAAATTTATAAATTTTATTTTCATAAATCTAAAATATAAAACGATGACAAAACGGCTTAACATTCACAAACTATATAATACATGTATAGAAATTGACATATCTTAGACTTTTGTATATATAATAATACATTATTTAAAATGAATAAACGTAAAAAATATTGCTAAAAATAAATTTGGCTTGAAAATCGGCGGGTCAGAATTGAGCATAAATTTAATACAAACTAATTTTAATTATGTTATTTCATGCATATATTAATTTATTCAACAACTAAATACAAATACAATAAGATAAATATATAATAAAAATGATAAATAAATATAATATATATATATATGTTATTTTTTAATACTTAGATAGTTCATTTTTTGAAACAAAAAAAACAAAACAAATATAAATGTTTACTTATTACTTTATATTTATAATCTAAGATATATAAGTTTATTTTTTTTAATTTTTTTTTTTTTGAAATGTTATAATATCTTTAGAAGTGATAATATTTTTATATTTTACCAAATTAGATTTAAAAAGTTCA
This sequence comes from Sinapis alba, assembly GCA_012274485.2. Lineage (NCBI taxonomy): Eukaryota > Viridiplantae > Streptophyta > Magnoliopsida > Brassicales > Brassicaceae > Sinapis > Sinapis alba. The sequence continues at coordinate 135,217 of MU105726.1, read as the reverse complement.
TGAGTTCAATAATCAAATACTATTTCAACAAATAAAAATATATAAAAGAAGATACAAATATATGTTACATTTTAAAATTATTAATTTGATAAAAACCAATAAAATTGAATAACATACTAATGCTTGAAAAATCGATATACATATTTGAATATATCACATTCTTGAAATAAAAACAAAATATTTATTTAAATAAAAATGAAAGTTAACATCCGCGCGGTTGCGCGGGTCCAAATCTAGTGTGGTTTATAATAGGAGACAACAAACAAAACTTGTCCTGGTCACTTGGTGGGACTGAATCATCTATTGACACCACCGCACCATATACTAGATATTTCAAGAATTAAGAATTTTAAAATTAGTCGTTTTTTAATTGTATCTGGATAACTGGACAAGTTTGATCTAGTTTAAATGGCGTTGACATAGGTTGAGTCGGAGGAGAACTACGTTCGTAAATGGATTAGATCATATGTCGATGATGAATACGGACCACAAAGGTCCCAATCACCAGGTATCTTGTTTTTCCTATTTTCCTTGGATTTTTATTATTTTTCCCCATCTTATATATATATATATATATATTTATTTATTTATTTAATAACATTTTTCCACATTAAGTTCTTATAATACAACTTCAAAAACTATATTGTTAATTATACGCAAATACACACTTAGCGAACTATTTCTTTTTATAAAACTTGTTAACATAGAATAAACTGTTTGAAGAATTTAGTAGTAATTTGTGTCACCGGTTAGAGCATGATTAACCCTAGAACCCCATTTAGGGTTCTAGTTTTTTTATTTTTATTTTATTTTTTTAAAATTTGTTTTTTTTTGTAAAAAAAAAAAAATTAAAAAACGAACCAATCGCGGATCGCCACGTGTCAGTGAGACCCGCAAACAGTGCAAGAAACTCTTAAGAACCGGTTCTTACACTATTCATGGGACTCATCCCCTAAGAACCCCTCTAAAAACCCCCTTTAATCATGCTCTTAGGTTTATTCTTCAAATATAGTCTATAGATGCCGTCATATTGATAGATTCATAGGACGGTAATATTCGTAAAGACGAAGACACGTTTCAGCATCCAACACTGAATAGAACTGTGGAACCTATCTGTTAACGTGCCGGAAGCAAAAAAAATGAATTACCCTCCTGTTTATTCCCTCCCCACTCATGTTCAATCAAATGTCACAACTCTTTATGGACCTCATGGCTCATGTGTAGTTAGATAAGAACAGCTTCTACTAGTTTTTATATTACCTTTTGAAACCAAGCTTGACTTTTATCACCCAAAATCAAAAGTCCTTAAAACACGCTTTTATACTTTAAATAACGCACCAAAATACACACTGAACATACAATTTTTTAACTGGCTGTGACTTTTTTCGACCCCCTTGCCCCCCCCCCCCCCAACAACTAAATTAGCCCAATACATATATGTTTCTTTTGAAACATAAGTCTCGTCTATTTCTCAATTCCAAATTATTTTAGGCCCATTCTAATATTTGACAATTTAACGAGGCCCACTACTTGGTGCTGTTTATCAATATATACACCATAATCTGTAACGCAAATCAACAATAGTAGGGTTATAGCTTTATCATACATCAAAGTAAACTAATGCGCATTATATTGGATTTTTTCCCTTCTAGCTAGTAAGTAGAAGCATTTCCAGAAACACACAACATCAACTAAACTACAGGCTCCTAAGTAGTTTCCTCATTTTATAACTTGAGCCTCAGAAGTCAGAGCTAATTAGGAAACTAGAACTGAATTTATTTTATATCTGTTAAACCTTAAGTGTATACTCTAGTCGTGATATATATCAGATTGAAGTATTTTCATGATAATATATATAAATATGTTTGTCCTAAGCTTTGATTCTGTCTTCTTCTATCAGTTTTTTTTTTCAGATTCTTCTTCTTAATAAAAATGTATAGATCTTTCTTTTCCAGATTCACATACATAAATTAGTAAGATATGTATGATATAGAGATTTCAACTACCAGAAAAGTACTTGACATAGTTTAACAAGATGTAAAGGAAACAAAGCACATCTATCATATTCATTGTCATTCAAATACACATTGTTTATATATAGAAATTGATCTTGTCAGCGAATGCGATTTATAATTTATTAATGGAGGGAAAATACACATAGAAAGAGCCGTGGCCTAGTCTAACATGGATTTCAACATGAGTGGAATGCACGTTGCTGGCTGCTACGAGTGCTACCCTATCAATATTTCTATATTAGTTCTACCATATAATCTCTTCTTAATTAATGTATATTCGTGTGCAATGTGTGACCATTACCCTGTGGCTATATTTTGCTGTTATTCATCACTACATTAGAATTCGTTTTATTTTTCTTAAATTATATCTGAATATTATTTTAAAACTCCTAAGAGATGTTCTTATAAAGAGTTCGTAGTGGTCCTTATTTCACATGTTTTTATAGTCTCATGGACTAGTCCAAGGTTTATTTTTTTCTTTTTCTGCCGTTTAAACGAGATAAATTGTGAAATCTATAAACTGAAATACTCCCTCTGTTTCACAAAGAGTGTCATTTTACTATTTTTCATATTACACAAAAAATAACATTTTAGAATTTCAATGTAATTTATACCTTAATATTAATTGTAAAATGCATTGGTTTTATTAATAAATCTATTTATTTCAAATACTATTGGTCAAATAGATGTAATTAATACAATCATAAATACATTTCAATCATTTTTTTAATATGTGTGAAATGTGTAACTGACTTCACAAATGGAGTAATATTTAACCAAATTACACCTAACCCGAGTACATTTGTAAGACTCATAACTCCACATCATAGACTATTCTAAAATCATGGAACATATAGCATTTGACTATACCAGAAATTCTGAAAGCGACTAAAATGCTAAGTGATAGAAGCATGCCAATGGTCGAAACCTTGGGCTGGTCTCTAAATAGACGGTAGACACTACAATGGCCCATAAAGCCCATAAAACAACCTGAAAATAGGTAACAAAGGAGAGTGATTTTCTAGAAGAGGAGGGAGGTACTCAAAACTTAGGACGTACAACATTGGCTATGTACTGCTTTGCGACAAAGCGTAGCATTTAGGTTTAATAATCACTGAACACGAACCAGAAGTTTCTGTTCCTTCAAGCCCCTCTCTCTATATATATGTCTGGTCTCCTTTCATTACATATCATCTCTTTGCCAGTTCATATTTTTTTTAAATACCTAATAGTATAAATATAGCGTATAAGTTAATTACGTATTCTTGTCTCCCACTCTCTGCCTTCTCTCTTAATATTTCCATATTAATTAAAAGTAAGGGCAATATAAAGCTGTCTTCAAGTTTCGACGTGTCGTAACATCCTGAGTTTCTGCCAGCAGATCAGACAACAATTCTTTCCCTTTGCATATTCATTAAGGTACACTGCCCACAAATGTCAGTTATGATCATTGTAATTAATTACTGATTGATTAGTGCTAATAGTTAATGTTCTTGGAATTAACTTTGGCGGCGAAACTCATGAACTAAGATATTGTGAATTAATCACATACGTTAGACCATAACCCAATATTAATATATTCCCATCCATTTCTTTTCTTTATGGTAAACAACATCAACAACAACTAATCTTTATATCTTTCACAACAATAATATTGATAATTAGTAGAGGTGATTAGTTTAAGTAGATAGGAAAAAAGATACATACACACAACTGTGAAACACGACTTGGCCACACACCAAAAAAAAAAAAAAAAAAAACTAAGCGTTGAAAATTGTGTGCAAGTGTTTGTATCGATCGGTTGAGAAGTGCCTCTCTTGTTTTCTGATTCTCTCTCTTTGTTGTTCTTTACACATTCTTCTTCTTCTACTTTACAATTTTTTTTGTTTTCTCACCTTCTTGTCTCTTCTTCCATGGCTATCAGTGAAAATAAAAGAAGAGATATATATATTTAATTTAATTTAATATTTGCGTAGGTGGTTGATTAATGAAGTTATCGCCTCAGAGTTTCTCAAGACAATCTAGTTTATCTCACGGCGGAGATGGTTACGACGACGGTGTGGAGTTAAGACCTCCACCAATCCCCGGCGGCGCAATGCTGCCGGTTTTTCTCAACGGATTGAGTCGTGAAGGAGACTCGGGAAGCGGAAGCAGCTGGGAAAGAGAGCTCGTGGAGGTGACTCTTGAGCTAAACGGCGACGACTCCATCGTCCTCTGCGGAATGTCGGAGGCCGCCACGTCTGCTGATTCTCAGCCGACGTCGGTTAATGTATCGGGAAGGTTAACGAGGAGTCTCTCCACGACGCCTTCGAGGATCCGACAGACGTTTGGGAGGTTACTAAGGTCGGATTCGATGAGACCAACAGTACTCTCCCGTGATCAGACGGCGACGGAGACGGCGGGAAGGTTAACGAGGAGTTTATCCACGACTCCTTCGAGGATACAGAAGAAGTTTGGGAGGTTACTGAGGTCTGACTCAGCTAGAACGACGGTTTCTTCAGCCTCCCGCGAGAGAGATTTGGAACGTCAGACGACGGCGACGGAGAAGACGGGGAGGTTAACGAGGAGTCTGTCGACGGCGTCTTCGAGGATTCGGAAGACGATTGGGAGGTTATTAAGGTCGGACTCGACTGCTTCTAGAGATGTGGAACGTCAGGCGGCGGCGGGGACGGAGACGCCGATCATGTCCGCGAGGGATAGACGGAGGGAAAACGCGAAGTTACAGCGATCAACGTCGAGCGCGCAGAGAGCGCTTAAGGGGTTACAGTTTATTAACAAAACCACGAAAGGAAACAGCTGCGGTTGCGATCGCGACTGCGATTGCGATCAGATGTGGAAGAAAGTTGAGAAACGTTTCGAATCGCTTTCTAAAGAAGGGTTACTTGCGCGAGAAGATTTCGGAGAGTGCGTTGGTATGTGAAAAAAAAAAAAAAGAATCTATTACATAAAAACAAAACCTGTTTTAGATGTCGGAACAACAAACACTAATGATTTTTATTTTCTTAAAAATGAAAAATAAAGGGATGAAGGATTCGAAGGAGTTCGCGGTGAGTGTGTTCGACGCTTTGGCTAGAAGAAGAAGACAGAAACTGGAGAAGATAACAAGAGATGAGCTTCATGAATTCTGGTTACAGATTTCTGATCAAAGCTTCGACGCGCGTCTTCAAATCTTCTTCGATATGTACGTTTCTTTCTTTCTTTCCTGTTTTGTCTTTTTACGTTTATATAACTGTTACGGGAATAACGCATTGCAACTTGAAAAAAAGAAAGACAAATCCAAGTTCAACGAATACTTAATTAGTTGATGAGAGTAATGATTGACGATTATAAAGTTTATCTGTACTTAGTAGTTTTCTGAATAATGCAGATGAACTCTCTTATCAACTTGCATTTTTTTATAAGGTTTGTGTGTGTACGTTGATATCTATTTGAGTAAATTTTGTTAGTTACAGAAATTAATTAGCTCACCAATCACTCTTTGATAGGAGATTGTTATCTCTTTAGTGTGAGAGCCTACCGCAACTTCACAGTAATTTTCTACATTTTAGGGAATTAGCAAAGCATAAATTAAAGATACAGTAAGATGGCCAATGCAATTGAAATGTGTGTTGCATCATTTAAATCACGTGGTGTTATTAGCCGTTGGATCTGTTAGTTCACGCAATCGACGGTGAAAAGCATTGAGGGAGTTTGACTAATGGGCTGTGGTTTACTTGGCCCAGTAAAACAAACTTTGAACAGATTTTCAAAAAGAAGTTTCCTCTTTTTAGCTTTTTCCCGCAATTAGTTTTCTTGCAAGTGAGATAAACAATAGGCCATGACTCTTAAATCCACCAAATTCTGAACGATTTTGCGGTTTTACATAATTTTACCAAACATTTAGTTCAACTAATTTTCCCATTATTCTGTCATTTTTAACAAATTAAATAAAATTTTGCTTGTCATATATCATATATGCATCATATATGCATATAATTATTACTTTTCGATTAATGATTCTGCTATATATAGTTTTTGAAGTTCTGAGTGTTTTGTCACAGGGTTGACTGCAACGAAGACGGGAGGATCACTAGTGAAGAAATCAAAGAAGTAATAGATCTTTTTATAACATATGAATATGCAAACGCATAAGTTACTTTTACAAACAATAAAAAAGATCATAAATAACGTTTATCCTTTTGAACACACAGCTTCTAATGCTAAGCGCATCAGCAAACAAGTTAGCAAAACTCAAGGAACAAGCAGAAGAGTACGCATCTCTGATCATGGAAGAACTCGATCCAGAAAATCTTGGATACATCGAGGTTTAAAAAATAAAAAAATAAACAGACTATATATATTCAACACACTACAACGATTATTCTCTTAACCTTTTGTGTTGTTTCAGTTATGGCAACTCGAGACACTCTTACTTCAGAGAGATGCATACATGAACTATAGTAGACCACTTAGCACGACAAGCGTTGGAATGAGTACACCAAGACGGAGTCTCACTAAACCTCGTCATGTGGCTCGAAAATGTAGACAAACGCTTCAGTGTTTGGTTCTAGATAACTGGCAACGAATATGGGTTCTGTTATTATGGGTGATTGTTATGGCCGTTCTCTTCGTGTGGAAGTTTCTACAGTATAGAGACAAAGCTGGTTTTAAAGTCATGGGTTATTGTTTAACCACTGCTAAAGGAGCTGCAGAGACTCTCAAGCTCAACATGGCTTTGGTTCTGTTACCTGTCTGTAGAAACACCTTGACCTGGCTGAGATCTACACGCGCTCGAGCTTTTGTTCCTTTTGATGATAACATCAACTTCCATAAGGTAAAAAAAATACTCCATCCGTCTTGTTTTAATTGTTCTTTTAGATTTATACACATGTAAAGAAAATATTTAATTTTGTATATTAAAAAAAAAAACTTATTAGCTATATACATAATCAACTAATAGAAAATAGAATAGAAAATATAAAAATTTACATAACATATAAAAATAAACTTTGCATTAAAATTCTAAAACAACACTTTGAAACGAAACAACAAATGGAGTACTTCACTCTTCATCGATCCAAATTTTGAGACCTAGACTCTTTTTTGCTTCTCTGTGTTACAGATTATTGCTTGTGCCATAGTGATTGGGATACTTGTTCATGCTGGTACTCATTTGGCGTGTGATTTTCCACGGCTTATCAACTCGAGTCCAGAAGATTTTGCATTGATCGCTTCTTCCTTTAATGGTGTTAAGCCCACGTTCAAAGACTTGATTACAGGTGCAGAAGGAATCACTGGGATCTCTATGGTGATATTGACAACCATCGCCTTCACATTAGCATCAACTCATTTCAGGAGAAACCGTGTGAGGCTACCGGCACCACTTGACCGGTTAACTGGCTTTAACGCCTTTTGGTACACTCATCACCTTCTAGTGGTTGTCTACATTATGCTCATTGTGCATGGGACCTTTCTCTTCTTCGCTGATAAGTGGTATCAGAAAACTGTAAGCAGAAACTTAAATTTCACTTTGCTCTTATAATCAAGTGGTCAAAATGTTACTTAAAACCAATATATATCTGTTGAAACCTCACAGACTTGGATGTACATCTCTGTTCCTCTGGTGGTATATGTTGCAGAACGAAGTCTGCGAGCTTGTAGGTCCAACCATTACTCTGTCAAAATCCTCAAGGCAAACCACCCTTCACTGAGAAAACTCTCCTTCCTCTTAAGAATGTGTACATAACATGTTCCAACTCTTGATCTCTGCAGGTTTCTATGTTACCTGGGGAAGTACTCAGCTTAATAATGTCAAAGCCTCCTGGATTTAAGTACAAAAGTGGTCAATACATATTCTTGCAGTGTCCAACAATCTCTAGATTTGAGTGGTGAGTACTGATGACATATTCATAATGTTTAGCAAACATCTCGAGAGTTTCATATTACACCTAAAACTTTTTCCAGGCACCCATTTTCTATTACCTCTGCGCCAGGAGATGACCAACTAAGTGTTCATATCCGAACACTCGGAGACTGGACAGAGGAGCTACAACGAGTTTTAACAGTGGGTAAAGATCTTTCAACATGCGTGATTGGCCGGTCTAAATTCTCTGCCAATGGCAGCACTGATACATCACAGTAAATACCAATACACCTCCTTTGCTTCCTACTATATATTTAGATACCAATAAGTATTAACACGCCTTGTTGATTGATCCTGCATTGGCAGACGACCTAAACTATTAGTAGATGGTCCATATGGAGCTCCAGCACAGGACTACAGGAACTATGATGTGTTGCTCCTCATTGGATTGGGGATAGGAGCTACTCCTTTCATAAGCATCCTCAAGGATCTACTGAACAATTCAAGAGAAGAACAAACAGTAAGCAAGATTCAGTGCACCAGAAACCTTTTGCACCAAATACATAACATCTCTGTACTTGTTATGGCGCAGGACAATGAGTTCAGCAGATCAGATTTCAGCTGGAATAGCCATTCATCTTCATATACAACAATAACCCCAACTTCAACACAAGGAGGGAAAAAGAAAGCAGTGAAGGCTCACTTCTACTGGGTCACAAGGGAGCCAGGATCTGTCGAATGGTTTAGAGGAGTAATGGAGGAAATATCAGACATGGACTGCAGAGTAATAAACATATATATTCACCACTTGGCCTTAATTGAGCGATACACTAATATATTAATTCGTTTCATTTTTTTCTCGTGAAACAGGAGCAGATTGAGTTGCACAACTACCTTACAAGCGTATATGATGAAGGAGACGCAAGATCAACCCTGATAAAGATGGTCCAGGCTTTAAACCATGCCAAACATGGAGTTGATATTCTATCCGGAACAAGGGTAAGAAGAATACTAACATATGATCAGACCAACATTATGTGACCAAACCACTAACAAGAGATAACATTATTCATTGGAACAGGTGAGAACACATTTTGCAAGGCCAAACTGGAAGGAAGTCTTCAGTAGCATAGCAAAAAAGCATCCAAATTCAACAGTCGGTAAGTATTATTCTATACAATCAGCTGCTAATGAACTTATGCATTTACTTGTGAAAACTATTTATCGTATTGGTGTAGGAGTGTTTTACTGCGGCATACCAACCGTGGCAAAGGAGTTGAAGAAGCAATCACAAGAAATGAGTCAGAAAACAAGCACACGGTTTGAGTTCCATAAAGAGCATTTCTAATTCATGTCATCACTTTCCCTTTTGAGTGAGAGCTTGAAAATCAAGCCAGCCATTATTTTTTTTTTCTTCTTCTCATGCTAACTTCACAGTCACTTAACAAAATAGATTACATTCACTATGTCGCATGGAAACATTGTCCTGCATGTTTGTATAGACCGGCCTAAAGGCATGATCAAAATAACAACTAAGTTATAAGTTTCTTTACTGAATGAAATATACGCGTGTTTCAAGAGCGGACCAAATCTCTATTTCCATTCCTACAAGCTAGTAGTCACAGAGGAAGAACATATTAAACAAGAAAGTTTTCGTCGACAAATTGTCGTTTGCGTAAATTGGTACTGAAACGCATTCAAGAAGAAGAGAGTAGTGATCGATTGACTTTATATTTTCATACTTACAAGAGTATAAAAAAGCATCTATTCTATTAAAACTATAAAAGATTATGTAGTCGAACATATCAATGACTCACCAGCACAGTTCATAATTTTACACAATAGATACGGTTTATTTTGTGTTTGTGCTTCTTCTCAACCACATATATCTTTGTTTACTTTGGAGTAGTGTACTCCAGTGCCATATACCCTTAGATTTCAAGTTTTTTAATTGTACTTTGTGAAGACTTTGTAGCTACTGTGTTTTAGTGTGGTGTTATTGCAAGTAATGTTTCAAGGTGTTTACACCTTTAGATGATACGCATTTGCTGCAGCAATAGTAACAAACTCACGTTTAACCTTTTGTTACAAATAAGAGTTACTTCACACAAAAAAATGTAAGCGTCTTTCAAGAGGTGACCGTAATCACTATCTCCATTACCACAAACTGTGATACTAAAACGCATTCAAGAAGGAGAAGAGACTAACGCCGTGTACCAAAATGGCAAGAAAGAAAGTAAAAAGAGAAGTTTTAGAGTTTAATCATCTCTGATTTTTCTGAGAAGTTTAGAAGCCCAGCTTCGGACACGTCTCTTAAGCGTATAACCCACAAACACTCCAGCGACAAAGAAAACAGCGCACAGCTTTGAACACGTCCATGCAGATACTCCACTGCCACCATAAACATATAGTCACAGATGAAAAGCTGAACATAAGTAGCGTACACACTACACTAGACATAACAAGTAAACACTAATTGCATATTAGTCAAACAAAAAAAAGGGTCTAATCTCAAACATGTTTGTCCTATAACCGATCTGATCGGTTCTGTTCCTCAGGTATAGTAAGAACTATAACGAGTCTGGCTAAGTAAGGATCTTAGGTCATTACATTACAAATTCAAAATCTTTCTATGATGAGTAGATTACCTGGGAGGTCTTTTGACCAAAATTGCGGAAGTGTCGTATGTAGTTGAGTTACCGCCGGCTTGTTTCTCCTTGATTAGATTATCGGCAAAATCAGAAAGAGAAGAGGAGGAAGAAGAAGCTGCCGATTTCGCATCTATCACCATCTTGCTGAAAAACTTCTCCACTCCTTCCATCCCTCGCCAACCGATTTGGGGTTTTAGGGTTCGCTATGCCGGTGAGGAAACTCTCTGGCTAGAATAGAGACTTGCCGCCGCGCGTTGACCAAAAAACAAAAAGGACAAAATTGGAATTTTGTAACATAAACCGATCGCAATTCAAAAGATAACCGATCAGTTACCCATTAGTTGGTATATGAGTGAAATGTTTCAATTTAATTAATTTTGCTTTTTTTTCTTCCAAAATGTAAATACAGGAAATTAAAATTTTCTGTAAAATGATGAGAAACAATGTCAAAACTGATATGAGTTTATATCTTACCAATGAAAGATAGTTCTTATTTAAGAAACTTTAAAATGTTAATTTTTTAAATGTTTGTCAGTTTGCAATTAATTTAAGATTTGATTATTTACATTTACTTAAAAATAAAAATAAAAAAATATTATAAACATAAATAATATATTTATTTAGATACTCTAACAATTAATACAAGAGATTACAGAACATTTTTTAAACTATAAAAGTTCATGTAGTCAAACATACATGATTATTCAATGACTCACCAACACAGTTTTATAACTTTAGTATTTTACACGATAGATATCTTCCACCGGACCACCAGATGTAAGTTCGTTATTTTCCAATTAGTACCATATTCAATCACTTTCTTTCTTCTTGACCGAGTCGATAATCTTGAGAACCATAAGGACTAAAGGCTTCGAGGAACAAGTTAGATTTACGCCGAGGATTAAGTCCCATGTCATTACACAAATCATCCGCATGCTGAATGCTGAAGGTAGATATGCAATGACGTTTATAGAATCTGCTCGATCTTCTCATCACTTCCATCTCCTTGGAGAATTGATCCAACATTTTCTCTTTGCTCGGTAACTTGAATTTTCCATCCACTAGCCGGCTTAACCACAGTGAACGTAGCTCTGATGTGTGTAGGTTCGAGTTGCTTTGAACGTATCCCACGAAACCCATGTTTGGTATCAATGGATGGATTGTTCCCCTGAAATGTAATCAGTTTTTGTTATTATAAGCAATGCTCCAGTTTCATAATCTAGCGTTTAGTTTACTATATTGACTTTATTTTATAAGTGCATGTACCTGTAAAGAGGCATAACACCGTATGGAAACTCAAGCCAAGTTCGAAAGGGTTCAGGAACAATGGCTTTGAGCTTCTTCTTGCCATCATAACCAGTCGCGAGTATCACAACATCAGCTTCTAGGGTCGTCCCATCCTCAAATTCAATCCCTTCATCATAAAAGCACCATTTTGATGTTTTCTTAAACCGGATCATACCCTTATCCGCTTCCTCAAAGAAATTCTCCGGTATGATCGCCATTTGACAAGAAGCATAGTCTTCTTCAAATGAATGGTCCGGTTTAAGACCATATTTCTCTAGAGGAAGCTTCCACGTAACATATGATTCGATGAACTTGGAAACCACCGCACGCTGTATTAATGTCATACGTTTATAACAACTTAGAAAATCAATATATAGAGACAAAAGTAATAGGTCTTTTAAGATCACAAACCAGAAGAGAGAATATGAGGCAAAAGAGACTTCTAAGGAAGCTTTGGTTAGGCCTATCATGGAGGAACTGAGAAGCTCTTGTAGAGTAGAACAAGAAGAATGGTAGACCCCATATCCAGTAATGTGGGAACACCCAATGTGTTGTTCTCACAACCATTGTGCATGCTTGTCCACCTTCTCCTGCAAAATTTATATATTTTATTTAGTTATTGGAATCATATTTATTTAATCTGTCGGTTTATATATTACAAAACTTTTGAGAAACTGTTTGATTGTACCAATCAGAAAAACAGTCCAAAAATCCAACCGAAAACGTTATATTATATTTTGATTTTGAGCCAATTGTTACTAGAATATATAATATATGTACCATGGTTGGCTAAAGCAGACTCTAAAGCCAAATCAATGGCGGATTTCTTATAGCCAATGACGGCGACTTTCTTGCCACGGAGGAGATGAGAAGCTTCTTCTTTGTCTAATTTGCAGTAATCCATCGAATGCATCACTTTTCCTTTGAATATCTCGGCCCCTTTCATCGCTGGAAACGTCGGAATTCTTGGTACGTCGCCGAATTTTCCGGTGCACACTACCACGAACTCAAATGCATGCCACTACACACATATGTAGGAAAAAAAAATATTATGCAATGCTTCACAAATAGACGTAAACAGCTTTAAAAGCACAAGAAAACAAGAAGACGACGTAAATGATGCATGCAATAGTTTACAACAGCTATTTGGAATTTCATTATAAGATTTAGATTAAAAACTATAGTTCATATATACCATATTTAAAATTTCTTTTTCGCTAACTACAAAAGTTACATGGCTATTATAAATTCTAGAAAGATTAGTATTTGTGTCACATAAAATTATAGAGATCAATTTGGGATTTAATTTGAGGAACAAAGGTTTAAAGAAAAAAAAAATCATACAAAATAAATCTAAAATGAAATTATTTGAGGATGCAAAGGGATCTGCATGTAAGAAAACATAAGCAAATTTATGAGATGGCGCCATGGCGGCTTGTAAAAAGAATTAAGACAAAACCTGAATATCTCCAGCTTCTACGTTCTGAACAGCAACTTCCCAAACAGGTTTTCCAGGCAACAAGTTGCCGTAAGCACCGAGGTCAACCAGCTGTGAAGTTTCTCCGTCACCGGTGTACCTAACTTCAATGACCTTAGAGCCAAACTTCATGAACTTTAGGAGATCAAAATGCTTAGCATAAGATTCCAAGTAATCTAATATCTCAACGTAAGATGGGAAAGTAGTGTCATCTCTATTGGGCCATGGAAAGTCAGAGAACTCGTAATCAACTCGTGTCGATTGTAACTTGGTTGTCTCGTAAGAGCAGCTCTTCCAAACACCTCCCACCGAATCCGAGGCTTCGAAAACGGTCGGGTTGTGATGAGCCAAGTGCTTAGCGGCTGCTAAACCGCTAACACCAGCACCGATGATAGCTACTCTGGAAGAAGTGAGTTTATTGTAGTTAGAAGCCATTGAAGGAGCTAGAGAGAGTGATGATAGAAAAAATGGTTTTGATGAAGAGCGTTTTGAGTTGTTTTGTGAGTTTGCATGGGGGCATATATATAAGGTCCTTTTGGGTCGGGTCGGGTCAGGTATAGTGTATTCGGGTATGAATTTTATTAGGGAGCACGTGGTTTCGCTTCAGGGAGGTTTGAAAGATCTAAAGCATTGTTCTTTCTTTGAGAAATTTGGTGGTTGTTTTGAGGAAATTTCTGCAAGCGTGCGTTGTGAGATCAATGATTCGGTTTTGTATTTGATTTGTTAAATTTCTAAGTATTTTCAAGAAGTCTAATGGAATATTTCTTTTTGTTGTTGTTTATTTAACTTGCTTTGTCTTCGTAAATTTGGTTAAGAGCTTATTATATAGTGTATATATGGTTGACTAACGTATTATAAAACAAATAGACAAAACCTCCGCTCGGTTATTATTTAGTTCTCGAGATCTCTTCATGTAGACCTCGGTGAATACAACAAATCTTCAAAGTTTAAAATATCATTTGAGAAAGTTAATCCATGGGAATGCGATGGTAGCTTTTTATTTTCCATTGTGACAAATTGAATGTTTTTAGTAATTAAGCTTCTGCGGCATATTTCCAATTCCACGCTTTGAACAAAATGGTTATTATACTTAATCTACTTTTACATAACTATTTGTATTGGTATTAATATATTATATAGTGCTAATGAATTATCATCCCCTCCCATTTCTGCATTTTAAATGGGACAAAACAGGTCATAAATATTTTATCTAATTGGAGAGAAGACTTTGTAGAGTGACATATGGATCGATTTTTTAAAACAAATCTAATTCTTTATACATTTATTCACAAGATCTTGTTTATCTACCTGGCGGTATATATAAAGAAACTAAATAGTTTATGTGATGGATTAACTGATTAACTAATTATATGATATATTGTTACTTGTATATAAGTATACTACTAGTTTAGTTTTGCATAATGCCAATATAATATACATGTACTTTCTGAAAATAGTTGTATGAATATGAAACATGTGATAATATTTAGGACATTAACAAAATTAGCAGAAAAAACTCAAAATAGTTTTAGTTTTATGTACAAATTAACTTTTCTTTTGTATATTATATCTATATATAATAGCAAACTACTTTTTGTTTTCTGTTGTAATCATATTTTTTATAGAAACAAATAATCCATCCAGTGAATTTATCATACTTTATAATTTAACGGTTAAGATATTCCTTTCTTTATAAAATATGACATCATCAAACTATTTAGTGAAATATGTGTTCTTCTCTTACACATTACACACATTTTTTAATTTCTAAACGATACATATTTTACACATCTTTTTAATTATAAACTACGCTTTTTTATACACTTCTTACTACACATCCTCTTAATTCCTCATACACACCACAATCATTGTCAAAATTAATGAAAGTTCTATATTTTATCCTCATATATTTCTTTTTATCATCTTCATTTTTGTTTCATACAAAATATTTCTCTCTGCATTTTTGTTATCTCTAGTTTGACCGCTGTTATGATACACCTTTGATCTCCTTTGCATCAGATACATCAAATTGGTTTGTTTATTATTTTTGTGGGTTGGTTTGTCATTAGTTTATGGTCGGTTTGCCTCATAATTAAACATCATACCAAAATGGTTTGGTTAACTGATAGTTATATGAAAAACTTTATAAACGAACATATGTAATTCTTTGTTAAATATATGTGATTCTTTATTGAACATATATAACTCTTAGTATAGTATATAGATAACTAAGAGATACTAAATTACCTTATTCGTAACAAAAATAATTTTAGACAAAGTAAAAAGGTTTTAGAGAAAGAAAATTTTGAAAAATCAACTAGATAGACATTTGAACAATTAAAAATAGTTGATTTTTATGTTGAGTTTTTCTCCAACTCTTGCATCTGTTTCCTTATCATATTGAGTCATAATTTATCACTACACCTAACTTAAGCATATGTTCAGTTTACACACATCCACATTTAGATACTGTAAAATGGTATCATAATGAGAGAGACAAAAGATGGAGTGATATATATATATATATATATATATAGATATATATTATTTTGCTTATTTTATAATTAAATCTTAAAATATATTTTATTTGATGACCAAAAAAGAAGATAGTTTATCTTGATAAAAAATTTAACCACTTATATTTGGCATTTTATTTCTATCACATAATATTATATGTACAATATTTCTCAAAACTTGTGTATGATAAATTAAAAAATATGTTAAATAAATGAATAATATAAAAAATATTATATATATATATATATTTTATTAATACTGTTAGACAATTTAAAATTCTACTAAAGAATATATATGTCCACGTGGTTTTTTTCTATAATTTATAATTGAGAAATACCAGATTACCTTTAATTTACTAAGCAATTTTTATAAAATCAAATGTGGCTATACTATATATAGTACACTATATTTGCAATAAGTACTGTTTGCTACATGATATAAAAATGTCACAAATTACAATCAAACCATAAGAGATTTTAAAAATGAAGAGCTATACGGTAATACAACATTTTTGAGGGAATGTATCGATCATTGTAACATAGTATTTAACTGCAGATCTTTAAATGCATAGCTTCCCTGGACCCTAGTGATACCAAAAAAAAGCTTCCCGAAATGTTGGCTTGAATAACATATTGGCTTCGGTGACAGAAAAATAAACAGAAATTCATCTTTAAACTAGCGCTAATAAATTATGGTTTTAGACAGGTCCATAACAGAACGAGACAGTGATCTCTTCGTTTGTTTTAAATTGTCGATGTTACCGTAACAGGTTTTGTTTATTGCCACAATCTCATAGGCTAATAAGTACAGCCTATTTTTTCAAACCCATTCATTTTATCATCACAACTCGTGATTGAAATTTGAAAGTGAAACAACCAGATGGACTTAAATGTAGTCTAACTATTCCAATAAAATACAAGATCTTAAGAGCATTGTCATATACTATAAGATGAGTTTCTTAGACTATATTTTAATATTAAAATAACAATTGTATTAAAACTATTTTATGAAAAAGATATTAAGCACTTATAGTATGATATTTATAGAACCATTTACTAATAAATTTGTCAAAGTATCTTTTACAAGAGACAATTCTCACGTTTTTCTTTACTTTTTCAAGGTGAAAACGGCCCGGTGCTGGTGGCCTAGGTTTTGATTATCACCGAGAAAAATAACGGAAAATAGTATGTTTCATTTTTAGATATCTTTGGTGGATAGACTTTAGAATCTTATTTTAATCATTTGTTGGTCTATTCTTTAATCTGTCTTTCTTTTTTCTGTCTAGTTCTAGAACTGTGACTATTATATATTAATTTTCTTCTTGTCTCTACTAGTCTACTAACAATATTATTCTAAATCTTTAGTCCTAAAATTTAGTTTTAAATAATAATCAAGGTCTTAAAACTCTAAAAGTACGTGTCCACATTAGTTTTTAGTTTTAAAACGATAGACAAAAAAAGTCTAGCCTTATAATTTATACTAAAATCTGATCTGCCCATCCATGGATGTTTTTAGTTCGTACATTTTTATACTTGATATTTATTTTTTATGATTAATGTTATAGATTTTAGATATGTTATCATATAACTAATTATATTTAAAAAATTAAATTGAATCAGATAATATAATTATTTTAATATAAATATCTGAACCCGAATATAGCATAATTTCAAAATAAAAATATATATATTTTAAAGAAATGATAGATACATGAACGAATATCCAAATGCTTATGTTTAACTGATTATGTAAACAAATAAAAAAATTATTAACCGTTTTGAATTTTTATCACGAATGAAACAATTTCATTTAAACATGTCAAATTATCATGGTTAATATGTATAATAAATTTTGTCGAAGTATTATGGTAAATATAATTAATAAAGTAGATAAGAAGAGTGGAAAAATGTATAAAACTCTTTAAAATATGTAATTTATGTTTTATAATTATGTAAAAAACAATATGTACATGAATAGGTATTTGAATGTCTATGCATAATTATGTAAACAAAAAAATAATGTATAAACTGTTTTGAATTTTTATCATAAAAAAATATTTAAAACTGACAAATTATTATAGTTAACATGTAAAATAAATATTATGAAAATATTAAGGTAAAAATAATTAATGAAATAGTTAAGAAAAGTATTTTTTTTGTAAAATTGTAATAAATACTTTAAAATAAATAATTTTGGTTTTGTATTTTTCTAATAAATGTGTGGAATTATTTAGAAAATAGTAAATAAAATTGTTAGAATATGTTTAAAAAATATTCAAAAATAATTTAATTTAGGCAAGTATTATTTTATACTTATGTTTTAATAAGCTAGATTTAACTATCAGATATAATTATGAACTACACACCGCACATTCAGGCTGAATGATTATTTTTGAATGATTCAGCTATCTTTTTAAAAGAATATTTTCTTACTTGTTTGTCTAAAAGAGACACGTCAACAAATTCAAATATATATAGTAAAATAAAAATGAGTCTGAAACTAATAAACATGGCTGCCAATTTTGTTAGTAGCAGTATATAATTAATAAATGGATGAAAGTAATAGCACAGTATAAAATAGTTTGTATTCGTCAAATTTATAGATATTATAAGTTTATATCCTCTAACTAAAATGTAATTCGAATAAGATAAAAATACATGGTGATAAAAGACAAGAAAATATAAATTGTCTAGAAAACTAAAGGAGCATATACTCCATCTGTTTCATAATAAGTGTCGTTTTAACCTTTTGCACACAAATTAAGAAAATATTTAATTTTGCATATTTTCTATAGAAAAATATTATTACCCATACACTTAATCATATTTCAGCCAATAGAAAATTAAACTGAAAAATAAAATCAATAAATTATGCATTGAAATCATAAAACGACACTTATTTTGTAACGAAAATTTTTCTCTAAAACGACACTCTTTGCGAAACGGACGGAGTATTAAGGAAATACACTTATACAGCTTATACAAAGAACTATTCATTGTTCTGTCAAATTAATATTTTTTTCAAAATTTCTTAAATTAAACAAATTTCTTTTCACATACATATACAAACAAACACAAGTCTGCTAAGATAAGACTAGTCTTTTTTTGGGGTTGACCATTCTTCTATATGCGTTAATATATTTCGCATGCACGAAAAAACAATATGCATTTACCCGTTCATATCTTCTTCTTTTTTTGAACAACCATCCATTAAAACAAAGCTTGAGAATCATCCCTAACCATTTAGTCAATATCTATAAAATATTTTTATATATCCAAGTCCAACTCATACATATCATGGAGAAATGAGAATCATCCCTAACCATTTAGTTAATAATGTTTAATTAGGCATACCGTATACACATAATGGCCGTATATTAACACGTGTACCGAGTAAACCAACTTTTAAGTTGTGAGTGTGGGCGATCTACATGTCCGTAAAAGCCAAAACACACAAAAAACATTAAGCTAAGTAACAAGTATACTTAACTTGGATGATGGTCAACTATAATATATTGTGAATAAATAATCACATTCTAAGAAACAGATTAAATTAATCTCGAAATCTACAACTATACAAGTAAAATTCATTTTGTTAGTTAACGGAGTCAAGTTAGTCTTATTAAGAACCAAATCATTTGAAAACAGAGCAATATCCGATAAACCTGAGCATCGTTACTATAAATATGTAATTCTTATGTATATAGTCCTACAAATATGGTATAATAAGTGGAAAGAAGAGGAAGCAACAAAGAAAATGAGGAGTTTGGAGGATACTCAAGTAGAGGAGACAAAGTTAGGAATGTGGTTCGAGAAAATTATAAATGGAAGAGAGTAAATACATTGTACCATTTTGATTGTTTGGTACGAATCAACTTTCTTACGATCAATTGCTATTTTGCAATATTCTTGTCCTGTTTTTTTGAAATATTGTGGTAGTTTCAGATCTTAGGTGCATATTTTTATTTTAAAAAAAAATTGAATAATTTTTGAAAATTTGGATTTAAGAGACAAATTTTTGTACAAAAGAAAGTTTGAATTCCGGATACAAAACTTGTATGTCCTTGTAACCTGTCTATCTATACCTTTTTGTGATAAAAAGTGAAGATGTTATTATCAATTGTTTGTTGTTACTATAATCAACATTCAGCAGTAAAACATACTCCCTTGTCTTCCAATAAAGGGTATGTTTTAAAAAAATTAGACTTAATAAGAAAATTACATATAAAATTTTAGTTATTAATGCATATTTTTTTATAATTAACTATTTCTCACAACTTTTAACCAATAAAATTTTAGTATACACAATTATATTTTTTGAACTTTACAATTTAGTATTAATTAATATATTCAAAATGTAAAAAATATATTTTTTGAAACAATTATTTTCTAAAAAATGGATCTTTTGAGAGAGTATTATTAATTGAGAGTTATGGACAATATTAATCAAATTGTTTGTTGCTTAGTAGCAGCACAAGAAATTGATTTCTTTGTGATTTAGATTCAAAATTTATTTAATGTGGTGTATTATTCTTTCACAATCTTTTAAAAGGTAATTTTGTGAAAATGTTTAAAAGTTATGAACCTTTATGATAAACATCCAATATGATTTAAAGTAAATGGGCATTTGAAATATTCTTATGTTTTAGAATATCCCTTAGTTAAATCTAGTTGTCGATAGATAAATAAAAATTTAAATTTTTAGTTATATTAGACTTAGAAGAATGTATACTTTTTCAAAACAAACATTTTCTTTTTTTAATAAATCAAAAAGGATTTATATTTAGAATAGTAAATACTGGTAAAATTATGCATTTTTAATTATGCATTTTTTAAAAGTTTCATCATTCAAATTAGAAGTGTAAAAAGACAATTCAATATACTCTGCTAAAACGAAAATGAAAGAATATAGATGATAGCCACTAATAGAATTGATGGAATGAATGCGAGTGGAACATTTTTGAGTGGAAAGATTAAAGAGGATAGAGAAATAGATTCATTCCTCCAATTCTCATGCAAAATAGAAGATGAATATGTTCTACCTAAATTTGTTTATTCATTCAATCTTAATGGATGAATGGGTTTAATTACTTTTTAACCCAAATGATACAAATTTAGAAAAATGCTTTCACTAATTTTTATTCCACTCAAATGTACAAATTTAGAAGAATGCTTAATTACCAACTTTTGTTTCTTTAAATGTAATTGTTGTACATTCAAAGATTGACAAAATTTAGGAATATTAATAATAATGGGCCTAACGAAATTTAGAAAGAAATTTCCATGTTTTTGGTAGTGTTATTGGTCCAAATGGTAATGGGCCTAAAGAAACTAACTTCAGGGGCACATATCAAAATTTTCCCTTGGACGAATGTTGAAGCTTTGGAAGAAGAAAAATACAAGAAATGTTGGCTCAAATATTTGAATCTTACTAGCCAAAATGACAAATGAAGTATTGTTGTTCATGAAAAATCCTCAGCTACCACATCGTTTTTTCTTCCTCTTTTCAACTTTGCTCAAACTCCTTGTGCATGTTAATCGAATCCTGAATCATGGCACTACCAAAAACGTGGGAAGTTCTTGTACACACTGCATCAAAACATGGCCAAACACTCCGTCAATTTGTTATCAAACAAAGAGATTGATGATGTACAAAACAACGTAAAATCACAGGACCTAAACCGCTCCCTATCATGTCATGGTGCAAGAAAAGTCTAGTAGGTTCAGTTCCTGGTTGTCGAGCAAATAGTCAAGGATATTTATCTTATTAAAATATATGTTACGTAAGGAGCCAACTGTCCCCCAAAAATATCTGAGATTGCATCAACGATGGGACCAAGATATAGCATTAAAGGTGAAAGAAATTAACATGTACCTTACAGCAAGTTACACAAGAGTACACAGCATCGGACTTTTCGCCTTTCATTTGTAAGGAGCGAAAATGATGCTAGAGTTCTGGCCACCAAAGCCGAAAGAGTTTGACAAGGCTGCTTTGATATCCAGTCTCTCCTTCTTAAGACCCACAAGCAGCTTTGTATCCTGATCCATCATTTCGTAATGAAGTTATGATAATCATTCAGAGATGTCGTAGAACTAGAATTTATCAGTCATACCACTTCTTTGTCTGGATTCTGGAGGTTGATATTTGGATGAACCCATCCTGTCTTTATTGCCTGTAGGGTGAGAATGTCACATCATATTATTGTTTTGTCTATTCAAAGAAAATTGATTTTTTTTTTTATACACAAGTTCCTTTCATGTAGATATAGTGATGTCTAGAGACTTAAAGTGTCATTAACCTGAACGGTTGCAACAGCCTCCACGGCCCCAGAAGCTCCCAGTAAGTGTCCAATCATAGATTTTGTCGAGTTTACCCTTAGCTGCAAAGTTTTCAGAAAGCATGTAAGAAAATACAGACATAAGTATATCTACAAGACAGGAAATGCGGTCTAAATAACAAGAGTTTTACCTCAGGATTTTGGCCAAAACAGTGAGAAAGAGCGTGGTACTCCTTAAGGTCTCCAGCTGGTGTAGAGGTAGCATGAGCATTCACGTAATTTATGTCTTCCTTAGAAATCCCAGCATGAGCTAACGCTTTCTCGATAGAGAGGATGACACCAGCACCTGCAGACATTAGATATCTCTTTCAGTAAAAAAAAAGGTTGAATGAATCAAGAAACCATGGGTAAGTAGAGCCTAGAAATATGCTATGCATCTTCTCATAGTTATCGCTTGAACTTTAAAGGAAAGTAAAAACAGGCAAAGGAAAAAAAACTCAGTGGATCAGAGAATTAAAATAACTAAGGGGTAAAAGAGATGTACCATCAGGACGTGGTTCGGTTATATGGTATGCATCACATGTGAAACTACCCCCAAGGAACTCTGCGTATATAGTTGCTCCTCTTTTCTTCAAAAGTAGAGTATATCAGTTTATAAGCTTTGAAAAACATTTTCATTTGTGACAAGGACGAAAAGAGTTAGACTACGAAGGCCTTGAAGAACAGAGGTGGCCAGGTAGTATGGAGCAAAAGACATAAAACAAGAGCATCCGTTTCTGACAAACCTTGGCATGCTCAAGTTCTTCTAAAAGCAGAACTCCAGCACCCTCTCCCATGACAAAACCATCCCGATTCTGTTTAGCAACCAAAATCAGGTTTAGTAGATCTTTCAATATTATACATGTCTGCAAAAAATCTTTACAGTGCCAAGACAAAGAGAGTTAACAGAATTGGTTTCCCCCAATGTTTTACAATGGGTATCATTAGGAAACCTTTAATGCATTAGAGACCTTAGGGAGGTCTTGAAACAAGAGACAAGAACAATACACTTCCCACATATTTTGAAATCCACCGTTTTTAGTAATCAAGAAACAAAAGGAACAATAAGAGTCATAAAATAAAAAGAAGACAGTAGGAAAATGGTGGAAAATTACACTATCCCAAGGACGAGAAGCTTTGGTGGGATCATCATTATTTTCTGAAAGAGCCCGGCAGGCAACAAAACCTCCCAACCCTGCATCGGTACACATGAGATGAGATTTTTCTGGCACAAAAGTTTGGTAACAAAGGGATGCATGTAGTATAAAGGCAAGAGTATGCACCTATTGGAATAATAACCGAGTCAGAGCCACCACAGAGCATTACATCCTAAACAAAAGACAGCCAAGTGTTAAACAAAAGTAGTTTCACCATAAACACTTGCCATATTATAATAAAAGTTCCCAGTGGATGGATACTTACAGCTTCACCTCTAGTAATGTGGTTTGCCGCATTCAGAATACAAAAGTTTCCCGTGGCACATGCAGTTGAAATAGAGTAGTTTGGACCCATCCATCCCTAATGTATCATAACGAAGAAAAGTCAGAAACTTACAGGAGCAGCCAATTGATTGGTATAACGACATAATATCAAAAGTTGGTCACAGACCAGATCCAAGGCAAGCATAGCGGAACCCATGTTTGTGGTTGCAAAAGGTACACAAAAAGGATTCATCTTCCTGTAAGAGATTTTCAAAGCTTCAAGCGCATCGTAAAAGACCTGTATCCATCCACATGTGCAGTGGCAAATGCAACAATTAGAATATTTTCCCCCAATATTTTCTGACCATGATCAAAACAGAACAACAACCCTCTGCCCCAAAACTGTTTCAAAACAATAAGATACCTTCATGCCTCCCATAGCTGAGCCAATCAAAACTCCACATCTTGATTTATCAAACTCTGCCATAACATCCTCAGTTACACCACCATCCTCCAAAGCCTTCTTACCAGCGGTTAGAAGATAAAGCATGAACTTGTCCATCCTTTTCGAAAGTTTAGGAGCAACCAACCCTTCAGTCGAAAAAGATTTAATCTCTCCAGCGATTCTCTTCACAAAGGCAACACACAGAGTCAGAAAGAAAACCAGCCAAACTTCAAAAACTTGCAAGAGCCTCCTGAAATATATAAAAACGCTTACTGTAGGAAATGCAGAACAGTCAAAACTCTCTATATGGCTTACACCACTTTTCCCTTGTAGCAAATTCTCATAAAAAGTATGTGGGTCATGACCTAGCGGCGTTTCAACTCCCATGCCAGTGACAACAACTCTGCGTGGCTCTAAAGGAAGTCTCTTGCTAACCATTGCTTCTTTCTCCATCTCTAGAGTAGTGACTTGCCCTAATAACCCAATAAAGAAACTAACTTTGCTTCAAACTGAATCTCAATGGCATTAGTAAATTAGATGGGATTGGTATTATTATACCAGAGGATGATGCAGCTCGATTGAATCTCCTTTGCTTTGGATTCAAGAAAGTGTTATTGGGTTTACTAAGCAGTCTCCTCAGGCGGCTACTACTACTACTACTCCTAGTGTTGAATTGAATCAGTCGGTCTCCGACGGTGTGAGTGGCGGAGGACATGCAGGCAGCTACTAGCGAATCGCGTAAAGGAGATGCGTGACATGAAGACGCACCACCACCACCACCCATCATTCTCGAGTAAACGAGAAAGGTGTGAGAATCTAGCAGAGGAAGAAGAAGAAGAAGATTGGATTATTCTCGAGTAATGATTATTTGATCGATCTCTCTCTCAGTTGAGTGTTTGGACGCGTGAGTTCTTGCGAGGAGGGAGACGCCAAGTCGTTGTTTCTCTCAACATCTCAAAGCGCCAGAAAAGGGGAATAGAAAGTTATTAATATTTTAATATATTTCCCCCAAAATATTAACGACCAGAATAAATTATTTCATTTTTTTGTGGCTTTTTTTATAGAGAAATTAAAGTTTTTTTTTGTTTAATTAATTGAGGGAAATTTTAGTAAATGACTATACGCCGAATAAAAAGTTGCTTTTCACAAAAAAAAATTGTGTTTATTTAGTCGTAAATGTTTTCGAAAATTAGATTTTGTGTAGAATAAAAAATATTGTATAACCAACCACCTCGGTGTTATCGAAGAAAGAAGCGACACTAAAGTCAATATTTTATTCAACACTAAAAGTCTTTTTTAACAAAAACTATTAAAGTCAATACTTTATTCATTCCAGTGTCGTCCAGTGATAGGGCAAACGAATAATTTTTATCTTTGGAATGTTCATCCGTTCATGCAGTTCTAAAAGAATTATCATTGATTTTTTTTTTGCCAAATAGAATTATAAGGTGGAGTATTTCTTTTACTCCAACTTTAAGTTAATTCGTCGGATATGATAGTGGGATAGTAGTTAAGTATGCATCCCCGTTACTCAGCTGCTTTGGCTATATTCTATATCATGCATATGTTTGGATGTGGCTGGCTTTGTATTATGTCTATGTGCCGAGTTTATAGAACTAGATAAAACAAAATTCTACATCTTTTTGCCTGCTCCTACGCATACACCATATGGTCGAGCATAGAAAGTAAGTTAATGGGAATAGGCTTTGCGGTTATTAACCTAGCCGAATCAAAAAGTTTGGTTTTTGATTCAGTTCGGTAAGAAAGTTCGGTTCAATTCAGCAACTAATAAAAATTTGGAATTTGCATCGGTTAGTTCATTTTGTTTTTTTTTAAATTTACCTAAAAGCTTAACCAAAATTTTACACCAAAATAATCAAATTAACCGATTTTTTAAAGAAATTATTCAGTTTAAATTGGAAATTTAACCGAACTAACCACAAAACCAAAATTTGATATAAAATTTTGAAACAACCAAACCGAAGCAAACTAAATTAATTTTTGGTTCACTTCCACCAAATGGGAACTTCGACGGCATCAGATTGGTATGATACTTTGAACCATCCATCTTCTGCAAATGGGTCAGCAATCTATCTTAATCTTGTAAAAGTCTGGGCTTGTAATTTTATGGGCCTCTAAAAGCCAGCTAAGAGTTTCAGTTACGGTCTTCTACGGTCACCATAACTTCCGCGAATGTATAAGAAATGAAATGGTGACTTCACGTATATCTAATCACCGGTTTATCGACACGTATATATGTAGATAACACGAGTTGCTTTATTAATTAATAAAAATGTTTCTTGCATTTTCATTTCCACAAGTATTTCATACGTTCATCTAAAATGTATAACGTAGCGTCTAATGACGTGTGTGTAATAGACCAGACTAACGCAATATGACATGATTGGACTTTACTTTTTGAAGAAATTTTAAAATTTCCTTTCCCGTTTTCTTACCCCAGTAATAATTTCCTTTCAAGTTAAAGTTTTCTTTTTCAGAATAAAAAGGTTCTTTAATTTGGTTTTGCTTGTAGTATATAAATCAGGCTTTTTCAGAGTTCGTCCACATCATTAATTCATTATTGTAAATATACTTTTTTCTTTTATTTTCCTAGCTTTCTGCTGAATTACCACTGAAAAATAACAAATTTGAGAACAAAACCTTAAAATAATATTTGTGTAAATAAAAACTCTAGATAGACAAGATTTTGAATTCTATAATCGAGAAAACAATTTGGGTTATATGTCACGATTATTATTATCAAAAATAGTTAAGTATCTTAGATATATGCATAAAAAATGTGAAAAATAAAGTTTTGCAAACAAGAATTGACATTTTTTTTTTAAAGTCGTATATTGTTGTTTCTCCAAAAACTCTCGACGACCAAACTCCCGACGCGGAGACTTTAGAAAGGAAAAAAAAAAGAAGATAATTATCCTCTGTAATCTCGTATCCAGAGTTTCTCGATCAACGATCTCTTACTCTCTTACCTTTCTTCGTGATCCTAATCAACAATTTTATTTTTTTGACTTTTTAAAAATTGTAATTTTGGGTTTATGCGTTGGCACAAAAAGATTGACTTTTGAAAATAGCGTAGTAATGAAGCACATTCTGGGTTGATTCGTTTTGAGTTGAAGAAGACATTGATTTTGTCAAAGTTACCTTCTTGTTTTTTTTGTTTATATAAAGAAATTCTTTTTTTTCCTTTTCCTTTACTCTTTTCTCTATCCAAAGTTCTGTAAGATTCTTAGATTCTCCTCCAAAGTTTGAAGCAAAAGGAGAAGCTAATAAAGGAGGTCTTTTTAAGATTCTCCTTGTTCCTGCAGTTTCGTGATTCGATCGTTTCGTGTATCCTCAAAAAGCGGAGAAGTAAATCGTGTTTTAGATTTTTTGGGGTTTCGTAGAAGCATACTGAGATCTTATCTCTGATCCAGGTTTTCGCCTAAATTTTCTCAAGGTAGAGGCTTTGATTTTTCAGGCATCTTGAATTGCTCCATGCTGAATTGGTTGCAGGTTTAGGGTTTATTCATGTGTTGATTGATTCAAATTCCTGTTTTTGTTTTTAATGTGGCTTTTGATGTTTGGAAATGAATTGAAGGGTTTCTGCTGAACCAGAGAGATTCCACGGTTTGTGCAGGTGAAAGAAGTTTAGCTGCAATTGACTATGAGCAGATAGATAGTTACTATTAGGAGGAGGCAACATGGGTTGGTTTAACAAGATCTTTAAAGGCTCTACCCAGAGGTTCCGGGTTGGGAATGACCACAATCACAATGGCTATTACGAGAGCTATCCACATTCTTCACATGATGAGCCGAGTGCTGATACAGATCCTGATCCTGACGAAAGTCATACTCAGGAGCCATCTACCTCTGAGGTTACTATGACTGATTATAATACTTAGCTCTGGTTTGTACTCTTACTTCAACTCTTTCTTGTTTTTCTTTTTACTAGGAGAATACATCGAATGACCAGGAAAATGAAGAAATAGACCGTGCAATCGCATTGTCTCTATTAGAAGAGAGTCAAGGACAGACAAATACAGGCGCTGGTGAGTCCATATTTACCTGATTGGTTTTGAACTAAAAAAGAATACATATGAAAAAGGATGAATCAAACTACATTGAACTTTTGCAGGGAAATACGCAATGGTGGATGAAGATGAGCAACTTGCTAGAGCTATACAAGAAAGTATGATAGTTGGGGGGAATACACCGCGCCAGAAGCATGGAAGTAGTTATGATATTGGGAATGCATATGGGTCTGGAGACGTATACGGGAATGGACATATGCATGGAGGTGGAAATGTATATGCCAATGGAGATATGTATTATCCAAGACCGTCTGCTTTTCCTATGGATTTCAGGTTCTCTTTGATATTCAAATCATCTGTAGCCTGTTTGATTTGGTTGACATGTGTTAACTTACTTGTCACCACTACTAGGATTTGTGCTGGCTGCAATATGGAGATTGGTCATGGTAGATTTCTTAATTGCTTGAATGCACTATGGCATCCTGAATGTTTTCGATGTTATGGCTGTAGGCACCCTATCTCTGAGTACGAGGTGAAATCAAGCTCTTCCAACTTCTCATTCTTTAGGTTGTAGTTAACCCTTTGAAGTAATGCATTACATGTTTTCCTTTTTTTCTTTATAGTTCTCAACATCTGGGAACTACCCTTTTCACAAAGCTTGTTACAGAGAGAGATACCATCCAAAATGTGATGTCTGCAGCCTCTTTGTATGTAAATCTTTTACCTTTTTTATCGTTATATGCGTTGTTTCTTCGGATATTGCACTTATCTTATGTTGCTTTCTTGTTGTTTTCGAATGTAAAATTTATATGTACAGATTCCAACAAACCATGCTGGTCTTATTGAATATAGGGCACATCCTTTTTGGGTCCAGAAGTATTGTCCTTCTCACGAACACGATGCTACCCCAAGATGTTGCAGTTGCGAAAGAATGGAGGCGAGTTTTTTCTCAACAACAAACATCTGCTCAAAGTCAAAATTCTCTTTTTGAGAGGAAAGTTGACAAGTTTTTCTTTATTTTGTTGTAGCCACGGAATACGGGATATGTTGAACTTAACGATGGACGGAAACTTTGTCTCGAGTGTCTGGACTCAGCGGTCATGGACACTTTTCAATGCCAACCCCTGTACTTGCAGATACAAGAATTCTATGAAGGGCTTTTCATGAAGGTAGAACAGGACGTTCCACTTCTTTTAGTTGAGAGGCAAGCACTTAACGAAGCCAGAGAAGGTGAAAAGAATGTGAGTTAAAAAAAAAAAACACTATTATACTTCAGTGAACATATCATACTGTTTCCAAAGTTTTTTAGCTTTTGGTTGTGTGCTTCTTAGGGTCACTATCACATGCCAGAGACAAGAGGACTCTGTCTTTCAGAAGAACAAACTGTTAGCACTGTAAGGAAGAGATCGAAGCATGGGACAGGAAACTGGGCTGGGAATATGATTACAGAGCCTTACAAGTTAACACGTCAATGCGAGGTCACTGCCATTCTCATCTTATTTGGGCTCCCTAGGCTACTCACTGGTTCGATTCTAGCTCATGAGATGATGCACGCTTGGATGCGTCTTAAAGGTGAGTTTCTTGCTCCCCCCCTCGTTTCTTATTTAAGACTGCTTCTTCTCTTGTTTTACATTGTTGAATCGTGTTATTACAATGTGGTCTTGAAAAGGATTCCGGACACTGAGCCAAGACGTTGAAGAAGGAATATGTCAAGTGATGGCTCATAAGTGGTTAGAAGCCGAGTTAGCTGCTGGTTCAAGAAACAGCAATGCTGCATCATCATCATCATCTTCTTCTTCTTCTTCTGCTAGAGGATTGAAGAAGGGACCAAGATCGCAGTACGAGAGGAAGCTTGGTGAGTTTTTCAAGCACCAAATCGAGTCTGATGCTTCTCCGGTTTATGGAGACGGGTTCAGGGCCGGGAGGTTAGCGGTTAACAAGTATGGTTTGGGAAAAACACTTGAGCACATACAGATGACCGGTAGATTCCCGGTTTAAGAACAAGTCTTTTACTTTCCAATTGTGTTACCTTTTTATTTATAGAATCATCATATTCTTATGTGATTGAATTATTTTAGTTGTAATCATCCCATGATTCTTTTGTATTTCTATTATCAGATTCAGAGATAGCCCAATCCAAATCGAACCGTATCAAACCATAAGACAAAACCGAACCAAAAACTAAATAAATGATTACTAATTTAAAAGTTTCTTTTGTTGAAAGACTGGAGCTTGAAACCGGCTTATCATACTTATAAGATTGCAACCAGTTTGTTTCGGCTTGACAAGATTGACGAGGCTTTTAGTTAAGCTTCCAAAGAAGGACATAACTGCTATTATCTACAACACATTGATTGATGAAGTGATCATTTGGCTGAGGCTGAAGCCATGCGTTTACAAGACAAGATGGTTGCAGAAGGCTTGGTTACAGGATCCTGTAAACAAGAATGTCGTTGGATATGATCCTGTTGGCTGTGACAAAGATGAAGAACTGACAGTTGTTACTTGTTAATTGTTGGAGTTAGACTTAGATATTGGCCAAACGATTTGATGTGTGAGTCACTGGGATTATTAATAAGATATGATGATCAACAGATCAAACGAGTAAGCTCTCTATATCAGATTGTTGGTCAGATACGATTGTAATGTTTTGATGTAATAAATGTGATTGGTTTAAGGATTAAGTTGCTTCATATCAACCCAAGCTGCTGTGATTAATATTGACAAGCTACCTCTTTTTCCTTCCTTGGATGTGAAACAAACCACAAACCTACCTTCGATTTGTGTTTCTTATCTACCAAACCGGAGATCTTATCCCCGGTCTGGTTTGATTTTGGATGGTACTGTTTGAGTGGGTCAATTGTCAATATAATTGTCACATGTTGCTTATAAAAAAAGCTCAGAAGTCACTCAACTTGACATTTTTTACTGTAGTCAAATAACTTTCCACTCGCTATACTTTTGATGTAAAAAACTCTTTCTAATAACACCGGAGGATAAGTAATTTTAAAAACGTTACGAGGAAATGTACCAGTTAGTTATTAGTATTAAGAAAGAAAAATGATGAAAGTATAGGCTCAAAGGTCAAACTGTACAGTTAATGTATGATGGGACTTTGCTCGTGCTTTTACCTTTCTCTTGCTCATACACTGACACTCTGTTTCCAATTATTTCTTAAAACGTAAAGCCAATTATTAAACTTTATTTAATTTTTACTAAACGATATTGTTTTTAACATTATGGATATCTGCATTATAGGCCCTCGGTACTTCACTCAAACGAGCACGTTCCGGGTTACGAATTACTTGTAGTAATCTGTTTTCTACAAGAACATTTTTTCATCAAATATCTACGTTGTTATTTCTAGTACTATCCTCTATCCATGCATAATCAGTCATATATGAATATACGTGGAAAGGAGCTTTTACTATGGTTTGATTTTCATATTTTCTTGTTTTGGTTTTGTATGATTTGGTATATTAATATGAGAAAATGGAATAGCGAAACTTAAGACACGTGCTTTTGTTTTGAAGACGGTTAATAGATACTTCGAAAATTAGGCAACACATGTGCACCTCAACCTATGAACCATCTACACATAGAATCGGTCCATGGAACATCATCACGTACCTTCTTCCTTTTACAATAATAGATTCTTAGAGCATCTCCAACGCAGGGTCCTTAAGAGAAATTCTTAGCGAAAAAATAATTAAATAATCAGTAGACCCTACCAAAACTTAAGGATTCGATCCTTAAAATCTCTAAATAAGGATCGATCCTTACACTATTTGCGACACGTGGCGGCACGCGATTGGTTGATATTTTTTTTTTTAATTTTTTTTTTTTTTTTAATTCGAAAAAAAAAAAAAAAAAAAAAAAAAAAAAAGTTAAGGACTCCACAATGGGTAACACCATTGTGGATGCTCTTATAGTTGGAAACACTGCAAATTCCTATCTCTAAAAATACCTTTTGTTCCATTTACCCTCATATTCCCCATGTGACCATTTCAAAACGCAAACGCATCCTTTTGCGGCAAATAAACGCTCAATAATTATTCAATCATCTCCAAATGAGGAAAATGACAATGGGAAAAATGTAAAAAAAAACAAGCTTTTTTTTATCAACAATATGTCGTTTAAACGTAGATAAGACTAATCTACTTGCCCTAAAGAACTCATTTGTTACTCATGAATTTCTTAACGCTTTTTGTTTGTCACAATTTACGAATAGATTTACATGGAAAAAACAAAAATATCACGTATATATTTTTATTTTTAATGTATGTATGTACCGGTATAATAAGTAAACCGAAATTGGTCAAGAATCCAAAGCAAACGGCGTTTGAAGAAGATCATACGGAGACCAAAGCGCGTCTAACGGACAAGGCCGACCAGCGTCGAGTCTAGCCCACGGCTTACCTTTCCCACTCCAATGCAATAAACTAACCGGACCAGGATGCAAGTCTCTGCACAGTCCCCTGAAATTATCTCCTCCCAAACCATGCTGATTCCACCGATGATTAACCGGTTTAATCAAACCGGCGAAAACCAGCAAAAACGGCGGTAACGAACCGAGCTCGTATATCCTCATTCGCTTTTGCATCGCCATCCACTCCTCGATTCGCGCGGTGTACTCTCCTTCGCGCCACCGCGAGAGATCGATCACCATCACTCCGGTGTTGAAGTAGCAGGCCTTTCGATCGGCGAACGTTAAGGAGAGAGTCGGGTTTGACCAGAAGGCTGAGGTGAAGTAGGAGGTGAAGTTGGCGTTGCAGTACTCCGGCGCGGCGAGGACGGAGTCTCCGCCGAGATCTGTGGCGGAGAGTTTGGAGATGTCGTCGACGAGGATTAGATCGGAGTCTAGGTAGACGACGCGGCGGACACACGGCGGGAGGAGGTCGGCGAGGTAGCTCCGGGCGTAGTTTAAGGGACAGTCTAAGGCGGAGCGGATGGAGGAGGAGATTAGACGGGAGACGGAGGAGACGTTGAAGACGTAGACTTTGAACTCGAGGTAAGGGAATGAGGCGGAGATGGTGGAGCGTAGAGACGACGCGTCGGCGGAAGCGGAGGCTACGAAGTGGAAGACGATGTTTTCCGGGCAAGAGGAGTGTTGGAGGACGGAGAGGACGGCGGCGACTGAGCCGCGAATGTAGGCTGCGTCTAGTGTCATCGCCACGTGGACAGCTCGACGAGAGCAGAATATTGGCTTCGTCGACACGTCATCGTCATCATCTCCGGGATCGATTATGGGGCAATCAGCAGAATTATAAAACTGTGGGGCTTCTTTGAATTTTTGGATAATTGGAGAGGCGGAAATGGGATTAAGAAAAACAGTGAAGAGAAGCGAGAGGAGAATGAGAAGAAGATGTTGGGACATGTTTTTCTCAGACTCTCACTGTGTTGGAAGGTTTCGAGCTGTCTCCGAGACCTTTTATCATGTGTGTGTACGAGAGAGATATAAAAAAGGGTTTTGCTTAGATTTTAGGTTTCTCTCATAAATTTATATATTGATTAGATTCCAAGCCCTTTTCATCATTTCCTATTACTTTTTTTATGAACATGATTAGCAATTTAAATGATAATAGCTCCTGAATCCCATATTGTGTCAGTAAAAAATATCTTTTGGTCAAATACCATTTACAGAGTTTTAGAATTTGGGTATTCTTTAATGTTTTGGTATAGATTAAAGAAGTGTGAGAATTTATTACTTCCACATGTTAACCGAAAATCATTGTAGATCCATATTATAGGCTATATAACGTATATTAATTGGTGATTAAGTTATTCAGCACTTCCAGTAGTCTTTGTAATTTTCTTTTATGTCGTTTCCTACACAATGCAAAGAAAGACATGGAACTTGATATATGACATTGATATGTACTTATCGAAATCAAATTTACACACGTAATATACATATGTTTGTCTGCATGCAATACAAACAAATTAATAGTCTTTTGGAATTTGATTTTTGCGGATACATATGTCTCGATGATTTATATAAATAATGTGTGGCTAGTACTAGTACTTGCTATACGATTCAAAATGCACAAGAATAGGGGGACTAAAAAAAAACGTGATGAAATGAATGTTTTGAGAATAATTTAACAATCAAAAACTTTAAAAATATTATTATATACATGACTTGGTCAGTAATTTTTATGGTTGAGATGCTTGTTTTAGCTTAAAACTTCATTGTCAATCTATTCGTATTTGTTATAGGTTTTGTTACTTTTTCTTTGAAGTTTCTATTATGGTCTTTTGTCACTTTCAATGACTATAAAATTCGTAGGTAAAATGATATATATATATATATATATATATATATATATATACTAGATGTTTTGGACATAAATATTTTACTAATATTTATTAATATAATATTATTAATTTAATTTTAAAACAGCAAAATAATTTATTATCATACACTTATAAACTCAATAATAAATTTAACATCAAATTATTTATAAATGACGCAATCTTTCACTAAACATATATTAATTTTAT
The DNA here is from genome assembly GCA_012274485.2 of Sinapis alba. Lineage (NCBI taxonomy): Eukaryota > Viridiplantae > Streptophyta > Magnoliopsida > Brassicales > Brassicaceae > Sinapis > Sinapis alba. The sequence continues at coordinate 100,711 of MU105726.1, read as the reverse complement.
TGTATAAGAAGTTAGAAACAATCATGTTATGCAAATATTGTAGAAATTTTTTATGTACAATTTTGTTGTATTTTTTAATTTTTTATTAGTTATCAAGATTTTTAGTTATTTTTATCAAAACATAATAATATCTGTAATTACCAAGAGCACTAAAATATTTATTTAATAAAAAAAATCTATTTTATTTGATAAATATAGATTCATAAATTTATTTTACTGAAATAATAATATTATTTTTGGATAATGATACATTAAACATGATTTCTTTGTCAAAAATGTTTTCTGAATATTATAAATTATAATTATTTCATTTTTAATATGTAATTATATAAAAATATATTTAATTATTCATTAAAAGTAACAACGACTTTAACTACTCTAATTTTTAATGCAAGAGACTGAAAACGAAAAATTATTTAACAAATAATATATAAGAAATCAGATCCATTTTTAAAAGTATAGTAACGCTGGTATGCATTTTACAATATTGCTTCCTTGCTTTTCTTTTCTTTTTATTTGCTTATTGGTTGTAGATAGTCTTTTATTTTTCAATGATTGAAATTTGAAATTTTCTTGTACTTCTTTATTTCCTTAACCTTTTATTTTTATTTTCGTTTTTTGGCTCATAAGGATGGGCACATGGTCAGAGAGCCTTTTGAGTGGGTTTCTCTTGTTTTTTTCCTTCCAAATTTTCTAATTATTGTCAGCCTAAACAAAGATTTTAGAATAAACGATTATTGTTACTATCATGTAATTGTATAAGTTTTTTTAAATAACACTAGCTATAACCATGATCATAAAAATAAATACAGAAAAGCAAGACGCGTGGGCCAAACGTGAAATGGAATAATATCTCAAATCCTAGTGGCACGACTTTTCTGTCATCACCACCAACCAAATGTAACTCGCGAATTCTTCTTTGGGGTTCTCTTAATCTTTAGAGTTTAGACATGTCTTTTTTTCCTGTATTCCTTTTTGCACTTTTGAGGTCATTTTATTTGAAATGAATACATTCATTTTGCAACACAGGCTGTCGACCAACGAACTGTAAACATTCGCTATTAAGACACCTGATCATTGCAATACACCATAAAAGATAAAATTCATTGTGTAAGAATCGATCTTGAAACTAACATCATTACTTAGTCCACCTGTTGAAACGTTTCATTTACTTGGTACGAGTAATTTACATGCACGATGGTTTCCAGATATAGTTTCATTGAGTTAAATTAGAAACTACTGTAAATTTTAAATACGAGAAACATAAATATTCCCTCCGTTTCACAAAGTTGCATATTCTAGAGAAAATTTTTGTTTCAAAAAATCTATTTTTTATATTTTCAATGCATGTTTTATTAACTAATTGTAAATTTCAAAAAAAATAATTGCACTTACTAAATTTTTATTGGCTTAAAATTATGAGAAAAAGATAATCACAAAAAATTATACAAATTTAATGTGTTTTATTAAACAGTGTGAAAAATCTAAAATATATACTCCCTCCGTTTCAAATTATTTGTCGTTCTGGAGTAGAATTTTTGTTTCAAAATAAGCGTCGTTTTCGGTTTTTAATGCAAAATTTATTGGTAATATTTTTAATTTATTTTTCTATTGGTTGATATATGGTTAGGTGTATTGGTAATAGTGTTTTTATTTTGAAAATATATAAAATTAAATGTTTTCTTAATCTGTGTGCATAAACCTAGAACGACAACTAATATGAAATGGAATGAGTAATATTTTGAAACAGAGTGAATAATTAAGATAACAAAGTTGATCTGTTGGGCCATCGTATTCTCTTGAAAATCGTTTCACTTATTTCCTAAGGGAATTGGGTGCGACGAATGCGAGGTTTCATTCTTCTATGTACTTTCACACAATTCAAGCAAAATTAATTTCATTTCATCATTATGATTCTTATAATATGAATGGTATATAGCGACACTTTTATGCCGCAGATCCAAATCATGATACTCAAAAATTATGATTACTTAGTTGGAGTATTATTTATATTCTTACTTAATATTTTAAACGTTTAACTCAAATTTGCTTCAATATGTGTTTTGATGGATAATAAACACCACGGTGTGATACTAAAAAATAGCATGTATAACAGCCGTAAAGTTTTGAGGAAAAAATAGTTTTGATTAAATATAAAATGAAAATAATAACAAACGTAAAGTATCTATAATATTATCAAGTTAGTAATATTTGTTTCTTAAAAAAGAGTTAGTAATATGTGTCGTCTAATTAGTTCAAACTAACTATTAAATCTTCAGGGCATGTCATCAATGAAGGCATATGGGTGGTCGTAAAGTTTTGAGAAAAAAAAAGTTTTGAGAAATATAAAATGAAAATAAAAACAAACTTAAAGTATCTATAATATTATCAAGTTATTAATATTTGTTTCTTAAAAAAGAGTTAGTAATATGTGTCGTCTTAGTTCAAACTACCTATGAGTTCTCTCCTATTAAATCTTCAGGGTATGTCATCAATGAAGGCATATGGGTGGCTTCATATATATGACACATAACACATAGAGACGGTCGTATTAATAAATAAGCATGTGTCATGAGTGCACGAATACAAGGCTTTTAGTTAATACATGTTCATGTATCTTTGCAATATACATATGTATCTGTAATTTTTGAAATAAAATAAAACACTAGTATATGATCGGCGGCAAATATAGTGTAGCTTTTGCATTTGTATGTGTGTGTGTATGACATTTATAGGATAGGTATATACATACATGTGCTTCCAAGAGTCCATAAGCCATAACTTCAGTCTTCTTCTGAATCGTTAGATCGGTACATATCCTACTTCCTAATACTTTTAAAACTTGGATGCATTGACTTCATGTAAATTAAATATCTGTATGTGTATCCATTTGGTCTCATACTTGTTTTAGTAAGTAAAATTTATAATGCTGCATGCATGTTTTTGATAGATAAAGCTTGAGAGTTGAGACAATACTAACCTAGTACTCAAAACATTATACACTATTTTTAGGAAGAAGAAACTAAAATGTTATTGGGACGATTACACAAATAATTATGAGAACAATCATAATAGAACAAAAACCTTTCTACCGCCCAAGGCAGACAATTCTTGTGATAGCTTGCTGCTACCAAGTAATAAGGAGCATCTTGTGTCTGGGCATCCAAAGCTAACACTAGAGAATATCTACTTGCTGTAAGAACTTAGCCAATAATGGGAAGAAGACAAAAGCAAACTGAGAGACAAACCCTTACCCTTGACCAACAAGAAGACATTGTGCAGACAATAATGTAGATTGAACCATCACTATATTCATACTAGCCTCAAGTTCAAGATCTTTCAATACAATAAGAGGCCACAAGAACGTGTTTTCTAAAAAAGCCCCACCAATAATTCAATATAAACCAACACCATGACATAATGGTAACTAAATAATGATCGATTTTAACATGAAAACAATAAACTAAACTGCATAAGTTTTGAAGACTCCCAAACCAAATCCTTGAAGAAACAATTATTACTCGCTCCGTTTCATATTACCTGTTGTTTTAGGAAAAAAAAATTCGTTTCAAAATAAGTATTGATTTAGAGTTTCAATGCAAAAATCATTAATAAGAACCTCTAATTTATTTTTTTATTGGTTGAAATATGGTTAGGTGTATAAGTAATTGTGTTTTTGTTTTGGAAATATACAAAATCATATGTTTTATTAATATGTGTGCATAAACCTAGAGTAATATGAAACCGAAGGAGTATTAATTAACATATGAACAATTTTGCTAAGCACAAGATTACAAGCCAAATCATAGCACAATTTCCCGGTTTTTTTATACAATCTGAACTCAAATAAACAACTGGAAGCATCGATTTTCCTTACTAGCTTAAGATGAGGGAAAACACAACGATGATGAAAACAAAGCAAAGCAAAGCCTTCAAGTGATGGTCTTGTTGCCCTTGTCGCCCCGTGTACCGGTTATAACTATGCATATGTGAGTGTCCTCCATGGAATGGGTTTGAGAACCCATGAGGGAAGCTACCAGAAGCAGCAGCTCCATACATGGCTGCATCAGGGAATCCATGGAAATGGAGGTTGAACAACGAAGGAATCAAACCACCAAACGCTGCAGGCAACGTAACGTTCCCAAACCGAGCACTCGCCACCGGAGCTGCAAAACCTCCCATGAACCCTCCAAAACCGTGATGACCAAAACCATGGTTTGGCTCAGGAGGTTGCGCTGTTTCTGGTCTCTGTCCCGAAGGACGGTTCGGCACTTGGATTCCAGGAATGGACTTGGACCTAGGATCGGTAGATGATTTGCCTCTACCGTACAAAGGAACTAATCTATCTTCTTGGATCACGGCTTTGCAAACGGGACATTCACTTGAGGTTGAGTGGAGATGGAGCCATTTGTATAAGCAAGGCCAACAGAATAAGTGACCACAGAGAGTTACAATGGGGTCTTGAGCCAAGTCAAAGCAGATGTTACATTCAAAGTTACTCGAATCATCATTGTTTGTATTGTTGCCGCTAGAACATGAAGGTGTATCAGACATGATTCACCAGACAAAACCTCTGATTCTCTAACTCCTACAACAGCATTAATCACATAATAATTTGAGTTAAATTAAAAAAACAAAGAAAATTAAACAGAATATTCTACTTTATTTAACTAATAATCAACAATTCGCATCAGATCAAATTTACTTTGTTCAATATATATTTTTACAGTGTCTATAACTAATGATTTGTTTTTCGAAAGTTATGTAAATTGATTTTGTAACATCAATTTAAATCACCAAAATTATTTGCCCAAGAAAAATAAAACAATTCTCATAGATTCAGTAAACAATTAATTGCTGGATCATTAAAGCTTCATAAGGATTCAATAAACCTCCAGATCTCTATGTTAAACCACTAAAATCTCCGGTTATATATTCAGGCGATTATAATAACTAATTTTAAACCGGAATCAAACCAAATCAATCAAATCACTAAGCATAACTGCATAAACACGAAATTCAAGAAGTAAGACATGAAAGAAGAAGAAAGATAGTAACAAAACGAGAACTGGAACAATCTGAAACGAAGTAATGATCGGAATATATATATATACGTACCGGTTGATTAACGAGTTCGATCGCGGAGATGAAGGGATCCAAGACTGATCGCAATCCCGCGAGGAGCAACTTTCGCTTAAGGGTTAAGATTGGCCGGAGATAGAGAGGGGACCAACCATGGAAAAATCTTCTGACAATTATTTAACTGACCTGTTTTTTATTTTCTTGTCTTTTTATTTATTTTACTTAATTGGCGTGTCGTAGTGGTCCCTAGATACACGTGAGCACATGTGAACACGTGACTTTGAACTAGTGGTTATTTGAAGTCAACTATGTCTTGTTGATCGTTGGATATAGGTAGGTTGATAACAATCTAGTTAAAGACTTTATTTCTGAGGTCATGTATCTACCAGTTAGTGTATTATTACCGTCGCACGAGGCGGCTTAAAGACTTTTTACTATCCTGAACTTTTTTTTTTTTTTTTTTTTTGAATGAATGTAAAATTTTATTCAAGCAAAAACTTTTTTACATCTAGTGCATCTGTTCTTTTTTATGTTTAAAGAATAAAAAACTATTTTAAAAGAATTTATCTATCTCCTTCATGTATCTCTTGGATCCCAAACCAAGTCATTAGACCTTCATCAAGATATTTATGTCCCTTTCCCTTTACTGAGAGCAACTTGAGTCTCATTGTCTTGTCCACAAACCTGACCAGACAGCTAACATCTTTCGGTTGTTCTCCATGCCTTCTAGCATTTCGTTCTCTCCACACTGTATGCATCGTTGCTTGCATAGTATACCGAAAAATAAAAGTCTTTGTTGGGGTGAGTCTCGGATTTGAAAGGAGCATCTTGAGTGTGTTCCAGTCTGTAGTAAAATCATCTTGCATAAGCCCTCCTATTAGCTTTCGCCATATCTGTCCCGAGAATCGACAACCAAAAAACAGATGACCACAAGATTCCTGCTCTTCATTGCATAAGACACAAGTTGTGACTCACCCCAGATCATTACTATCCTGAACTTCAAGTGCAAAATTACTTTCCTGTCAGATCATTACTCTGGTTCGAACGTGTAAGGATCCTTTATTGACCATAGAAGTACTACAAAACTCTCTTCTTATGACCTTTTTGTGTGGAAATGCAATCTATGATTTGAAGCTTAACCACGCTGCCCTTCTTTCGTTGGACAGGTTCCATTGGTAAAAGTGTTGCTGGACTAACTTTTTTTAAATCGGGATTCATTTGAACTGTGAAGAAAGTGTGTTGCTTCATTTAGAAACAAGAGGTGATAAAAAAATTCTGATTTGGTCGGTGAAGGAAGTGTCACATGACACCCTCCCCCCCAAAAAAAATGTTAGCCTTATTTTTGTTGATGCCATGTGAGATATGAAACACATGTCGCAGCGCTCTTTTTACTGCTTCAAGAGATCTATCTTTCCAGGTACTTTCTGCTCTTGACATGCTTTTGCATGCTCCAGTGTCTATTGTATGTTTTTTGGTTCCTTAAACCTTATTGAATAGGTGCATGCAGCCGTGCAGGTGGTGAGTCTGGTGACAATGGGTAATGATAGAACGAGCCTTGAGCCTCTCGTTTTTAGCCATCTTTGGTTAGAAAAGTGGTGAAGAACCTAAGACTTAAAACCAAACAATCCTTCTAAGTTGATTTTGATCCCTTAATCCATTAATTTCCTCTGTGCTTTGATCTAAGCTATTTTTGTATTACTTTGAAATAAGATCCTATGAATGCGGATACTTTTCAAAGCTGTAAAAGATGTATGACGAAATGTTATGAAATATATGTAAGCAACTAGTAGTACTAAATTTACACCAAAACAACTAGTAGTACTAATTTAATAGCGAGACTCAGTTTCGGAAAGTTTATTTAAGGTTACGTAATGAACACGGCACTTGTAAGTTGTAACTGTCGGTAATTAAGGCTATCAATATGGATTTTTAACTCTTGAGTTTTTCCACCCCCTCATTGCAACGGGGGCATAGGTCTGTAAAACATATTCATTCCATTTCGATTTAATTGTTGTTAGAAAAAAATTTTGTTTCAAAATGATTATCGTTTTAAAATTTTAATACAAAATTTATTAACAAGATTCTCTATTTTATTTTTCTATTAATTAAAATATGGTTATATCTATATATAATTGTATTTTTATTTTGGAAATATACAAAATTATATATTTTTTTAATATGTGTGCATAATCGTACAACGATAAATAAAATGAAATGGAGTATTAATCAATGATCATAAATTATATTGCTTACAATTTTTGCAAGTGTCCTAGGCATTCATATGTGTATCCGCGCATTTTATGGGATAGTACTCTGTGGCATGCTAAAATTCTTCTAACCCGTCTTTGAACGAATTTAATGTAGTTAAAATAGTATATATGTATAATTTTGTAGAGAAGGTAAATAGTGGTAGAAGGTTAAGAAGCTAAACAAAATTGTCTTCTTCTTTTTCGGCAAAATTATCTTTTCGACTATTAAATCTTTGCTTTACCTTGAATGTTTAAGTATTATTATGTAGTTCAAATATAATGTCAGAATCATGTAAGCTATATTTTTTTTAAAAAAAGTGTAAGCTATCACGTATATTACAAGCCCACACATTAGTGTATTTCTTCATATTACTCATAAATAAATAAATAGGAAAATTGCCAGGAAAAAATGCAAAAAAAGATTTGTTTTTTATAGTCATTTCATTTAATGAAACGGGGACTTCTTGTACAAGAGAATTCAATTAGGAAAAGTTGTTCACGCATTTATATAAAACTAAATATTTTTATTGATAATTCAGTACAGATTGTTTTTTTCTTATAAAAAAATTGAAATACGTAATCAATACTGGTATTTTGACGTACGAGGAAAATAAAAAACGTAAAATGACAAAAAACTGAAAGCGAAATAAACTCGTACAAGAAAATTCAAGTTGTGTCGTGTGTTTTGGATCTTTGAATAAATACGTGATAAAGATAGTAGAAAAGTAATCACCAATTGGCAATCAGACACCATATCTACCAGTTTTCCGTTAGCCTCGCATATCTCAAAACATCAGTTAGCAAAAGACACACCAATTAGACCGCAACCAAGAAAATTATTGTTCAAAATTTTGTTATTGAACATACTAAAATAAAGGACAAATGAATCGTATATACATGTTTACGTACCACATGCACAGTTTAATATGAAAAATAAATTATATTTCGCTTAGAATCTTCCGAAAAAATATATGAAAATTGGCTCTAACACAGGAATTCACCATTACAAAAGACTATTCAACCATATGTTACCGACCGAGGCATACCTAGGTGATAGATAGATGGGGTAATCCAGGAAGTCAAGTGGTTTAATCTTCAATGCCCCATAATATTTAGTATGATGTGTTATACTATTTGCTAGTTCCGCCCCTGGTTACAGATTAGATTACATTGTCTATTTTGTATGTCTTTGTCAAGTCTCCCTAACTTGAGTTACAAAAGTCGTCTATGTCGTCTTCTCAATTTATTTTTGATTGTGCCCGTGAAAGTTCCACTTATGGAATTTGATTATGTATGTAACTTGGCCAAACAATTTAACTACGCGGTATTTTAATTCAACCTTTTTTGCTTAATACGTTTTGATGTAGTTTGATTTTGGTATATCCATATATTTCATGTAAACTTATATAATATTTTAATTTTTCATATTTTTTGTTTGGTTCAAATTCTATTTTTGTATTTCATTGTATATAGCGAAAGTTATTAGTTATAATTGTATTAACTAGTTGTATTACTTTATACTTCCTCCATTTTACAAAGAATGTTGTTTTATAAAGTTTTAATTTGTTTCAAAAGAATATCATTTTATATTTTAATACAAAAATTAAAGATAATTCCTTTTTATTTATTTTAATTTCAGTGTTTAATTTAATGTATTAAGTGGAGAGAAACTATTGTAAATATATTAGTGAAGGATACAACAAAACTTCAAATAGTACTTTTAATTTATATGAAAATATCATTTAATACTTTTTGTGAAAGAGAATAATTAATATTTATATCATGAATACTTATTTTCCGTTTGACCCAAACTTTATAATAAATTAGATTTATTTAAATCTTAATTTAGATAGACCCATGCATATCTCTTAACTTTATGACGTTCAAGGATCTATTGATTTTATTTTGAAAAAGACATATGTTACAAGTGAAATACTATTTTATGGGATAAATTATTTGGAACGTATTCTTCCATTGAGTTTGCTAAAATATAACTACTCACAATAAAAACATTTTTAAAATAATTTCACATATTCTATTTCTTGCAATGAAATAAAAAGTAAAATCTTTGTAAAAACTTTCCTTTTGTCTCAGATCCTAAACCTAGATGAATGGATAATATATGTAGAATTTACTATTTCATTAAGAACATTTATAATTTATCTCAATTTTTGTTTATATAATACTTCCTCTATTTTATACAAAATAACCTTTAACTGTTTACAAATGTAAAAATATATTAAATTTATATCATAGATGTATCACTTTTTGATTATCAATTTTAATATAGTTAAACTAATGATAATTTAATAAATTCAATTATTTTCTAAATTTATAGTTTATTATTATTAAATAATACAGAATTAACAGAAGGCACAAAATGAAATTTGTGAGACAATATTTTCTCTCAGATATTTATCTTTGTTAACAATAATAGTAACATTTATATACAAATCTACTTTAACCCACCTTTATTTTTTCTTCTAAAACTTAAATTTTTATTTTTACTTTTATTCCTATATATTTAGAGAATATAATTTAAAAACTGCTATTTTAAGAAATACATTAGAATATATTTCACATTTATTATAAAATTAATCTATTTATAAAAAATAGCAAAATATATTGGAAATGATCTTAATTTTAGTTTTTTATATATATCATTTCATCTATTATCCTTTTTTCTATTCCACTTATAATTGTTCATTTTATTCTACATAATTTTATAGGAAAAGCCAGTTACAGCCAATATTTCACGTCAGTCCTTATGAATTTTATAAAAATGTCATTTTGAAAATGATAAAATTCAGTCGGTACGTAGCACACTTGAAAATTTACTATAAATAGAGGGATCCGTGCCATTAACTTCCATTCATCATAACATACACATTCGATCAAAACTTGAGAATAAATATGGCGAACTTCTCTGGTTCACACCTTCTCTTCTTCGCCTTCATCATCGCTATAGGTATACACACACATACATAGATACATTTTGTTCTCTTCTACTTATTCCAATGAATCAGTTCTTATTAGATTTCCACAAAAGTTTTCAATTTTCACAAACATTTTTGTTTCATGCAGAGAATATAATATACTTCTTCCGTATATTATATGCACACATATTAATAAAACATTTAATTTTATATGTTTTCAAAATAAAAATACTATTACCAATACATATTTTAATTAATATAAAAATTGAATAGATAATATTATCAATAAATTTTGTATTGAAAACTGAAAAACACACTTATTTTAAAATAAAAATTTTACTCACGACAAATAATTTAAAACAAACGGAGGGAATATAATACAATAAAATCTAATATAATCTAACTAACTTCGATTGCTTATTTTGCAAGGGACAATATCCACCGTCTCCGGCACCGTCTTTACCATTATGAACAGCTGCAGTTTCAACGTCTGGCCAGGCATCCTCACTGGAAACGGCGCACAACTCAACGACGGCGGGTTTCTCTTAGCCCCCGGAGCTTCCGTCGACGTAACCGCACCGGCGGGATGGTCCGGCCGAATATGGGGCCGAACAGGCTGCAACTTCGATGGCTCCGGCGCAGGAAGATGCCTCACCGGAGACTGCGGTAACAAACTAAAATGCGCAGGCGCAGGAGGAGTTCCACCGGTCACACTCGCCGAATTCACAATCGGCAATGGCGGCGGGCAGGACTTCTACGACGTAAGCCTCGTCGACGGCTACAACGTCCAGATGGGAATCACGACGCGAGACGGTTCAGGGGATTGCCAAAACGTTGGATGCGTTTCGGACCTTAACGGGAGCTGTCCGAACGAACTACGTGTTATGGACGGGGGGAATGTTGTGGCGTGTAAGAGCGCTTGCGCGGCGTTTAACAAACCGGAGTATTGTTGTACCGGTGCGTTCGATAAACCGGAGACTTGTCCGCCTACGGATTATTCGAGGATATTTAAAGCAGCTTGCCCTAAAGCGTATAGCTATGCATACGACGACGCTTCGAGCACTTTTACTTGCACCAATGCTAATTACTCCGTCGTTTTCTGTCCCAGATCATAGATAGATAAGATAGATACATGCATAAGTTATCATTATCACACTATCATTATACTAATTATATATCAACGAGTATTACCGTGGAGTCGGTTGATGTAATAAGAGCTTTTGCGGGATGAGATAAATTCCGCAGGCTGACATTATAGTGAATAATAAAGATACAGAATAAAACTTTATGATAAAAATCGTGTGATTAGCTCTTTTTTTGTGTGTGTGTGGAATGACAGCGTACTACATAATTAACCAATTACATAGACATGTCTAATACTCCCTCCGTACCACAATAAGTGGTGTTTTAGGATTTTGTTTTTGTTTCATAATAAGTGATGTTTACACATTTCTAGAAAAAAATTAATGTCATTTAAAATTTGTAACCAATTACAAAATACTACATATTTTTCTTACTGGTTAAACTAATAATATTTTGTGTTACCAAGACAAATTGCATTAAATTTTGTATTTTCTTAATCTTTGTGAAAAAACCTTAAAACCCTCTTAATATGATACAGAGGGAGTAGTAGAATTCGGAACATGAATGATTTTACTCACTTAATAAACTAAAATTATTTTCATAAATCATCATTATATTAATTAACAATATGGTATATATTTTTCCTCGTATATGATCATTAATTTTGTAATTAAATTTCCATATACGATCGGATATGTTCTATTCTCTAATAATTAATTGCTTGATGCATAGTTAAGCTGCTAGATACATGTTTAATGGTGGAATACAATTTTCTTAGTATCTTGTTTTTCTTTTATCTAAACGCACATGCGTTCTATAGAAGTAATTTACCGTGCGATGCATCTAAACAACGATTCCTGTTCGTACGTTTATACTCCAGTAAAGAGGACTAGTCAGGCAAAGAAGAAAGGGGAGGCATGCAGATTCTGCCGTGAGAGTTTGAGCGTTTGTATATAAAAGGCGAGAGTAAGAGTATTGAAGTTATATCAAATCTGATTGCAGCAAGAAAAGAGAGATTCAAAATCTTGAATGTTGCGCGAAGAAAATGACGAATATAATAAGTGCATGGAGAGAAATGAAGAGGAAGTTTGGTTGTATGTCTTCTTCTACTCGCAACAGTTACAGGCCTATCAATAAATAATGTTTCAATCCAGTATAAAATAATGGTACTACTCGTTAAAAAAAAAAAAAAGAGTGAGAGAGGTCACATGAAAACATATTTACATTGTAACATACTAATTTCAGAACAGAAAGAAAATTCAGTAAGGAGCTTTAGAGAGTCATGTTTCTTGATTTCAGGGTCTTTTTTGTTTGTTTGATGGGGGGTAATTACATGGTTTAACAACAGAAGCAAGAAGTAACAACATTCTACTCCTTAAGCCAAACATCTCTACAACGAGCCAAAACTAGCTGCATTTGTTTCTTTTAGCTGATGCAGTTACATGATCTGTTATAAAAGTCAGGGCTTGTTTCCTTTAGCTGATGCAGTTAAGATCAGTGTTTCTGGCTTCTTTTGATTTCAACTTGCACGCTCTCTTCATTCTCTTTGCAGCTTGGACAAACCCCATAATAACCTGAAGCTCATCCATTTGCTGAAAATGTCATAACATTAAAATTGTATTATCAGAACCAAAATTATAACACATGAGACGAATCAAGTGAAGTCTCAGAAGGATTTCAAATGTACCTGAGACATAAAATGTCTCTGAACAATGTCAATTAGTTGTTCCTTTGATGGATTTGGAATTGCATTGATCCACCTACAAGGAGTTTATTCATGAGCAAAAAGGACATACAAAAGTAGAGTTCTAGACTGAGTAAAGAGAAGGTTTTCTTTCTTCCTTAATTATAAACAACTTACGAGGTTGAAATCAGTAGCGGCCCTGAAGGAAAGCTATGGAAGCATGTGCTTTCGGCCTTCTCGATAATAAGTAAAATTTTGGCCATTTATTTAGCAAAGTATCTTGTAGCTCTATTGGTTTATGGCTTACAAATGTTCCAAAAGATTAAAGGTTTGATTCTCTCTAGCTATATTTTATTACTTTTATATTTTTGAGTTTTTGACCCAAAATATTTCAGGGTCGGACCTGGTTGAAATGTTGCCAATGTTTCAGTAAACCATGCATTTCCAGTTTGCTAAGATCAACCTTCTGCGTGAAAGCATTAGTGCAAGAACAGTCGCATTATATTCAATACCAGGTGGAACAAATCTATAATACATACCATGTTTTGAAGGGGATTAAAATCTGAGCTTTTGACTGGGAGTCAGATAATAGAGATCTGGTAAGGGTCTTGTGACATGACCGTGATGATCTATGCCCTCTTAGCTTCGACTTGTGGGGCTTCAGTGTGTCCTCGGATGCTGGAAAAGAAACAACTTGTCATAGAAACAAGGCTGAGTATATCAGTTTATAAGGTTACAGCTTTTATGTGTCCAAAGAACAATATGCCCACTTAGTAACTCACTGGAGACTAAACAAAGTTGAAAAAGCTCTTTCAAATTTTTTCTTAACAATTGACAGAAACCTTTAAGAATAAATAATTACTTTTTTCTTTTTGCTGAAAAATGGAAAATCAGAAATCTTGAAGAAGGACAAGGAATCAAACTTAATCATATGGTTTTTTTTTTGTGATGATCTTGTAGTGGGTAGAACACAGAGCTATGAACCTCTAATCCATAACAGTTCCTGGGCTCTTTGTCTTCAGGATTAGTTGGACATGAGTTTCGTTATGCCGCCTTTGAATAGAACCCGGCCGTTTAAAAAGTTTCATATCTATGTTGGACTAACTTTTTAAAAATCTCGGTTTTTTAACCTTTTTTAAGTTGTCCACACATCTTTTACAAAATTAAAGATTTTTACTGATAATTCTATAACATAACATTTTTTTTTTTTGAGAACGTAATCAATACTAGTATTTTGACGTACGTGGAAATATAAAAACGTAAAATGACAAAAATTGAAAGCGAAATAAACTCGTACAAGAAAATTAAAGTTGTGTCGTGTGTTTTGGATGTTCGAATAAATACGTGAGCATCATGATAGTAGAAAAGTAATCACCAATTGGCAATTGCCATATCTACTAGCTTTTCGTTCACCTCTAGGTTCACCATCCAATCAAAATGTGCCACATCATAACATATTTTTTTAATTAAAAAGGTAAAAATAAATAAAAAACATCAAAAATTAAAAAAAAAATTATGTTGTTAATATTATCGGTAAAACCTTAAACCATAAATAATAAACTCTAAACCCTAAAAACTAAATCCTAAAACCTAAACACTAAACCCTTGGGTAAACCCTAAACCCTTGGATAAATCCTAAATCCTTGGATAAATCCTAAACTTAGGTAAACCCTAAATAGTAGTAATAGGGTTTACTTTAGAGTTTAGGATTTACCCAAAGATTTAGGATTTACCCAAGGGTTTAGAGTTTACCCAAGGGTTTAGGGTTTACCAAAGGGTTTAGGGTTTACCCAAGGGTTTATGATTTATCCAAGGGTTTAGGATTTACCTAAGGGTTTAGTATTTAGAGTTTAGAGTTTACAGTCTAGTATTTAGGATTTAGGGTTTTTGAGGGTTTAGGGTTTTGTGTTTAAAATTTAGAGTCTAGTGTTATAGGATTTAAGGTTTTATTGACGGTGTTACCAACGTTAATTTTTTTTCTTTTATTTCCATTATTTTTCTATTTTTTAATATTTTTCCTTAAAAAATTACAGTATAACATATCAAATTTCGATTGGGTGGTGAATCTAGAGATTCACCATAGGGGGTAAACCCAAGAAAAACTCTAGTTCAAAACTTTCTGATGAACATACTAAAACTAAAGGACAAACTAATGAATCACATATACAAGTTTACGTATCCATGAGAAAAATGATATATAAATTGGTTGTCTTACATACCTTTAATTAAATTTGGCTCTAAGAAATCTATTTTTTAAAATAAAATCCTTTCCATCGAGCTAATCTTTCTTTTCTAAATTTTTTAAAATTAAATACTCTTTTACTATATAACTAAACTCATCTAAATTAATTAATTTTCCCTTCCTTATACTACTACTAAATGTGTTTCCAAGCAACTACTAAATGTTTTTCCAAACATATATCTTCTCAGTTTATAATCAAATAAATATATTTTATATATTAATATTTTGGTTTACCAATCAACTAACATACACTAACATATATATTCTAGTTTAATCAAATACATATTATTTTGTTCAGTTTTGAATATTATTTTTTAAAACAAAAATGTTTAAATTTAACAAAAACAATATATAGACCAATGCAAAAATAAATATATAATTTAAAGATAAATTCAAAATTTTTAATAACGAAATCTATCAAATATATGGAAACTAAAATGTAAATATTTAAATTTCATTAGACATTCATATTCTCACATCCTACAACATTTTGCTTTTGATTATATAAACCAAAAAGCAATAATATGAATATGTTTTTTCATAAATGGAAAATAACTTCATATCTCTTTTTATTAGTTCATAACTAATATTTAGTTAAACATCAGGTGCAAAGTGACAAAGGAAAACTATAAAACAAAATTTTGATTATGTTTTTATAAACCTAAAATAATAATATAAATATTATTTTCATAAAAAAAAAGAACCCGCGGTAGTAACCATTACAAAAGAATATTCAACCTCATGTTACAGACTAGATGACATGGTATCTTTTTGTCAAGTCTCCCTAACCCCTGTTTCACTTACAAAGTCGTCTATATATCGTTTTCTGCATTTATTTTTGATTATGCCTGTGAAAGAAGTCAAGAACTACTTATGGAATTTAGTTCTGTCTGTAACTTGGTCAAATATTCATAGAATTCAGTTGGTTGCACACTTGAAAAAATTACTATAAATAGAGGGATCCGTGCCATTAACTTTCATTCATCACTACACATTCGATTAATACTTGAGATTAAAAATGGCGCGTTTCTCTGGTTTACAACTTCTCTTCTTCTCCTTCATTATAGCTACAGGTATACGTACACACATGCGCATACATAACATACATACACTTTGCTCTTATCTTCTAGTAAATCATTGTTCTTATCAGCGTTCCGCATAAGTTTTCACAAACGTATTTGTTTCATGCATAGAAAAGGATATAGTTTAAGCATTTCAAAGGATATAATACAATCTAATATAATATACTCCATCTGTTTTTTAAAAAATGTCACTTTAACATTTTTCATACATATTAAGAAAATGATTAGAAAACATTAATGTTCTTAATAATAGTAGCTTTCAACCAATAGTATTTTTGATAAATAAAAATATTTATAAAATCAACGCATTTACAATAAATATTAAGCTAAAATATCAATAAATTGCATCGAAAATAGAAAACAACACTTTTGCTGCGAAACGGAGAGATAAGTAACTTTGCTTGTATGTTATGCAAGGCACAATTTCCGTCGTATCCGGCACCGTCTTCACCATCATGAACAGTTGCAGTTTCACCGTCTGGCCGGGAATCCTCACGGGAGACAACGGTGTACAACTCAACGATGGGGGATTTGAGTTAGCCCCAGGAGCTTCCATCGATGTAACCGCACCTGCTGGATGGTCTGGCCGGGTATGGGGCCGAACGGGCTGCAACTTCGATGCCTCCGGCGCGGGAAGTTGCCTCACCGGAGACTGCGGCAACAAACTAAAATGCGCAGGCGCAGGAGGAGTTCCACCAGTCACACTCGCCGAGTTCACAATCGGCACTGGTGGCGGGAAGGACAACTACGACGTAAGCCTCGTTGATGGTTACAACGTCCAGATGGCACTCACAACACGAGACGGCACAGGGGATTGCCAAAACGGTGGATGCGTTTCGGACCTTAACGGGAGCTGTCCGAACGACCAACGCGTTATGGACGGGGGGAATAATGTTGTGGCGTGTAAGAGCGCTTGCGCTGCGTTTAATAAACCGGAGTATTGTTGTACCGGTGCGTTCGATAAACCGGAGACTTGTCCGCCGACGGAGTTATCGAAGATATTTAAAGCAGCTTGTCCTAGAGCGTATAGCTACGCTTACGACGACCGTAACACGAGTCTTTTTACTTGCACCAATGCCAATTACTCCATCGTTTTCTGTCCCAAAGCATAGATACATCCATTATCATTATTATCAACTAGTTGTATTATGTACCGTGTAATTGCATGCTGAATGTGATAAATTCCGCAATATTATAAGAAATAATAAAACTACAGAATGAATTTTATGAAAAAATATTGTATGATTAGTTAGTTTTATGGGATGGCAGAGTACTACTATTCTACATAATTACCAACATATATAGATGTTCATAGCTTTTTTAACAGTGAATGATTCTACTCACTCAATTAACGCAAATACACTGGTTAATAATGTGATGTGTAATTTTTCTCCTAAGAGCAACCTAATTGCAATGTTTTTTAGTTTTGGATATTTCACAATTTACAACATAAAAAATTACTGTATTTAAATTAATTAGATTTTCAAATGTTGAGATACGCATCTCAAAATATTTCATTTAAAATTCTTCTCGATACTTTAAATTAACATCTGAGAACTCTATTCATTATATATATATATATATATATATATATATATATATTTTAGTGTGAGATATCAAAGTTAAAAACCTAGAAATAGAAATGCTCTAAGAAAATGTTATTAATTTTTCATATAGGAAGTATCTTACTCTAATAAATTGTTTGGTGCTTAGTTAGTGATGGAATACAAACTTTTTAAAGGGGAATTCTAACTTTACCTTAAATTTGATATTAATTTTTAAATTTACTTTTAAATAATAAACGTATGACTAGTCAAGCAAAGAATAAAGGGGATGCAGAAAAAGAAGGCGAGAGTAAGAGTATGAACTTAAGTCTCGAGAGTAAGAGATGTAATTTCAGCAAGAAAAGAGATAGAAAATCTTGAATGTTTTCTTCTACTCAGCAATAGGCCTATCAATTAGTTATGTTTCAATCTAGTATAACAAACAACGGTACCAATCGTTTTGAAACAAACGAAAGAGTGATAGAAGTCTTATCAAAACATATTTACAATCTAACAAACGAAATATCAGAACATAAAGTAATTTCAATTGGGAGCTTTAGAGAGTCATGTTTCTTGGTTTCAGGGTCATTTAGTTTTTTTTTTTTACATGGCTAAACAACAGAAGCAAGAAGAAACAACATTCTACTCCTTAGCCAAACATCTCCAGTACGATCTAAGACTAGCTGCAGCAAGCCACAAATGGTTAAACAAGTTTGGCATCACTGTACTTACATGATCTGTTATAAAAGTCAAGGCTTGTTTCTTTTAGCTGATGCAGTTAAGATCAGTGTTTCTGGCTTCTTTTGATTGCAACTTGCACGCTCTCTTCATTCTCTTTGCAGCTTGGACAAACCCCATAATAACTTGAAGCTCATCCATTTGCTGAAAATGTCATAACATTTAACATTGTATTATCAATAACCAAAAGTATAATACACAAGACAAATCAAGTGAAGTCTCAGAAGGATTTTAAAAGTACCTGAGACATAAAGTGTCTCTGAACAATGTCAATTAGTTGCTCCTTTGATGGATTTGGAATTGCATCCACCTACAAGGAGTTTATTCATGAGCAAAAGGACATACAAAAATGGAGTTCTAGACTGAGTAAAGAGAAGGTTTTCTTTCTTCCTTATCATAAATCAACTTACAAGGTTGAAATGTTGCCAATATTTGAGTAAAGCAGGCATTTCCAGTTTGCTAAGATCAACCTTCTGCGTGAAAGCATAAGTACAACAAGATCAGTCACATTATATTCAAAATACCAAATGGAATAAATCTATAATGCATACCATGTTTTGAGGGGGAGTAAACGCTGAGCTTTTTGATTGGGAGTCAGATGATAGAGACCTGCTCAGGGTCTTGTGAGATGACCGAGATGATCTCTGCCCTCTTAGCTTCGACTTATGAGGCTTCAGAGTGTCCTCAGATGCTGGAAAAGAAACAACTTGTCATAGAAACAAGGCTGAGACTATCAGTTAAAAAGGTTACAGCTTTTTATGTGTCCAAAGAACAATATGCCCACTTAGTAACTCACTGGAGACTAAACAAAAGTTGAAAAATCTCTATCAAGTTTTTCTTAACAATTGACAGAATCCTTTAAGAATAATTTAACTTTTTCTTTTTGCTGAAATTTTTTGAAAAGCAGAAATCTTGAAGAAAGCAAAGGAATCAAACTTACTCATATCAGAACCATTCCTCAGTGTGTTTTCGAAATCAAGATCATCGTCTACTTCGTTTCCAGTAGGGGCTTCAAGAACACTGAGTGCATTCCTCTGCAACTTTACTTCTATTCCATTTGTCAACACCTAGAAGGGACAACAATGATTGTGATTAAATAATACTACTCCATAAATAAGTACTGACAGATTCATTTAAATAAGGTCTAGAAGAAGAAGAGTAGATATGATATGTTCCCATATCATTGAAAGAAACTTTATCTTATATTGACATGCGAATTCTTGGAGACACAAACTGGTGGAATTTGATATCCCCTATTATGATAATATATTTTCGTAGTGGTGAGAAAATCGTATATAATATTCGGATTATTCCTTAAAAGTTTAAAGCCAGAGTAAGGTGAACTTACACACCTTTTGGTCCACATAAACAGAGAGACTATAAACAAAAAGGATCTTGGCAGAACAATTTATAATATAAACTAAACCAACCAAAGGGAGAAGAGATTTTATAAGAAAAGTAGACAGAAGTGACACTGCTCTGCTTGGGGACGAAAATGACTCAACTAAAATAAAAAGAAAGAAGAAAACAAATGATTATATCATTAATCAACGACTCCTAAATTTCAAAACAGCCAGCTTGAATCCATAAAGGTATAGAGAAACATGATGGAGAATTAGATAACAAGTGCATATTTGATTATGATGATGTTATTTTCAACAGGCGCGAAAAAAATAAAGTTGCCTTCTTTTTTCTTTTCTTTTTTTCCTGCCTAACTTTTAATGTTAAAAACTCAAAAATCCACTTATCCTTCCCTATAGCTGATTCCTGAGATTGAGCCTGAATCTCAGCAAGGAACATCAAAATATATAGATACTACTACTAAAGATGGTTACAGGAGCTTTTTATTAGAAAACTTTAATCAGGAGAAACTAATAAGAAAATAAAATAAAAATAAAAATCAAATGAAGGCTTCATGAATAACCTAACTAACTAAGAACACCAAATGCAAGGTTGAACAGTTGTAAAATCCCAGCAAAACAAATAATGGTAAACTTAAATGCTAACATGCATGCAAAGAAGCTCAATCGCCAGATTTCGAAAAATTACAGATTTAATCACACTCTTAACTCTTTGGTTTAGTGAATGATTAGATACTTCTTGAATCTGTAACTATTAAATCCAAAGCTCATTGATGATATTAAATCATTTCCAGAAATTCAAGAAAAAAAAACCCAAATTTGAAAACTTTATAGATTCAATAGATTGAATTCAAATTTGATAAATCCAGAGTAAACCCAAATTGGATCGAAACGTTTCACTTACTAAAAAGAAAAGGAGAATGAAAACCCACAAAGACTACAATTTTTTTAACCAAAACAAATGGGAAAAGAAAGATTAAAAGCTTTTGGTTCACACTAACCAGCCAATGCCAACCACCGAGACCGACAGCTTTTTTGACAACACCTTGAAGACCAACAAGCACCGATTTCGTTCGGTTGTTTCCGGTCACCACCACTTTCGTATGACGTGGCAGAACCGATAACTCCTCTTCGCTGCTGCTGTCTCCGCAAAAGCTCTGTACTCGACGAAATCCGCCATTAACGACTCCCGAGCTATCCACAGTCTCCAGCATTCTTCTTCTCTAATTCGATTTAGTCTCAGGGGGGAAACAAAGATTCTGAATTTCAGCTCTCCACACTGCTACGAGATCGAAGATCATGCATTGCGAGAGAGTGAAAGTTAAGATGATTCAAGGAGAAATCTATGTAAAATTATTAGGGTTGTTGTTCCACAAGAAGAAGCAGAGAGAGTAAATAGAAAAAAAGAGGGGAAAAAGCAGAGAGAGAGAGAGAGAGAAACAGAGTAAAGAGGAGGAAGCGAGGGAAAGAGAAGAGAGAGAGAGAGAGGGTGATAATAGCGACCGGCTCCCAACACGTTGACCAATTATAACTCACCACGTAAGCATTTGTACTGACACTATATGCGTTATGCAGAAACAGAACCGGTTTTTTTAATCTTTTCCTTTGGATTTAACCGAAGGTTAACTTTTCGTAATTTTAAACACGCGATTGACCTGAATGGTTGACTGGTGTTTAATAAAGACAGGCATGAGGGGGACCCATTTCGCAACAAATGACGCTTGTATCCTTCTTCTTCATGTCACTTTTTCCATTGTTTGAAATTTAGTTTTCCTCTGTCCTTATCTTAATAAGTTATTTCTTTTATAAATAGTTCTCTCTTTGGTAGAAAAATGCTTTTTTCTTTAAAAAAATGTTTTCTGTTGTTGTAAAACTATGTTCTGTAAACATAAAATAAAAGAATCCAAGGAAACAATTGCTGATTTAGAATATAATATTTGTGAAATTAATGGAACACATACATCAAAATGAACAGTTTACTAAGAGCATCTCTATGTAAAACTTCATTTTTCTTTTAAAATGAAATAATTCATAATTGAATGTGATTTTGCTCTATTTTAAAATAAAAAATATAAAGTGGAATAATGTATGTATATTAACAAAAAAAGTCAAATTGTAGTATTATAGTTAGAAAAAACTCAAGCCAAGTAATACAACAAATCATTACAATATAAAAGCATTGACACTGCTGAGAACAAAAATATTAATATCTAATAAATTTTAATATTTTTAGAGTAGTTAAATAACAAATGTAAATACTTTTATTGAATTTTGCAGAAATACTTTCTTTAATCTTTTCTTTTAGTTGTTTTATTTATTTTGATTATGGAAGATTAATTGAAAACCTGTGGATAATGCTGTTATGAAAGGTCCTCAAACCAAACCTGCAGACATCAGACTATATTTTTTGTGTATATGAATTCATTTTTTACTAATTTAAAAAGCGAAATGGTGTTTTTTTGTTACTTTTTACTATGTAAAATTACACAGCTTTAGATCAATTATTTGTCCATAACTTTTATAGGGTCACTGATTGCCATAGTCAGAGTTTTACAATGGCCACCTCCACAAATAAAAACAAACCGTCCCCATATTTGGGGAAACTATCAAAGCGACCCCTCACCAAACCCCTGCTTCAATTATTCACAACTTTTAATGCTTACCATTTCCCTCCCATCACAAATCAAATTCTTACATACTTAAAAACAAGCTACAAATAAATCTATGGACCAGAATAGGTCTTTTTTTGCTTCTTTGAATTAAATGAACACAATCTGCTACTCACCGGCAAATTTAGAGGGTGACATGTAAACATTCAAAAGTATAGGGGTTAAATACCGTTAATTGCAAAAACTTCGAGGGGTTTATAAGAAAGTTTGTGGAGGGTTTTGTCTGAAGATGATGTGAACAGCCGTTAATGGCGAAACCTGATCAGCTAACTCGCTTCCTCGATTCTGGTATCTACGAAACCGATGATTCTAAATGGTTCTTCTTAGACCCGGTTCGTATAATCAACCGTTCGTATACCCGGTTTAGAGTTTCACCTTCTGCTTACTACTCTCGTTTCTTCAACTCCTCAAAGCATCTCAATTTACAACAACCTAATCCGAGAAAGCGTAAACGGAATAAGCAGAAAAACCCTAGCTTTCACGTTCCTAGTGAAGGAGAGAAAGCTTTTAATCTTCGTCATCAGGAGGCGAGGCTGTTTTTATCCGAAGCGTATGAATCGCTTCTAAGGGAAACAGAGTTGTTGAGTTTAGTGAAGGGTCTAAGTAGTGATGATGATGATGATGGTTTGTTGAGGACTAAGTCATGTTGTGACGATGAAGTCTCTTTTGTTGAGCTTGGAGGAGTGTGGCAAGCTCCTTTGTACGAGATAACTTTGAGTTTCAATCTACATTGCGATCATGAAGGTTTTGTCTTCCTCTATTATCTTGTCTGAAAAAAAAACAATGAATTTGATTATGTGATTTGAGTTTTTTTTTTTTTTTGGTTTGGCTCAGTTGAGAAATGCAGTGAAGAGAGAGTGTTTAAGGTGTTCGATAACTTGGTAGTGAACGAGACAGAAGAAGAAGTTGAAGCTGAGTTTTCCAACCGGAGATACATAATGCCTAGAGAGAGTTGCTTCTACATGGTTTGTGCTACTTTATGATTGGTGTCTAAAGTTTTTTTTTTTTAATCTGACTAAGTTGATGGGTGATATGTTCTTCTCGCGTGTCTTTTTTGTTTCCGATGTTGCCTTGAAGTCTGATTTACTGCACATCCGAAACCTTGTTCCTGGTAACCTTCCGAACTCTTTTAACTGTTATGATGTTACCTTACCGGTAGGCGACTGAGACTAGTTATGTATTTATCTTGTTGACGTTATATATGCAGCTAAACATGAGGAAGGCTTCAATCTTATAGTTATTGATCCGCCCTGGGAAAATGCAAGCGCTCATCAGAAGTCAAAGTTTGTTCTTCTTGCCTCTGTCATATAATATGTTAATATATAGGCTGTTTATTGTATTTGAATGTGAGTTCATGAGACATGTTTTTTTCTTTGGTTTAGGTATCCGACTTTACCAAACAGATACTTCTTATCCCTCCCAATCAAACAGCTTACTCATGCTGAAGGAGCCCTCGTGGCTTTGTGGGTGACTAACAGAGAGAAATTACTTAACTTTGTTGAGAAAGAGCTATTCCCTGCATGGGGAGTTAAGTACGTAGCGAGAATGTATTGGTTAAAGGTTGATCCCAACTTGCACCTCTTGATTTCTTAGTTTGTGTTCATGACTTGAACTTTTCACACGCTATGTAAAAATGTTATAGGTGAAACAAGACGGTACAATGATTTGCGATCTGGACCTTGTCCATCATAAACCTTATGAATACCTACTACTAGGCTACCGCTTTAATGAAGTAAGTAAGTCAATTCTTGTCTTTTGTTACTTGAATAATCTGCAAATAGAACTTCTGTTTCACAGCAGTGTGTATGTCATTAGCTTGCAGAATCAAAACATAGGTCAGATTTTGAACTCTTGGATAAGAACAAAGTAATCATAAGCATCCCTGGAGATTTTTCGAGGAAACCCCCAATTGGAGGTATACTTCTACATCTTTGTTTCACAATCTTCATCAAATTCAAGAGCATAATGCTGCAGTTTGTTGAAATTCTAGCTGTACAAGTTCCCTGATTCTTTTTTTTTTTCACTTGGACTTCTGTCTAGAGATACTAATGAAACATGTTCCCGGGTCACAACCAGCTCGGTGCCTTGAGCTATTTGCTAGGGAAATGGCAGCTGGATGGACCTCTTGGGGAAACGAGCCGCTTCACTTCCAGGACTCAAGATACTTCTTGAAAGATTAGTGGTTGCATTAACAAACAGGTTTTAGTTAGAAGAATACTGGCTTGGGCCAATTTTCATTGTTGGGACAGTGAGGACTGAGGAGACCTTCGGGTAGCACTAGAAGGTCTCGCCGACTGTTAAAATAAGACGAGAAGCCTGAAAGAGCTACAGTTAGATTATTGTCTGAAGGAGTCAGAACTGTACCATCATTTTTCTTTTGACATCATTGTACCATCAAAGCTATTTTTTTTCTCCTGTCATGGCAGATGTTTCAGAAATATTAAAGATATCATCAGTAGAGTTAGATCACGTACTGTATTATTTATCACATACAATATGAATAACTAAAGGCAGAAGCGTGTAAAATGAATTCAATAAGTGACTACTCGTTTGAAAGATCATATCTGCTTTGATGGGTCAATGTGTGGGGCAAATCCACTATCCCATTTTCCCTATTATGTTCAATGAACTATACGATTTTTTAAAAACATAAAAATTAATGAAAATTAAGACCAATGAAAGGGAAGGTCCCAACAATAATTCAAGTATAGTTGATTGTCATAGCAATCAAATAATTCAAATATTAACGATATATATAATCCAAACATAAACGGACACTAGCTTATGATATGGTAAAAACGTTTGTCTAAAACCAGATATTAACTTATGATAAAAGTGGCACTATATATATGGAGGCAAGCTATCCAAATTTTATAGATATACTTCATAACTACATAAGAGTTTAGTTACAAGATGGCATCTTAATCATCTATCAGAATCCAATTTGCATATATTTTTGTTTTCACAATGCTATCAATTAAAAATTTAATTAAATTTGGTAGAAAGCAAACAAAGTAAAAAGAAAAAGATAGCAATCATTAGATAGCACATGATAATATACATACACCACTAATCAGGACAAATTGAGCATATCTTTTGTTTTTGTTTCACACTATAGGCTCTATAGTGACAATTAAATTTTGATTCTAAAATTCATTAAATGTTTATGAGGCTTAAATTAATTTGTTTTCTATTAACATTTAACATGTCCGAAAAACCAATCAGGAGGGGTGTTCCACGGTCATACTATCAAGGGACCCACTTCAATAAAACGGACCCCACATGTCTCTCTTCTCTTCTCTTTATAATCAGGTCATATTACACAGATCGAGAGAAACATACATAGCGTACTGCTTCAACTGATTCACTGCGCACAACGACACTGTAAGTAACGTACGCCACAGCTAATCTCACCATACGTTAGGTAGACACGTGGCTGATTTGCGTCAAAACACATTCATCCAGTTTCTGCTTTCTTAAATTTATTTAATAATAATGGAAAAGATTCTTTGTATCATTCCAGCGAAGAGAAAAAGCGTCTTCCTCGTGAGCACTAACTCATCACTCTTTCTGAAGGTGGTTGGGGGGGGTGTTCGAGGGAAGAAGATGACGTCTGATGGTGCGACGTCGACGTCAGCAGCAGCAGCGTTGGCGACGAGGAGGAAGCCGTCGTGGAGAGAGAGGGAGAACAATAGGAGGAGGGAGAGGAGGAGAAGAGCTGTAGCTGCGAAGATCTATAACGGTCTTAGAGCTCAAGGTAACTACAATCTTCCCAAGCACTGCGACAACAATGAAGTGCTTAAGGCTCTTTGTTCTGAAGCTGGTTGGGTTGTTGAAGAAGACGGAACCACTTATCGCAAGGTATCTAATAGATCTGAGCTTTTGTCTGAATGTTTCTAAAAGTGGATCTAGTTATGTTTTGGGTTACTATATTTAGATCTCTTTCATTGGTTAAAATGTTCTTTTGACCAATCAGGGACATAAGCCTCTTCCTGGTGACATGGCTGGATCATCCTCTCGAGCCACTCCTTACTCCTCTTCTTATAACCAAAGCCCTTTCGAAAGTCCCATCCTTTCTTACCAAGTCAGTCCATCGTCTTCTTCATTCCCTAGCCCTTCTCGTGACAACAACATCTCCACCATCTTCCCTTTCCTCAGGAACGGTGGGATTCCATCATCACTTCCTCCACTCAGAATCTCAAACAGTGCTCCAGTGACTCCACCAGTCTCGTCCCCAACTTCTAAGCACCCCAAGCCATTACCCACTTGGGAGTCTTTTACCAAACAGTCCATGGCCATCGCTGCTAAGCAGTCAATGTCGTCTTTCAACTACCCGTTCTACGCGGTATCTGCACCCGCGAGTCCTACTCATCATCGCCAGTTCAATGCCCCGGCTACTATACCTGAGTGTGATGAGTCTGACGCTTCCACTGTTGATTCTGGTCATTGGATAAGCTTTCATAAGTTCTCGCAACAGCCGTTTCATGGCGTCTCTGCAGTGCCAGCTTCTCCTACTTTCAACCTAGTGAAACCACCACCCGTGCCTCAGCAGCTATCTCCAAACACTGCAGCAACACAAGAGATTGGTCAAAGCTCGGAGTTTAAATTTGAGAACAGGCAAGTTACGCCATGGGAAGGGGAGAGGATCCATGATGTGGCTATGGAGGATCTTGAGCTCACACTTGGAAACGCTAAAGGTCGTTAGTTGATATATGAAGAACCAAAGGACCCGTTGTTTGTTGCATGTCGGAAGCAAAAAAAGGTTGGAGTGTTAGTTGTGTTGTTCAGTTAAATGGTTTTGGTTTCTTGTACTAGAACCGAAATTCATAGTACCGGTAAGAGTTTGTTTCACATTGCATTGTTTTTGTAGATAGACTGTGTAAGATGTATGTTTCTATTATGTATCATTCCTTTTAGAGGTCTTGTAAGACATTACAAATATTTTCTTACTAAAAAGGCTTTGAGATATACCAGAAGAAACAAGAAGGGCTTGAAACAGAGTCCAAGAGAGAACAATGTTGGATAAAAAAGAGTTCATTATGTAAAAAGGACTAGAGATTTTAGTCATAAGTTACACAAAATCCATAATACAAAAAAGAAAAGAAAACAGAAGGCATGAATAAAAGCATTAAACATGAAAACATAAAGGAAAAAGTAAAATTAGAATCACAAAATGTCAAGAAACTTTTGAGCCTACACTGCTTTTCAGGTGAATGAATCATTCAGAACCATCTGGGAAGCTATCAAGTGCGTCTTGCTTACCGTTTACATAGAACTCAACCACTGCTTGCATTCTATTAAGCTTATCTGGATGGTAATTCACATGAACAATCACCGGTTTCACCTTCTTCTTCAGTTCCTGATCCTTTCTAACAGTCTTGAAAAGAACCTTACTGTTCATAAACTCATACATATCCATGACTCTCTTTGAAGCATGCAGCCCAATGTAGTCAGGATGCGAAGGATAAAACAACTCCTCGTTGAAAACCGCTTGGTCCCATAGTTTAGCCTTAGAGAGCCTATCCGCTACGCGATCAAGCAGCTCTATTGATGGAACGGTAGGCCTTAGATAGAAAAACCCTGAATTGAAAACCCATATCCTCATGGTGTGAGCATACCGAGCCCATCCCATGGCTGGTTCATCAAACACATCGTTGAATCCATAAGCCGTCATGTTGCTATGACCATCACTCATTGACTCCACGTCAGAGTCTCTGTATAGATGACTAAACGGGTTCTGCAAGAAGACAATGTCTACATCCGAGAGGAGAACACCATAACCGAGCTGCAAGAACTCTCTTAACACACGGAACTTCAGTCCAGAGACGGCATGGTTACCTCCGGTTTTCCCGACCGTGTCCACGTCCTTGTCCGGATCTCTCTTGTAATAAGCAACATCATTTGACTTACAGAAATTCTCAATGTAATCGTCCAATGCAACAACCAGGTAGTTAGTTATACCCAATCTCTTTACGCTAGCGATCTGAACCTCTAGCATTGCTTTCACGTTTGAGTTTGCAAGAGCCACGATCACCTCTTTACCAACAGCAATGTCCTCTAGAATCTTTGCCAACCTTAGGTTCACGGATTCATCGGAAAGGATGGTTGGGTTGGTTCTCAGACTCTTGACGGTTCCGAAAGGACCAGCCTTGATCTGTGATCCTAAAGATAGAACCTGTTTTCTTGCATTGTCTGATCCTTGCTCAGCTAAACGCAGCTTCTCTGTTAGCTCCCTGACCTGCTTCTTCAGCTCTGCGTTCTTCTCTGAGAGAGATGCAAAGTCTGATTTCAGCAACTTGATTCGTTCAGAGGATTCACAAGAAGATGATCCAGCCTGAACAAAGAAAGTGACGAACTTTCACCAAGTCAACATACAAACTCAAACCTTCAAACCTCAAGAATCTATAAACCAAGAAAAGTTTTCATTTTTAAACACAACACATTGCAACTTAAGACCTATAATGGCTGAGACTAGTGCAGGGGATTCTCAATTCAGGTCAAATCAATCTATGTAACTCGTTCAGAGAACCTAAAAGGGAGCTCTAGGGAACAAGATCGAGTACCTGGAGGCGTTCATTAACTGTAAGAGACGAGCTCGAGTTGAAGAAGCCGTTGGGGAACATAACGGCGCATACGCAGCCGATAATGATACCAATGAGGATGGCGATCGCAATTTTAGATCCACGGAGCTGTTGGGTTCTATCTCTACGACCCGCCATGGCCGTTGACTTTCTCTCTCCTCCTTTCACTAGGAGACGTAGAAGCTTAAACTGAAATGACTTCTTCTCTGATTTACCCCAATGAGAAAAGTTTGAACAACGTGATGGATCAGAGACTTTTCAGACAAAGCCCTAGAAAATGTTGCGTGTTTCTTCGGTGGGTGTTGAAGTTGTTGAGAGAGAGAGAGAGAAAGAGAGAGAGAGGAGTTTGTTTGGCCTGTTCTGCATAGACAACGACGACGACGATGAATCAAAGGCTGCTAAGTAATATTCCTCCACTTCACGGTGTAGATTTATTACTCAAGTTCACTAGTTTAAAATGAAGGGTTAGCCGTTTGATGAGATGACTTGATTCATCTAACGGTCAACATAAGCAAAATATTAAACCTGTAAGTGGTAAAAAAATAGAATGCAAATAAATGGAACAAAACTAGAATTTTATTCTATTTTTATTTACTAATCCTTTTAATTATAAATTGCTTTATAATTATATTTCATAGTATTCTATATATTTCACAAAAAATCATTAGAATGAGAGTATTTATTTTATTTTATTTTATTTAAATGGTAGTTTTTTCTTAACCTACCAAAATAAGTCATTTCATACAATTTTATTTTAAAAATTGGTAATCCTATTGCACCTAAAGAGAGATTTGAGAGATATAAAAGAAACCTAAATAACTCCTCACATCTACAATCCACTTGCTATCACGATCACACATGATAGACCAAAGATCACACATGATAGACCAAACACTCCACATGATTGAGATTCGTTAAGCTGTCAAGCCTTGAAATCGCATCTTTTTACTACCAAACGTCTTAGTGATCACCAACGCAGTCCCATCCGAGATTTTGGGTTGTGCAGCACTTTGCAAAGAATTTAACATTTATTCAAACATTTAAGAGACAATGTCTGTAAATTAACAAAGGAGGGAATTAAAAAAAAAAAGCTTTAGAACTACAAAAGAGTAAAACTTTCTTACATGTCAAAATTCAAATGTTGCAAAAGTCCAGAGATTTCTTTTTTTTAACTTTCGTCGTCCATAACTTTGTTGTTACCATACAAACTATCTCTTCTATTACCAAACCCGCTTGTATCAAGACCCGACCCGCCTCGATAGTTATTATGATCCTGTGCGGTTGTTCTATACCCTCCTCCATCCACCGGAGCTCTCGAACTCTGGTCATTACGGTACGGGGACGCACCAACGTACCTTCTCCGTAGATCCATGAGGTCATCGTTTCTCCTAGCAGGCTCAGTAAAACTCGGCTCTTTCGAGGAGCTGTTCTGCCCGGTTGTGGTCGGAGTAAAAGGATCATCTGGTCCCCACGCGGTGAGTGATTCTTTCTTCTTAGCAAAAAAATGCCAAGCTCCGAATAGAAACAGTATGAAGAAGAACACAGGACTGCTCCAAAGCATTGTGTTAAACTCTCCTTTGAGACTCGGAAGCTTTGACTTATAAACACCGAAGTACCCATCTCCTAA
This sequence comes from Sinapis alba, assembly GCA_012274485.2. Lineage (NCBI taxonomy): Eukaryota > Viridiplantae > Streptophyta > Magnoliopsida > Brassicales > Brassicaceae > Sinapis > Sinapis alba. The sequence continues at coordinate 69,833 of MU105726.1, read as the reverse complement.
ACCGATCACAAGAAGATTCTCTCTGTCGCTAGCTATCAAAGGTCTCGCCTTTACCGCAACAGTTCTTGAAGATGACTGACGATGGCTCAAGAACGAGGATCTAATCTCTTCTAAACCAGCTGAGAACAAGAGACGTGGACCAGCGGTTCTTACGTAATGCTGAGTTGATACATTGAAAGCGAAAACCTTCTCTTCGTTGATCACAAGAAGGTATCCTTTGATTGATTGTAACGCGACTGGCTCCTCCATTTGAAACTTTTTCTTGGATCTAACTCTACATTTGAAGTTCATTATATCTCCATGAAGCAGTACGTGAATGATCTCACCTTCTGATGTGAATCCGTAAGCTTTAGACCGTTCCGTCGCATCGAAAACATAGCTTCTTGCAAGAGAATGGTTTAGTCCTTCGCATTCGGTTTCTCTAATCTTCATACTCCTTAAGTCTAATGAACCAGCGCCAGACTCGGTGAGAAACAACAGTCTCTGCTTCAAGAACACAAGCGGTCTACTCGTTGGGATAACCGAACCGTAAACCGTTCGGTTCTCGGTTAAAACAGTGAGCTTCCCGCTAAGATCCGTAGCCAAGATGTACCGAACACGACCAACATGATGCACTTCTAACAAAGTCACGGGATCAGCCGAATCATCAACATCAAAAGCCCCAACGTGTTCCATCGAAACCGAGTTAGAGTTCCAATCCTCCCCACTCGATCCCTCGTGGATCCGGTGGAACAAAACGGCACCGTTCTGATGACCAGTGACGACGAAACTCGAGTTCTTAAACATTGAAAGATACGAAACCATAGCTGTAACGGGCGAATCAACGGTGGTGAAAAACTCAACCAAAACATCACCGTTTCTCAAGAACACGTAAACTCTACCTTTAGAATCTCCAATCGCAAAGTACTTGCTCGAACCTTCGAAGTCCTTAAACGGCAACACGTTGATACACGTGGCGTCCGAGTCGAGTTTCACTGCCGATGTGAAGGAGAATCTCTCCGACCAAAAGGGGCTGTATTTAGTCACTGAGAAGGCTTTAGCTCTTCTTCCTCCTCCTCCGACTTCATCATCTGATTTAGAGATCTCGTTCTTCGATTCAGATAACTTAGCATCTAGATTAGAGACTATCTCCGTCAGATTCTTAACGAGTTCCTCGAGCTTATGCAATAGAACATCTTCTCGGGTAGGTTCAGTAACCGACACAGCTGCATCGGTGGAAACGTCTTCGGTTTCGTTAACGATCACCGGAGACTCGTTGGCATACGACGGCGAAATGAAAAGCAGAGTGAAGGAGATTAGAAAGTAGAAGGTGAAAAGGAAGGACTTGCCGTTTCGAGGATCCGCCATTGTAAGCGATGAAAAAGTGAAGCGGAAAGCTTTCTCCTTTATGCCGTGTCTGAATCAGTGAGTAACCGCCATATATGTAGATCTGTAGGAGATGATGAAAGGGTTTAGGATCTGGAAAGAGAACTGGTTGGAATTTAAACTGAGATTTTTGTTTAGTAAGAAAAATAATTGTCCGAAAAGATAAGACTTTTTATGTCCGAGATTTGATCCGGTCGTCTTCAGTCACGGTGAAGCTTGGCGCTACGAAAAAATCAGATACATGTCTTTTAAGATATTTTTGAGACTTTTTTTTTCTATTTTTGACATTGCCCCTCAACAATTACGATTTTCTTTAACGTATAAAAGGTACGTGATTGGTGAAATTTGTTGTTGGTTATAGTACTAAATTTTTATTTAACGTAAGACTATATCAGTAATTATTATTTTTGGATCAAAAAGTTGAAACTACCTTGATGAAAATTTAACACATATATCAACGAATGTCCTGACTTGTGAATTGCTAAGGATTGAGCACGAATTGATTTTTTTTTTTTTTTAGTATTTGTGATTTTATTTGTTTTGATTAAACAATTAATTATTTGATTTGATTCGATTTGTAATTATTTAGATATTCATTATTTGGGTATCTAATTTTTTATATTTTAAATCAAATATTTGATTTGATCTCAAATGACTCTTTTTAAAAAAAAAAATATAAATAAAATTATTTTATTACAAAAATAAAAATTATTTACTTTTTAAAATTCTAATATTTAAAATAACCAATTTAATAAATAAAAATTTCAAATTTTACATTAAATATTATAATTAAATAATATATATAATTATTTAAATATATGTATATATAAGCATATAACGAATTATATTGGAGTTTCTTAAAATATGTATATTTGTGATTCAATTATTTTTACTAATATAGTATATTAATATTTGTTTTGTTTTGTATAATTATATATATTTAAAAAATTTAGTTCGAATCGAAACAGATAAAGAATCAAAATAAATAGCAAATCGAATTAAAAATTACAGATAAATTGTGATAAATAGACACATTTAAAAATAACATCATAAGACTTTATCTCTTACTTACTGAAATAAAAGTTATAACTTAGTTAATAAATGTAAAAACGCATATTCAAACCCTAAAAACGCTTAAATTGGTTTTTGGATTTAAAACCTTTTTTGTTTGTTTCAGGTTAATCCAATTTACTTCAGGAACTAAACAATAATATCACAGATATCATTAAGTTTTGCGCCGCCCACCCTTTTAGATGGCCACATATAGAAATTGAATTAGAAAAAGCTCACATGCTGAGATCAGCGACAAGATCCACAGACTCTCCACGTGAAGTTTCTTGGTCACAGTGAAGCAAAGCCCTCGATCTTTCCACAACACATTGTCCCAATGCTCATACATTGACAAAAGCCCACCCCAAACTCATATACGAGATCCCGTAAACCTTATTTCAATTTAAAGATCAACCAAACTGATAATAATGATTTACTGGCCAAACAAAAATCGATTGTATCAACCCCTTTTGGTGTTGTCATTGGAAAAGAGAAATGTGAAATGAGGAGAAAGAGAATTGTCTGAATAGCCAAGGAGACTGCCTACAGACTAACCAACTCAGAGACTATAGGTAGTCTTTGATTTGGGTGTTAAGACGCAGGCAAGTCATCCTTGGCTACCACACAACTTCTCATTCTTCATGTCACCGTTTCTCTTTATATGGTTATCTCTTTCTTATGAAGTTGTTGATGTGCACATTCCAATACTACGTGTATATATAGGCCTGACGGCATGAACATCCAGTGGACACAATACGTTTGACCCAACTTGTGTGCATGGCGATGTTGGAATATGTTCTTAAAGATTTGGTACTGGGATGGTCTGATGAGTATGACACAAGTTGGCGCGAACCATACTTAAATATTCGTATTTTGTCGTAGCTATGGAAATTGTTTTATGTGTTGGAGATCTCTATTCATATGTGCTATATAGTGTTTAATTAGAAGAAGAAAAACGATTCAAAGTGATATTGTCACTACTATTAACTAGCCTAGCTACTAAAATAATGTCACTACAATACAATGATCATTCATTATAGACACACCACCTTATGTATTTCAGTTTATAACTAAGTGTTCACTCATATGGACGATATAAACTCAAATCAAACCCCATTTTTTTCTAGCAATCTTGTTTTTTTTTGTCATCCAGCAATCTTTTTTACATAACAGAATTGTTCGGTATTTTTAAGACCAACGTACCCGCATAACACAATATAGAATCAGTCGTCTCTATGTATGTTTTTCTACTCTTCTTACGCAAGTTTTCTAAATGCTCAAATGGCAAGAAATATGCTTTGAAAGCCTATCTTCTCCATCGGGTCAATACCCTTTTTCTTACTAGTTGACTACTAGTGTAATTGGGACCATAAAGATAAGAACATTTTATAAAAGTCATGATGCCATATGAATTTGTGTAGTAGACATGGAATATATGGAGCTTTCTGCGAATACTTACTTGAAAATACAACTTCTGGTATTATTCTTATTTCTATTCATAGTTAGCTAGAAAGAATGTAGCATCATGAGGGATGTTGGAAACGAAAGCTGTCTCCCATGTATTTAGGATTTTGCTTCTTCTTTTTTTTTTCTTGTAAAATAATTTTTGTATGTAAAACTTGTTTGAATGATCTGAAAAAAGCCACACAATCAATAATGTAGTTATTGCCTATTATAATATTTATCGCCAGAGTCTTGTATATGGGACTTATTTTATATTACCAACTTAACATATGGGACAGCTAGTCTATTAATCAGTGTATTAATAATATAAATTCCAATGTCACGTAGCGATATTTACACAAATCTTTGGTAACTTTTAAGTTTTAAACGAGTATATCTATATCTATACTATTATTTGCGAAATGATTTTTCGCATTCGAGCTCTCACGTTAAAAGTTGGAGTGGTCAAAGTTGATAATACCCTTAATGAATTTTATATATAATTAATTATATAATCAAAAACGAATTTTTATTAATAACATTAATTTTATAAGATAAATCTTATATATTGTGTTGTTATCTTAAAACATATCTTTCAATTTTAAAAGTAAAAATAATAATATGTGGATAATAGTATAAATATGTGAATATTTCCTTTTAAAATTACAACTCAATAATAAATATATATATATATATATATATAATTTTTCGCATTCGAGCTCTCACGTTAAAAGTTGGAGTGGTCAAAGTCGATAATATCCTTAATGAATTTTATATATAATTAATTATATAATCAAAAACGAATTTTTATTAATAACATTAATTTTATAAGATAAATCTTATATATTGTGTTGTTATCTTAAAACATATCTTTCAATTTTAAAAGTAAAAATAATAATATTTTTAAAACGATTAAGTCCGCACGTGCGGGCAAACCACCTAGTATATATAGTTATCAGCGTTGATGTGTTTATTCGACAGCGAGATTAATCTATGAATTTTAGACAATGTAGCTGATCACTTGTATTTATATATAATTGGTTGCTTTTTTTTTTTTTTTGTATATAACCGAAAATCTCAAACCAAAATTTATTATTTTTTGTTTTGTGTTTACAACACCAAAATCTTTGCAATTATTATGTATATTAGAAACGATCAGCTTAAGTGTTCCACGGGATGGTCCATGCTTTAAGAACCAAAATCCAAATTGTTTCATGAGATATATCTATAAAAAACAATGGTCTAATGTATTTCAGAAAAGTAGTAAAACTAAAATGGTGGACGATTTACCCGGTCTTAATCGAATATTCCTGGCTCAGTCCCGGCCTAAACTTTACATATGGAGGATTCTTTACGGATATGTTATTGCTGGTTTCCACTTCCATGCATGTAATATAATAATAAATATTCGAACATATGGGAATATTTGATCAAACATGTTGGACTCTACAGAGTTCTGCATCTACCTACACATTTTTGTATAGAGCCATGGATCACAAACAAGCAGGTCCAAACAAAAGGTATTCTGAAGAGAAGTAAAAACGGAAGAAAAGAAAAGGACATGACGTTTAGAGTGCATGTACATACATGTATACACAAACACAATATATATCAATCCATCTTTATAGATGATTTTAATTTTTCTATTGTGATATTTCAGTCAGTTGGACAGTTTCCTTGGCTATTTTACTCTGCTTTCTCTAGTTAACTCTTATGTAATTCTCCTAATTGTTGGTGTTCAGCAAGAGTTGATTATTAATCTTTCCTTCTTGATGTTATTGTAGTTTACTTTTATCATTCTGCTATCACCAAGAAAAATTTGATATAAAATTTAAACATTTACACACACAAAAAAATGTTGATGCTCAGGTCAGACTGTACGAGAATACCAGGCTTGCTACATTTCATTAATTCTTTTTAAGGACTGTTTGGACACGGAGACCTCTTTATCCACCGTCTGGATTAGCTATAGTTAAAGAGAGAACGCGTTTAGTAAAGTCAACACGAAGTCAACTTCATAGTGTGGCATTTAGCCTGACCCACTTCGTTTTTAAGTGGATAAAACCGTACGGAGTTTTTTTGTCCAATTTATCCACTTCCAAAAGTCTCCACACTGATCCTGTTTCGAGTTGGAAACATGAAATTTGAAGAATTGCAAACGCTCTTACCGGTGAGAAAACCTCTAAACGGCGGTTCCGATTGGCTCAGCCGTAACCGTAACCGTAAACGCGGTGGCTACAAGCTGTTCGTTTTAGTCGCGGTTCTGCTCTTAGCCTTAGGCTCTATGTTAACCGGTTCCGTCTCTCTCAAAGGAATCGGTCTGTTCCATTCTGACAACGGCGAGTTCGGATTCCACGTCAGCGACGATCTCGACATCCTGGTACCAATGAAATTTGGTTTCTATATTAAATTGAAAATGATCGGAACTTTTTGACTTTTTTTTTAAAACGAAATTGACAGGAAATAGAGGAGAGAGAGAAAGTGGTGAGGCATATGTGGGATGTGTACGGACGTTCCGGTGGAGTTCCTCGGTTCTGGCGAGAGGCTTTCGAGGCGGCGTACGAGTTTCTGGTCAGTGATTCCGCCGCCGTTCGGAACAGTGCTATTTCCGATATAGCTAAGTTGTCTCTTGTTCGTCCTCTTAAGCCCAGTTGTCGATGAGTTTGTGAAGATTAAAGCCCAAGAGAATAACGATATTTTTTTTGTATATAGGATTTTTTTAAAATCCCTGAAAAATCAAATAAACGAAAAATGCATAAATTACGTTTTCATTGAACATTTTGTGTTTCCGCGCTTAGAAGCGAAAACTTATTATTATATAAATTATTATTAAAATATATAGTATTTGATTTTTTTTTTAAATTATAGTCTGATTTGATATTCGATTTTAATAATAATTTAAGTTGTATTGATAATTTTGTTAATCAATATTAAAAATTAATTCATTTATAAATTTATTAGGTGAATATTATCATGTGGTTTAACATTGGATTATATTTATATATTTTAACATTCTTTTTTTGAAATGATCTAATTTTAATTTACAATTTTATTTTAGTTATTTTACAAATTGATTTTAATATTTATAATAATATAGAGTAAAAATGATTTTATAAGATTGTATACAATAAAAAATTATAGTTAAATTAAAAATATATGCAAAGGACATGCAAAAGATATTTTAATTTAGTTAGATTTTGAGTTAATTAATTAATCATTAATTATTGATTTTGCAAAGATTTTTGTGGTATATTTAAATTTGGTAGAAGATATCAATGTTTTAACATATTTTTTTATTGATGACAAAAAAATATCTTTTCATCACGATAAATTTTTTGAAGATAAATATCACACATAAATTTTTTTGAATAGTTCTGTTTAATTATAGATAACCTTTATCATTGGAAAAATAAAAATTTATAACAATCAAATAATTTATTTTAATATGTTAAGTAATTCGGATTATATCCTAGTGATTTACTCAAAATAAATAAACTAATTAGTTTAGATATATGTCAAGGATATATATTAGGAAGGTAATGCTATATACATTGTCAAAATTAAGTTAACAGAATATTATGTTAAGAGACACGTGAACTTTCCACAAATAATTAATTTTGCCAACTTAAATCACGCGCGAATGTTTAACCGACTTTTCTCGTTATATTTCATGCTGCACCGTTGATTAATTTACACGTCAACAATTTGAGACCGCAGGATCTCTCTGATAAACCCGAAATTTTAAACCGACTCTCGGATCTCTGGGGTTCTATATAAGAAGTGGTCAACTTCTTATGTCTTTGGACCCAAATCTCCCGCTAATTAGGCGATGGTTCTCATTGTTAGGGTTTGGGCTCGATCCGCGGGACGCTGATCCTTAGCCACGATTCGGTGATCGATCGATTTTTTTCCGGCCGTGCATCGAGGTACGTTCTTGTCTGTTCCCTAGGTTGGTTCATACTGTTTCTGACTCTTTCGGGCATTGTGTTGGATCTCGCCGATACAGTTGACTTGACTTACTTTTGGACATTCGTATTTCTATAGGGATTGAATAAGAGAGATCTGATCAAGTCTCGTTGATCAACAAACCACGACAAATAGTTCTTTGTGAAAAGAGGAGCGGTGTTAGTCCTGGTATCTTCTTATTATTGCGTTATCTGTAACTCATGTTTAGGTTTGTTTGGGCTCTCAAACTAAAAAAGAAAGATGTAAAAGAGAAGATAGATAGATAGACCTTTGCCATGACAGGTGCGCTTGCTTGGCAGGTCACAAACCCTTAATAAAAAAAGAGAGTTTTTGGTTCTGCGGAGGGATGGGAGATGGTACGGGATTCGGTATTATTCTTTCTTTGCCCGGCTCTCCCTCCCTCCGGGCTATGTGTGTGTTCCTGTGTCTCTCTTTTTATTTTCTTTCTCAGTCATATGCTTCCTGCATACACACATTATGCTTCTTGCATGCCACGTTATGCTTCTTGCATACCACAAAGAGGATCACAGACCCAACATTGATGCATCACTTGTGCCTCTTTAAAATGCGGCTTGCATATGAAAGAAAAGAATCAATGAGCATCACTTGTGCTCTTTATTATGGAAGAACGAACCTGACATTCAGCCTTTAATGACCAAAACGATGGTAGTTAAAATTTGCAGTTTAGGACTATGCAGTTTGCGATCTGAATTCGTTGCATTATTTGGTTAAATAAGGTTTATTTTGCCTTCTCCAGCAACTTAACTGCAAAGTTATGATACATCAGAATATGTTTGCAGAAAGCTGTTCTGTTACCATAGTGCAATCATGTAGCTTTTTACCATAATGCAATCATGTAGCTTTTACATTACCTTTCATAGATTATTGACAAGTTTTCAGAACAACTCTTTATTATATTCTCAAGCTATCATTGATTGTGGATCTTTATACTATATATTTTTCTGTTCCGGATTGGTACGTGGGTATGATTGTGAAGTTACATATGTATATATACTACATTAATAGTAAATGTTTGGGATCAAGTAATTTTTGGCCTGATGTGTGAGTAATACTTAATCTGAGCTAAGCTTGTTGTTGGGGTTCTTACTATCGAGATATTATTAAGTGATTGGATATGTTTCAATGCTTGTGTTACCAATAACTCATATGACAGGAAACTTTCTTCTTCTTCCAGAACTAACGACATTTCTAAATTATTTAAATATTTTGTAGTGATGATTAGGATAACTAAATGATTTGCTGGCACATCCTGCAAAGTTTTGTAGTGATGATTAGGATAACTAAATGGTTGCTGTCACATCTTTCAAACAAGACGGCGTTGACTATTTGACCTTGACTTATCAGAAACACTCCTCTGGTCAATTTATATTTTTGGACGAAAATTGTTTACAGTAGTACACCTAAACTTTTCCTACGATATCTCCCAAAGTTCTTACAAAACACATGATGTTGCTTTGTAGCCTGTGTTGCAAGTAAACGTGTGAGTCGCCTATACTTGTTTAACAAGGAACTAATTTTGTCCAGCAACATCATGAGGTGTAGCACCAATTCCTCCTTGTCGATTCTTCTCTCTCCTCTACTCATACTCATCCTTGCTTCAAACGTTGTCACTTGTTCGAGCTCATGTCAAACCGAATCATGTGGAAGTATAAAGATCCCACACCCATTTGGAATCCAAGAAGGTTGCTACCTCAACGAGTGGTACAAAATCGAATGCAGAAACGCTACTTTCCCCTTCCTTTTCAAGGTGGGCATGGAAGTTGTGAATATTTCTCTTCCTGGTGAAGGAGCTGTTATTTACAATAGTGTCAGTTCATATGGAACGGTTCGAGTCAGAGTCCCGATAATTTCTGTTGGATGTTCCAGAGATGGAAAAGAGTCTAATAGATCTCTTCTGAATTTGACCGATAGCCCATTTTTCACTGGGAGTGGTAACAGCCTCGTAGCTGTTGGTTGCAACAGCAAGGCGTCGTTGACTAACATCGAGCCAAGCATCGTGGGATGCGAGTTAACTTGCACTGCAAACAAAGAGATGTTACCTAACAAAAAGGTCCCATTTTTCGACAAATCCAGGTGTTCTAGCAATGCGTTGTTTTATGCAAGCACTCAAGATTGTATCAAGGAAAGGGAAGAAAGAAGCTGCGATGGCAACGGATGCTGCCGTGCAAGTCTACCAGATGATACTGATGCTCACCAGGTGATCGGCCTCAGGTTTGAAGATGATGGAAATTCGACAAGCCGAAAATGTAAAGTCGCTTTCCTAACAGATGAAGTCTACATGTCATCAAATGTAACTGAGCCAGAAAGGTTTTTCGCTGCAGAGTATTCTACAATTAACCTAGGATGGGTCATTCAGACAAGGAACCTTCCCTTCCTAGACTCCTTGAGCTGCAAAAACTCAAAAGAGTTCGAAACTATAGCAAGTAACTATCAATCCAGAATAATAAGTTGTGTATGCAACAATATCACCATTTATGGGATCAATTATGCAAACTGTGGATGCAACCAAGGTTATGCAGGCAACCCCTATCTACCTAACGGATGCGAAGGTTAGCAAATCGTAACTAAACTTGTCTCATTTTTCTGTGTGTCATCATTCTCTTTAATTAGGATTACAAATCTTCCATGTCTAAAGACTTATTGTAATCACTTATATAAAAACACTTCATATCACTATCCAGATGTTAATGAGTGCCTCATTCCGCTCACTCCTCATCGAACTGGTAGTGGCGGGTACTGTGGAAACAGTGAAACTTGCGTAAATGTGCCTGGAAGTTATGCATGCGTGCGCAATAAGACGGTAACAATATTGATAGGTAAGTCAATAAATGCAACTTCAGAAGCATTCATAATCTCAAAAATGCAAACATGTGATGATCATTAACACTCTTTTTCGCTGTGTCGTTTTCAGGAGTAGGTGCAGGTTTTGGCACCTTATTCCTATTAGGTGGAATCTGGTTTTTGAGAAAGTTTCTTAAGAAGAGAATGATCACTCAAAGGAAAAAGAAATTCTTCAAACGGAACGGGGGACTGTTGTTGCAACAACAACTTGATACAAATAAAGGCAGCATAGAGAAGACAAGAGTATTCACCTCAAGCGAGCTTGAAAAAGCTACTGAAAACTTCAGCGAGAACAGGATACTTGGACAGGGTGGTCAAGGCACTGTTTACAAGGGAATGCTTGCTGATGGTAAAACCGTTGCTGTCAAGAAATCTAAAGCCGTAGATGAAGACAAACTAGAGGAGTTCATCAACGAAGTTGTCATTCTGTCACAGGTCAACCATAGACATGTCGTCAAGCTCTGGGGATGTTGTCTAGAGACGGAAGTTCCTGTTCTGGTCTATGAGTTTATCCCCAATGGAAACCTTTTCAAGCATATTCATGAAGAATCTGATGATTACACAATGATATGGGGTGTGCGTCTGCGCATTGCTGTAGATATCGCAGGAGCTCTTTCATATCTGCACTCTGCTGCGTGTTCTCCTATCTATCATAGAGATGTCAAGTCAACAAACATGTTACTAGATGAGAAGTATCGAGCCAAAGTGTCTGATTTCGGTACTTCAAGATCAGTAACCGTGGATCATACTCACTGGACCACAGTTATTTCAGGGACGGTCGGATATGTGGATCCAGAGTACTACGGATCTAGCCAATATACCGACAAGAGTGATGTTTATAGCTTTGGTGTCATCCTTGCTGAGCTTATTACAGGAAAGAAGCCTGTAATAACCCTACCGGATTCTCAGGAATTAAGAGGCTTGGCGGATCATTTCAGAGCTGCCATGAAAGAGAACAAGTTCTTTGATATTATGGATGCTCGAATAAGAGATGCCTGCAAACCGGAGCAAGTAATGGCAGTGGCAAATCTAGCAAGGAGATGTTTGAATTCAAAGGGAAAGAAGAGGCCATATATGAGGGAAGTGTTTACCGAGTTAGAGAAGATATGTTCATCTCCAGAGGATTCAATAATGGTAGAGATTGAAAGTGGTGATGATGAAGAGGAACAAGGAATGAATATGATAGAGATTGCTGATTCGTGGAGCATTGTTGTTACTGCTCCCACCTCTAGTATTGTCCCTTTGTCGTCCTTGTCAGATGTTGAACCGTTGTTTCCTCGTACTACTTGGTGAAAGTGAAGGTAACTCTGAATAAATTGATGTCAGGTTTGGCATTTGTTGTGCTTTAGATGTTTGTGGTTTGCGTTTGTTTTTCCTCTTTTGTTAAAAAAAGAAATTTAAATTTATTCACTTCAAAAAACCTTTGTAGAATCAATGCATCCACTGTTTGAAAATTGAAATAAGAGCTGAATAAAGCTATGGGGCTTTATAGTAAAGCTATGGGAATCTGGTTCTCAACAAGGTGAAAGGAGATAGGAGAGAAGAAGAAGGAAGCTACTAAAATTGTTTAAACAATTCAAAGTTTTTCTTTAAATAATGGCACATCTATTATAAAAAAAGTGTTTTTTTTGTCTTGAATAAATTTAACATTCATTCAAAAAAAAAGAAAAAAGAAATAAGAGCTGAAATTTTTTTAGAAGGAATTAAAAACAAAGACCATCTGCTCGCAAACCATATTGCCATGGCTCTATTGCATCTCACTTTAGGCTCCCGTGGAGTCTTCCCTTTCTTTTTCTTTTTTCTTCTATGCCTTTAAATACTAAGGCAAATCCTTTTAGAGAGTTGAAGCGATCTTTCTACATGTTGAACACAACATGCAAGACTTACAACCTGTCTTGCAGGTCGTTCTTTCCCATCACTTTCTTACTCACCTTAGATGGTCACCACGTCAGTAAGTAGCTGATACGAATTTTTAAAAAAAATTATGCGTGCATGCAATTAGGACAAGTTACAATCAGACAATAGTCAATCACATCATATGAAGTTATAAATCCGACAAAGGCAAGAATTAAAGAAAACTAGAGAAACCATGCATTTTAGCCTTATAATTCATTTACAAATACACAAGATAAAGAGACCAACCACTTTACCCAAGATACTGTTCAGCTTTTATACATTCGGATTCCCTCGTCCTACTTGGAAGGCAACTATTTTCTCGGCACAATGATAGAGTGGAGAAGATTCTTTAACGAAGTCTTATTGCCTTCCATCATGCAATTTATCTCCAACAATTTCGAAATTCTTCCAACACTTTGAATGTCTTCGTTTTTTGCCTCTCAAGCGTCCTCTATTCCAAGCCGCACTTATAGAATCATCTTGTACAGAAACAGAATCATGATCATCTTCATTCTGAACCATCATCTCGTCACCACTCAAATAGTTTTCATCATTTAGGTCCAAAGTATCATCATCATCCATCTGAACAAAAGAGATTAAACAACTCAACAAACTGATAAGCGAATAACTCAACAAGCCAACAAACGAGAATGAACACTGAAATGATACAAAGATACTAGAAACAACCCATAAACGAAACGAGATTACGAGAACCATCAACCCATAAACGAAACGAGATTACGAGAACCCATCAACGAGAATCCATCAACATAACACACATACCTTTTAGATTGAGAGTAGAGACGAATCGAGACTCGAGAGAGGCGGGACGAGATAACTTCTTCGATCTGGGAAAGTGAGAATAGATCAGTATAGACCTGAAGAGAATCAAATCAAAAATCCATCAAAGAGTGAGTGAGAATAAACCTGATAACCGAATGGAGAGAGACGAGGCAGAGAGTTGAGATGGAGAGACGATGCGAAGAGAGACGATGCGAAGAGAGACAAGGCGGAGAGAGACGAGGCGGAGAGATGGAGAGACGAGGCGGAGAGATGGAGAGACGAGGAGTCGAAGAGGCGGAGAAAGCAATGGACGTGTAGTCGTGTGCCCTAATTTTAATTTTTTCCCAATTCTAATTTTTCCCCTAATTTTAATTTTTCCCCAATTTCATTAACCTAGATATTTTTAGTATTTGGGCCGCCCGATGTCCATCTGGGTCTGCCCATTTAGTCATGGATGTATTTGGGTATTGCCCACTTGGACAAAAAAAAAATTTGGTTAAATATGGACCTATACATATAAAACCATATTAATTTGGACATGGGCTATCCATGGACAGTCCGCCCATTTGATACCCCTACATATGACCAAGTCCGAGAACCACTGAACAGTCAAATCGAAGCCCAAGCTTAAGCCCACTGAGCTAAGTACTTGGCGAGATCTCTCTTTCAACATAAGTGGAAGTGGAACAAAGATAAACTTTGGACTACTCTCTTGAGGCGACTACAGCGCGTGCTTGTGTAATGAGTGAGTTATGAGATAGTGGATAAGAACACACTTATTTGGGTGTCGTATTCCGACAAAATTATAAGATTTTTTAGTCAAAAGCTTTAACTTAAACTTGCAACTGTTTTGACTTCTTAGCTCTATTTTCACTTCTCTTCTTACCCAAATAGTTTCGTATTTCAAACAAACGATTGAGTGTGAGGGAAGCTTTTAGTCTTACCAAAGCCTCTCGAGCTTTATCATCTTAAATCTTACATAAAATTAATACAACCGAGAAGGGTACAAAGGCTAAAAGTATAGATATACTACAAAATATTATACAAGATCGAAAAGTATTTGTCGAACACAATAATCAACAAGTACTACAAATTTAGTTTGTAACAATGAACAATAAGTACCACAATTTTCACACCAATCTTTGAAAACACCATCAATTTTATTCACCATTACCAGACTTTCTTATAGTTTACCATGTGGGACGAGGAAACAATGGTTCAACATCTGACAAGGACGAAGAAGGGACAATACTAGGAGTGGGAACAGTAACAGCAATGGTCCACGAATCAGCAATCTCTATCATATTCATTCCTTCCTCCTCTTCATCATCACCTTCGTCATTTTCAATCTTCACCAATGAATCCTCTGGAGATGAACATATCTTCTCCAACTGGTTAAACACTTCTCTCATATGTGGCCGCTTCTTCCCCTTGGAGTTTAAACATCTCCTCGCTAGATTTGCCACTGCCATTACTTGTTCTGGTTTGCACACATCTCTTATTCGAGCATCTATAATATCAAAAAAAATTGTTCTCTTTCATGGCAGCTCTAAAATGATCCGCCAAGCCTCTTATTTCCTGAGAATCCGGTAAGGTTATCACAGGCTTCTCCCCTGTGATTAGCTCAACAAGGATGACACCAAAGCTATAAACATCACTCTTGTCGGTATATTGGCTAGATCCGTAGTACTCTGGATCCACATATCCGACAGTACCTGAAATAACTGTGGTCCAGTGAGTATGATCCACAGTTACTGTTCTTGAAGTACCAAAGTCCGACACCTTGGCTCGATATTTCTCGTCTAGTAATATGTTTGTTGACTTGACATCTCTGTGATAAATAGGAGAGCACGCAGCAGAGTGCAGATAGGAAAGAGCGCCTGCGATATCAACCGCAATGCGCAGGCGCACGCCCCATATCACTGTGTAATCATCAGATTCTTCGTGGATGTGTTGGAAAAGGTTACCATTGGGGATAAACTCATAAACCAGAACAGGAACTTCCGTCTCAAGACAACACCCCAAAAGTTTGACGACATGTCTATGGTTGAACTGAGAGAGAATGACCACTTCGTTAATGAACTCCTCTAGTTTGTCTTCATCAACAACTTTGGATTTCTTGACCGCAACCGTTCTACCATCCACCAACATTCCTTTGTACACAGTGCCTTGACCTGTCCAAGTATTCTGTTGTTGCTGAAGTTTTCTGTGGCTTTTTCAAGCTCCCTTGAGGTGAATATTCTTGTCTTCTCTACGTTGCCATCTCTTGTTTCTAATTGTTGCTGTAACAATAGTCCTCCGTTACGTTTGAAGAACATTCTTTTCCTCCGAGTCAACCTTCTCTTTTTAAGAAATTTTCTCAACAACCAAATTCCACTTACTAGGACTAGGATGCCAAAACCTGCACCTACTCCTGAAAACAACACAAAAGAAGGTATATAATATAGATGATCATCAAATTTTTGAATTTGTGAGGGTATCATTTAGTAAAGATACATTTATTAAATTACCTATCATTATTGCTCCAGTCTTATCTCCCACGCAATGAAAAGTTCCAGGCTCATTTATGCAAGTGTCACTATCTCTACAGTGCCAGCGCCTTCCAGTTCCAGAAGGATCGAGTTCTAGGCACTCATTAATATCTGGGTAATGGATATGAAAGAACGTGATTTTGTAATCAGCTGACTTTGTTCTATGTAAAGATTTTGTAATCCTCACCAGATGTTTACACAAGAAAAACAGAGAACTTTTGAAACAAAATCACTGACCTTTGCATCCGTTAAAGACGTAGGGGTTGCCTGTGTAACCTCGGTTGCATCCACAGTTTGCATAACTAGTCCCAGAAATGGTGACACTGTTGCATATGCAGGATGTTCTGCCAAAATTATATGGACTATACTCGTACTCTTTCCTTGTTCCGCAGCCCAAAGATTTTATATAAGAAAGATTATTTGTCTGAATGATCCATCCCAGGCTAACTGTCGCATACCCCATAGAGAAAAACCTTTCTGGATTCGTTGCATTCGATAGCATGTACAGTTCATCTGTTAAGAAAGCGACTCTGCATTTTCCGAGTGTCGAGTTTCCTTGATCAAAGCTCTCTATACCGACACCTATCACCCGTTGATCCTGAAAACCTTCTACAGTTTCCTCGCAGCAACCATTACCATCACATCTTCTTTCTTCTTTTCTTTTGTTCTTTGTACAAACCGGATTGCTAGAACACCAGTCATTGTCGAAAAAAGGGATGCTTTTGCTAGGTAACCTCTCTTTACTTGTAGTACAATTCAACTCGCATCCCACTTTGATCGGTTCAATGTTAGTCAACGAGGCCTTGCCGTTGCAACCAACAGCTACAAGGCTGTTTCCAGCCTCGAAGAAAAAAGGACTATCCGTCAAATTCAAAACCGATCCTGAATCTTTTCCATCTCTGGAACATCCAACGGAGGTTATCGGGCTTTTGATACGGATTGACCCGTATGAACTGGGACTGTATATATAATAAGCCTCTCTGCCACCTGGAAAAGAGATATTGACAACTTCCAATCCCATCTTGAAAAGGAAGGGAAAAGTATTGTTTCTGCATTCGATTTTGTACCATTCGTTGACATAGCAACCTTCTTGGACTCCAAAGGGGTATGGGATCTTTAAACTTCCACATGATTCGGTTTGACACAAGCTCGAAAGGGTGACAACATTTGAAGCAAGGAAGAGCATAAGCATAAGAGAGATTTGAATCGACGTGGAGTAATTGTTATAGCACCTCATGTTGTTGCTTCTCTTGCTAGACAATATTCCTTCCTTTCAAACGGACTCACAGGAATGTTACGGTTACTTGCAACACAGGTTACAAATTAACATATAATGTTTTCACAAAAACTTGGGAGATATCATAGGACAAGTTTGGGGGTGTTATGTCGGAAACAGTTTTCATCTGAAAAGTATAATTTAACCAGTTGCGAATTCTGAATGTTCAAGGTCAATAGTCAACTCTTATGTTAAACTATATCCCCCAATATTACATTATCTCCTAGTCCCAATACTTTTTTTATATTTGAAGTCTTAACTAGAGACAACGATAGAAGAGTGATCGCTTCGACTTCTGTATAAAAAAGGATGAATAATTTGGAAAGATAGACTAAGCATATACAAGTAAGAAGAACAAAGGAGGTGAAAGAAAGAAGGGTTGAATGTGACAAAGTAAGAGAAAAAGAATAGTATAATTGTCTATATTTTTTTTATAGTTGGCTATATCTATTTTTACAGTTAGCTATAAACCTTTTATAATTGGTTTAATGTGCTGGAAGATAAATAGTTAGATCTCGTCATAAGGAGAATTATCGATTATGATCATAGAGAAAGGTTGTTAGAGAGTTTCTCTGCAAATTAGGTGATTTTCAAAATTGTGTTTTTAGAGAAGTTGATTTCATGAGAGATAGTAAGTGTGGGGAAACAATTATGTTTTTTTTTTTGAAACACAACCAATTATGTATTTCTCTTTAATAATCAATACAATAGAGTTGTTTGCTTATCAAAAGATTTTAGTTAAATATTCCAAATCAGAATTCTGTAACCAATATATCTATCTAATTTACAAGTTCTCTTCAGCCAAGTTCTGAATACAAAAAGGTAACTCTATCACTCATTTATTTACAGGAAATCAGATACCAACAAACCCACACCAAAGTGTTTATTTCACATCACACCCAAAATACTACGGTTATAAAAAGGGAGAATTCTTTCAAAATTTCAATTTTGTTTTATATAAACTATAGAAGCCTCCTCCTGAAGTTTCTGGTAGTTGACTGATAAGTACGTACGAGAAGACCCACACCAATGCCAAGACCAACACAGACACCAAGTCCAATCCCAACACCAACCCTTACACCTGCATTGAACCATGACATCTCTCCATCTAAGCAATCACTTCTCCAATACATGTCTCCTTCGTATTCCTCTTTGTAATTAGCGTATTCTGTTGCCTACACACAGAAAAAGAACGATAACTTAAGGACACTGACCACATAAAGAATCATACTTTGAAGAAAATTTTTACTTCTTATACTGGCATCTATGCAATAACTCACACTGTGTATTTACTATAAGACTCTAATTCCTACCAGTAATAGTGAATGTTGAAGTGGAAACATTCTTATAAGCATAAAATGCTTCAGAATATTTGACAAGTTTTTAAATCACAACATTACAAATAGAGGAGATATTGAGGAAATTGCGGGTGGGAACGATATGTGGGCACCACCATTGGCATTGGGTCATTGAAGCAGCAGACGAAAGGATAAAGAGCTTCAAGCTAACAAAGGCATATGGGAGTTTTTTTATTTGTCTCCTTAAATTGTAAACTGTATCTAGTCACATGTCCACATTCATCAGTAGGAGACTGGTCCACTTCAATTCTTTTAACGATTTTTATCTTCCTAAGACTACCAACAAACATGTAAAAATTTAATACCGAAAAGAGATCCAGAAAACATTATGAATCTTTCATCAGAGATGGTAATCACTAATCAATTAGTTAAACCCAAAACAAAAACGTTCAAAAAATATTGTGAGGCCATGAGTAGGCATAAGACTGTATCAGACATATGTTATATCTTGAAACACTGATCAACGAACTCAGATAATGTCAAATGAAAACTTGAAAGTTACCTGAAGATCAAGCTCAGAGGAGGTGTCTTTTTGAGGCTCTTCTGAAGTTTCATACTCAGGAATTGAATCCAACGCCATTCTTCTACTTTGCTTCTTTCTCAAACCAAGCTGCAGAGTCTTGGTTAAGATGATGGGTGTTCCTGAGAAGCAACCAGTCACATAGACCTCGATAGTTGGCAAAGCAGGCAATAACTCTTGACCGTTTCTACTCTTCTCCTTTAAGAAACCAGACCCTGAAGTGATCCCAGTTTCACAAGTCATGTTCCACTGCTTCTTCGACTCCCCCGTGAACCCATTACCATCAGACATCACAAGAGTTCCAGACAAGACTAGCTCATTCTTGTCATAAACCTCAAACTTTACGCTACCATTTAACCTGATATTGTCTGTGCTAACATAAGTAGCTTCTTCAGATTTCTTATCAACACGATCCCTCCTAAGCAGTGAAGAACACCCTTCAGAGTACATGCTCATCCTAACACCGTTTATCTCCAGAAGCGTGTCTGGATCCAGAGGAATGTGATTGATGGTGAGGACCTCTGGGGTTGAATCTTCCACCGTGAAATTACTTATCCTGACGTAGAACACTCTCAGATCCAACCAGGGGGAGGATATTCTAGGGCTGTGATGGTTATAGTTATGATATCTAGATATCTGAAAGGCTTCACCATTGTTGAGTGTCTCACAAGGCTCCTCCATGACACAGAGGAAGAGGATCAACGAGTGTGTAAAACCAAAGTTAAATCACTCCAAAATCTTGTGTGTAAGCTTTAGTTCCGATGAGAAAGCAGAGACCTGGTTTTGAGAAACATAAAGACTTATAGTAAGGACATGAAAAGAGAATCATTCTGTCCCAAAGGAGAATATTCCCATCATGGAACTCACAGACAGTAGCAAAGTAATAATAACACAAACAATAGAGCTGATATAAGTTGTTGAATCACCAACACTAGAAGCTTTTCAAAACTATGAAGATCCCAAGAAAATGAAAATAATAATATATAAAAAGAGAAAACAAAACTCACCAAAGAAGAAACTCCATCCACAAATCTTCCTGTCAACGTCTAAGAGAAACAAAGATTAAAAGATATTGAAGGGAAATATTGTTTATGGCCAAGATTATACTTGTGTAAACCCACCACAAACACCACCTAGATCACAGCTTTTCCTTTAGTTCAATGGGAACGCAGCTCGTGTCCGAGGATTAAAATGGACCCCACTTGAGCTGATATAGTTTAAGTATGTCTCTGTCTGAAGAAAACATCTGGTTATCTATAATTAAATGTCGGTAAAATCGTGAAAAGTCTACGGGGATGAAAGGGGAAGACAAAAATATCAGAAACAGTGATGAAGATGATGTGTTCTTCTGACCTAGCGATCTTATCAGAGTACTTAGAGATATAACTTCTAACGGCCGACCTTACCTCAGTAAGATATATTGCATTTGAGTCCTTTAAGTTTAACCTTAATCACTAATTGGCGTTTAGACACAGAGAAATGTTGTGTATAAGAGATGAACATGTATACATGTAACTGTCTGCAACCTCTGATAGATATAGTAACAGTAACAACAGTAAAAATAATAATCAAGGACGCCACAATGTCTTCTGAGCACATAACATTCCTTCTTTATCTTGAGCATAAGTCATACGTATCTCCCAATGCAAGCTTCTTAATATCTCTTCGAATGGCTCTAATATCTCCACTTTGTCACGTACCACCACCCAACCTCCAGGCCTTGTCAATCTATCCATCTCCACCACTATCGAAGCTGGTTGCTTACACCTGCAACAACAAACAAATGGAGATTTCATGGCCAGGCTTCTCAGCAATTTGGTTCAAAGATCACTACTACTTTATGTACCTGTTCTTGAGCCGTGAAAAGAGATGATCAGCATGAAGAAGGTCATAAGATCTTGGATATGTTCCAAATGGTTCACACCAATCATGGTATATACCAATGAGACCTCTCTCGTATATGAAAGGAAGCGTATCTGGCGAATGAACAGGCACTACATTCATCACCCACACGCTCTGATTCACCAATGAGGCTGCAAATCTGTTGATATTTTGTAAGAATCAAAACCAGCAAATGCATAATATATTCTAAGAAGAGTAATAAAGACTTATCCTTTTCCCCATACCCGCCATAGATTGCTGTCATGTCCATCACACTCCTCATATGTAACCAGTCGATGCCTAGTCCAGTGAGGTAAGATTTGTTAACCATAGCTTTCCAGTGATCTGTATCACCAATGGCTTTCTCTTTGCTGGTTAACCACTCAGGGTATGTTTCAAGTCTCTTTGGCCATTCTTCAGGCCACTCTGCTCCATGCTGTTCTATAGCTGACGGTATCTCATATAAACAGATTTTCATCGGCACATACCTAGCCAAAAACACAGCAGACTCACCAAACAAGTTCAGTGAAAGAAAGATAAAAGCTATATCATCACCAATTGCTTTTACTTACCAAGCTGCGTCTGGGTTCTCGTTTTCCTTGCAAAGAGGTGGATTCTTCCTCCTTCTCAGTTCATAGATATCATTTGATTCTGGTTTCTGATATATTCTCACTCCCATTTCACTTGCTTCTTCTGTTTTGTGTGCAAGAATGTTCCAACAAATAGAAGCTGTCAATGCTGTCATTGCTGCACACCAGATACAAACTTTTGTCACGAGAAGAACTAAAGACAATAAAAATCCTGTTCATCTCCAGAAGTATATACCTTCATCATCCTCAATCTTTTCATTATTACTTGACAATATGAAGTATCCATTAGGTCTTAAAATCCTGTTCATCTCCAGAAGAAGTCTACCACCTGAGATAGCAAATGGCTCAAATAATCATAACTCAAGAAGCAAATTGAAACTCATGACACTGTAACAACGATGCTTACCATGAGAATGCCAGTGGACTCTGCAAGCAGAACAATGAATGGTATCGAAGACTCCACTAGGAAAAGGAAGCCTTCTACTTGCCAGAGCACTGACAAAAGTAGGAAACCCGCGCTCAAGAGAGACCTGTGCTAAGTCGACTAGATCGTCTTTTAGGCCTAGAGATATTGTCAAAACATCCTTATCCAGCAGTGCAGCTACAAAACTTGACTCTGAGCATCCAATGTCCAACACTATACGAACATTCTTTCCCCATTCAATATCTGGTACCATCTATCAAAACACCAGTCATGTTTTCAAACACTTTTCTTACACAGAAGCGAAAATTTTAAGTTCAGAGAGTAACAAATGATACTCACTTCTTGAATGAATTCAAGGTACTGAAGAACATTTCCGCTGAAGGCAGTCTTGTTCTGTGGGAAAGTTAGGTATTCACCGGACTCATTCACCCAGTTGTGCTTCTTTATATATGTAGCCAACTTTGGATGCGCCACGTTCTTATACAATATCTGATGTGAATTAAAAAAAAGGCATGAGATCAGAACTAACTTAAAATCAAGGAAAACTAACTTAAAGAAGATCAACAATCTTAACCTTAGATTTGCTTTCAGGCCAGGGAACATGAGGATCATAGCCATCATGCGGTAAAGGAACAAGACACATTACAGGCTTCTTAGGACAACTCCTCTCTCTATGTCTGTAACTCTGAAGCCTCCCTATTAACCCATCGTTATCAATACATGGCATGTAATTATGCTTGCTCCTAGTGCTACACAGTCTCCAGCTATACTCAGCTTTAGGATCAAACACTGGACCTTTCCTCTTCCTTTTTTTACCAATCTCTACTTCCTCCTTCTTTTCTTCCACTTCTTCATCCACTGATGCACTTGACTCATCCCCATTTCCATCAGACTCTCCTTCGTTGCCATCTGACTCAGTTCCTTCCTCTCCATCTTCCTTATTAGACTCAGACTCCTCAGTTTCTGCTTCTACTTGCTCTTGAACCTCCTTAACTACAGCTTCTTCTTCTACTACCACCACAGGCTTAGGCAAATCCTTCTTCTTATGTGGACGAGACACAACATGCTCCTTCTTTTTCTTGGTTTCATGTTTATGAACAGACCCACCAATGTGTTTCCCCTCTTTTGATTTCGAATTAGATTCAACTTTACTTTTCTCATGTGATTTGCTAGATTCAGAGACCTCGTTATGAGCTGGCTTAGTACGTGACGACACTGGTTCAGCAATGTCGTCGAAGCTTTCTCTCTGAACATTGAATGAAGAAGCATAGGAAGATAAAAAAGACCAGAAGAAGACGAAGCAGAGACCCAAAACAACAATGAAGGCCATCTTCACCCAAATCCCACGTGGCTGTTTAATCCTGCGAGCGAAATGAGCAATCCCCATTTTTCTCTTTATCTCCATCATTATAGAAGAAGACCACTTCAGCGCATATGTCTGAACAACAGAGATCTCCAAAGACCACTTTAACCAAACTTGGAAGTAGCTCAGAAACTAAAGAGGATTAGGAGCTATAATCACAGATTTAAGCAAGGATCTAGGCGAGTTTCAAAGAGTCTTTGAGCTCGAATTAGTTGGAATTTGCAGTACCCAGATTGGAAAAGCTGCTAAAAGAAGAAACTTTATTATACGGATTTGGTCGAAATGAGATCATAAGTAGGGATCAACAAAATCTCAGATTTCTTACCAGAGAGAAGAAAACAAAGTATGGAATCTTGCAGCACCCAAATCCAATCGTACAAATCAAGCTTGAGAAATAGGTAAAATCACACTACTGAAGAAGATTACAACTCTTTTTCTTAAAGCTTACACTAAGATTATCCTCAATGATATTATTTATCGTCCTTCTTTTTCCATGTTTAGTTGAAAGTTGAAAAAGGAAAGAAAAAAAAGGGTTGTAAGATGTGTTCAAAAAAAAAAAAAGGGTTGTAAGTTCGGTAATAACTGAGCAGTGGTCAGAGCTAAGTCCGGTGAGTGTCAAGAGCGGTGAGACAACAACCGTAGGTAACAGATGACTAGCTATTAAGCCCAATGGGTTTTAAGTAATTGACCTCAGTGGGCTTTAAGTAATTGACCTCAATGGCTAGCTCATGCGATGTAATATGGGAGAATGTTGATTATGGTATATATATGGTTCTAAAAAATCTGTATAGGCCGACTTATAGAGTTATAGATGTAAAAATATATAAAATAAATCAATAATTTAGTAACAAATACTCCCTCCGTTTCAAATTATTTGTCGTTGTAGGGAAAAATTTTCATTTCAAAATAAGTGTCGTTTTAAAGTTTCAATGCAAAATTCATTAATAAGATTCATAGGTAATTGTGTTTTTATTTTTCTATTAGTTGAAATGTGGTTAGGTGTATAGATAATTGTGTTTTTATTTTGGAAATATACAAAATCATATGTTTTCTTGTGTGAATAAACCTAGAACGACAAGTAATATGAAACGAAGGGAGTAATTCGGAATAATTTGTCTACTACGAAGAGCCTAAATATCTGTAACGATTTTTTTGGAAAATGAAATACGTAAATTTCAAATAAAGGAAAGCGTTATAGAATCTCTAACTTCTAATGAAAATTGGGAAAGCATTTACTACTGTATTAGCCACATTTATAGGTGATAAAGTCAACAGTGCTGTTCAACTTTAGATAACATTTCATCAATCACAATAGTAGTAATTTAGATTTAGAAATTTTTCTAAAATATATATTTCCTTTTCAGTGGTAAATTATTTATATAAATGTTAATGGATTTTTTTTTTCCAGTCCACTAGCAGTCCACTTTCCAGAACTTGCTTTTTGTGATAAAGATAAACACTCATTTATCACAAATAAAAAGTATTTAAACTAATTATACTCAATTAAAACTTAAGAAAAAATAAGAAAGTTGGTATAATTCACGTATCTACGAAAGTTCATTTTTGGCACACGCGCAAACATTTTCTAAAAAGGAGTATATTTACAGATAGAGATGATTCTAAATTTTATATAATTTTTTACTAATAAAAATACTGATTTCTTAAAAAAGAAAAAAACAGGTCACATGGCTCCTCACGTTCCTCGGTTCTCTATATTACTGTGTGCCTTCGTCAAGATTCCCTTGGACCCTCCACTTACCACCACCTTCGTTTCCATTTCTCTGATTTCTCAGCTGGGTTTTCATTCTCAAACACAAACTCTAGTCCTCCTCCTCTGACACACACATACCTGTTTTCTCAAATTCAAATCTCTGTGTTCTGGTCGGTCTTCGTCAAAGTTGTCTCCTTTATCAAAAAAGGACGCCTGAATTTAATATTCTCAGACAGCATTGTCTAGTAACAGACTCTTTTTCCTGTCAGTTCAATAAATCTCAGACCTTTGACCATGGACGGTGCCGGAGAATCACGACTCGGAGGCGGCGGTGACGGTGACGGTGACGGTTCGGTTGGTGTGCAGATCCGACAAACCCGGAGATTACCAGATTTTCTCCAGAGCGTGAATCTCAAGTACGTGAAGTTAGGTTACCATTACGTAATCTCAAACCTCTTAACACTCTGTTTACTCCCTCTCGCCGTCGTTATCTCCGTCCAAGCCTCTCAGACCAACCCCGACGATCTCCGACAGCTCTGGATCCATCTCCAGTACAATCTTGTCAGTATCATCATCTGCTCTGCGGTTCTTGTCTTCGGTTTAACCGTCTACGTCATGACCCGACCTAGACCGGTTTACTTGGTTGACTTCTCCTGTTACCTCCCTCCTGATCACCTCAAAGCTCCCTTCACTCGTTTCATGGACCACTCTCGACTCACCGGAGACTTCGAAGACTCTGCTCTCGAGTTTCAGCGCAAGATCCTCCAACGCTCTGGTTTGGGAGAAGACACTTACGTCCCTGAAGCTATGCATCATGTTCCACCGAGGATCTCGATGGCTGCTGCGAGAGAAGAAGCTGAGCAAGTCATGTTCGGTGCTTTGGATAACCTTTTCGCAAACGCGAACGTGAATCCAAAGGATGTTGGGATCTTAGTAGTGAACTGTAGTCTCTTTAACCCGACGCCTTCGTTGTCTGCTATGATTGTGAACAAGTATAAGCTTAGAGGTAACATTAGAAGCTATAATCTCGGTGGGATGGGTTGCAGCGCGGGAGTTATCGCGGTTGATCTCGCTAAAGATATGTTGTTGGTGCATAGGAAGACTTACGCGGTTGTTGTCTCGACGGAGAACATAACTCAGAACTGGTACTTTGGTAATAATAAAGCGATGTTGATACCGAACTGCTTGTTTCGTGTTGGTGGCTCTGCGGTTTTGCTGTCGAACAAGTCTAGTGACAAGAGGAGGTCTAAGTACAGGCTTTCCCATGTTGTCAGGACTCACCGTGGAGCAGACGACAAGGCTTTCCGTTGCGTTTATCAGGAACAGGACGATACGGGAAGAACGGGTGTTTCTTTGTCGAAAGATCTGATGGCGATAGCAGGGGAGACTCTCAAGACCAATATCACCACGTTGGGTCCTCTTGTGTTGCCGATAAGCGAGCAGATTCTCTTCTTCACGACTCTTGTTGTGAAGAAGCTTTTCAACGGTAAGGTGAAACCGTATATTCCGGATTTTAAGCTTGCTTTTGAGCATTTCTGTATCCATGCTGGTGGAAGAGCTGTGATCGATGAGTTGGAGAAGAATCTGCAGCTTTCGCCGGTTCATGTGGAGGCTTCGAGGATGACTCTTCATAGGTTTGGGAACACGTCTTCGAGTTCCATTTGGTATGAGTTGGCTTACATAGAAGCAAAGGGAAGGATGAGGAGAGGTAACCGTGTTTGGCAGATTGCGTTTGGGAGTGGTTTCAAATGTAACAGTGCGGTTTGGGAAGCTTTGAGGAATGTGAAACCTTCAAAGAACAGTCCATGGGAAGATTGTATTGACAAGTATCCAGTAACTTTAAGTTATTAGGCTTCGTTCGTTTTGAGGAACTTGGAGAGACTCTTTAAGTACTATTCCATGGTTGTTTCTTTAACAAAAGAACTTTAGATATGATCTTGACAATGTCAATGTTCTTGTTGTTTTTATTATGTTTTGAGAGATTTTGTGATGTCTGAGTTACATTTCTTGAGCTCATCTGTTCAGATCTTAGTTGTTGTAACGAAGAATTCAGAAGAAAAAGAACTGAATAATATAATGGTCTTGTGACGTTAACAATTGGTGAAAACAATGTTGAATTGCTTACAAAAAAAAAAACAATGTTGAATTGTGTGAATGTGAGATCACCACAAAATCATTTTCGTGTGTTAAATAATGTGGTAACGGTCTTGTAACGTGTTATTAAATTACTTTGCCTTTGATATTTTCCAACGTTTTTTTTTTTGTTTCGACAACAGTATTTCCTTACGTTATTGAAGAAATGACCTTTTAGTATTGTTTAATGTGTGTTTGAACTTTGTAATGAGTAGTCAAATTGGACCGTAGAATATGCCAAGATTTTTGTTGAAAACAATACTTTAATTTTTTTTTTTTTGTTATTCAAACCTACCAGCCGTTTGCATTGGGAATTAGTCCCTTCATACACTAAACAGCCAAAGTTCCAAAGCCATAGCTCTCACATGCTTTCTCTCATTGATATTTGCTTTCTGTTTTGTCTTTGTATTAGCCTCTAATTAGAGAAAATATTAATAAAAGCATTTGTTAATAATCTATTATACTCCCTCCGTTTTGTTTGTAATATAAATCGTTTTAAAGAAAGTTTTTTTATTCCAAATTATATGACGTTTTCAATTCTCGATATAAAATTTATTAGCAGTTAATGTTATATGATCAATACTAATATACATTCTATTTTGTTATTGGTTGAATTGTGGTTAAATAAATAATTAATTATATTTTTATATTAAAAATCTATTAAAAAAATTATTTTTTTAATCTATAAGTATAATACTAAAACAACTTATAATAAAAGAACGGAGTGAATAATAAAATAGACTTTAGTTTTTTTTCTCAGCCCTCTACCTCATCATAAAATATTCACACGTGGCACTCTTCCTTTAATCATCAAAAATTGTCCTCTCGATCAGTAATCTTGAATGGACTTTGGTGTTTATTGTGAATTTCATTGGGTTTTAAACTTTTTTCATTGTGAAATACAATGCCATCCGCAAGAAACTTTTACGTCATTAGAATGTTTGAACAAAACATGAGTTCCTTTTAATAAGATTGTATCTCAACATGTGATGAGAAGTGAGATCAAAGCCGCTGAATACTAGAGATATGTAACAGACTGTGAATTGTTTGAGAGTGATTAACGGGAATATGCAAGAAAACTCTCTCTAATACGATGTCAATATCTCAATCCGTCCAATTAGGCAAGCTAAGTTTGGCACTAAGGTCAACAAATCTCTTTTTTTCTTTATCATTTGTAGATTTTGAGTATAACCAGTGAAAGAATATGATAAACTCATTGTATTTTTATTTTACTGTATATGGTTGATGCAGTTTACTAGCATCAACCAGTTATAATATTATTTTTCTATATAATGAAAATACATTTTTATGTTATGAAGTTTTTTTAGTTTTAAAGTTATTAGATCTTTTCTCCGCGCTACGCGCGAATTATATCTTATTATTTTTATATTTTAAAATTGTTATGATTCTATAAGTTGACAATATTATAGATTTTATGAAAATATTATGGATTTTCGCTGTAATTTTGTAAGTTGATAAATTTCAATTTGTTTTTAACTATTGTGTATTTTATTGTATTTATTATTTATATACCACATGATTTTAGCTTTTAAAGTATTCCTTTAAAGATTAGTTAAATCAACTACATTTCAGATAACTATATTAGTATTTCTTATAAATGTATTAGATTTCATATCTATTTTACTATTTTTGATAAATATTTGAATGATAATAATTTTTGATAATTAACCAAATTCACTCATTTAAATCTTTTAAATCTTAAATCAATACTTTAATATGTTATTTTCGCTATTTAGTATAATATACTCAACATAAGTGCATTCTATTTTAAGTTATTTCATAAAAGTATGTTAGATACATTACGTAAATGATACATACGGAAACATATCGTATTTGATATTACGTAGAAGTCAACATAGACTTTCAGTATTTCTGGTATGCAAGATGGAGTGTGAACTTGTAATTAAACATTCATTGTTTCTTTAGGTTTTTAAATTAGTAGAGATATAAAAGAGTACAAAATTTATTCCTTAAAAGCAAGAACCAAGTTTAAAACTATTTTACCTTTGTAAAAACTTCTCAAATATATCAAAACTATTCAAATAATTGGGGCAAGTTGATCTTTACACAAAGTTATAGCATCAAAGAAAGAAGGTTATAAAAAGATAAAGATATCACTACAAATATGCAGAAAAACATAAAAATCCTAATTTAATCAAAATGAAGTGTTTACCTTGAGTACATCATTAAAGGTATAATTTTCATCAACAACCATATTTGTTTCACGATTTTATATTTGATCATCAATAATTTCCTCAAATTAAGATGACAATTTCAGAAAACACAAAAAATCTTCTAATTAATAGCTCAACTTATTTTATAAGATTTTTAAAAATGACAAAGCCGAAATGGCATCTCCTGAGTTGGTGATGACAGCGTGAAGAAGAATGACCGCCACTATAACATTATTCGATGACTGAAGCCTTAATGCTTCCCTTCCAAGTTCCATCACACAACATTTTTGGTCACCGTGTCTCCTGAGCATTGGCATGGCGGATGTAGCAGCATACTGGCTTGTCATTACGTCCCATCGCATAATCAATTACTCATCTTCCTCAGTTAGAATCATCTGCAGAAAATCCAGATCTGAGATCAGAGGCGACAAAGATCCTCCAATGGGTGAGTACCTTTTTTACTGAAAAGTCTCCAAGAGCTCTTGTAAGGTCGCCATAAAGATAATCCATTAGTTGGTCCAGAATCTGCATATTACGTATACCCTACTGAACGATAACTGATATAGGAGCACACCACCCAGAAACTTCCATCGGGTGTTGTTGTAATACAAATCCGAAGGGATTTCGTTTCGTAATTAATTGGTGGTGTTTATTATTGGAGTTGTAACCGACTCAGCGTTGAGACGAACGACGAAGTGGAAGAGTCAAGACCATAATAACAAACCTTAGGGTAAGACGAGATGAATATGGCCCATTTCGTTTTTTAGCAGCTCACAATGATCTGAATTTAATTTGTTACGTGTGATGATGAGATGACATGGCAAAAAAGAAGTATCTAATTGGATGATTTTTTGGCTGATGTGGCAGCTCTCTCCTTTTATTATATCTCACTTTTAGTATAGTAAGATAGCTATATTTATTTAAAAAGGTTGATGCAGTTTACTATAACTTTAAATTTCAATAAATTAGGTAATCAAATTTCACTTTTGAAAATAATTGTATAATTATTTAATGGTAGTAACCTCATATATAAGTTTTTTTCAAAGTAAAATAAATCTATGGATTATTAATGATTTACTTACTGAATTATTATAATATGCTTAGGTATATATAGATTCAACATGTTAGTTTTTCCGATTGGTCATATATATATTATGATGCTTGCCTTTTACATTATATGATTGGTAGTTTTTTTTTATTATAGTTGCAGTAAAATGTAAAATCATTTGGTAAACGGTGAGAATATAAGTTTTTCGTAGAGACTGAACTGATTTCAAGCGGAGATAAACTCGACATCAAGAATTAGTTTGCCATGATAAGATAGCACAAACCAAATAATCACAAACACAATCATTTTTTTCAGATCATCAGTCTCATGGCGACTGTTGTGTAAAGACTCATAGCGTCTCTAACAGACAACATCAAAGCATACACTCTCACTCTTGCAACTCAGCTCTTATACATAGTTAATATAAATATATTGCTAATCCGGAAGATTACACACAACATGAAATGATTTTACAACATAAACACATTATATAATCAATGTCCAAAGAAAGACACTGAACAAAGCACACATGTAATTTTCTTATATAGAGTACTAGCAGACATGTACTATGTAGTTCTAGTACCTCCATATATAATTAAACAACTTATGATAGTCTTTTAATTAGGGTTCTTGATGATTTTAGTATCTCCGTATATAATTAAACAACTTAGGATGGATATGAAGCTAGCTTATAATTTGAAACGAAGGGAGTATATAGACTGAATAAGGAAAGTACATGTGTGTTTTACTCTCAAAGAGAATCTTTGATTCAGAGCCAAAAAAAAAAAAAGTCCATGGCCACACTACAAGCAATATTTGAGAGATAAGAGAGGTTGTAGACCTAACTCCTAATAACCAAATAAAATTCAATAGCTAACAACAATCCAAAACTCGTCCAGTTACTAACAACAGTGCATAAATGGTTTAATAAAAAAAATGATCCAAAGCTCTCGAGTGGGTATATTGTCGCTATTGTTATGTTTTTGAGACATTTGTAATGAACATGGACACCCAAGACATCATAGGTTCATGTCAAATCTTTCCAGATCCAAGCAATCATTTATCTGATTTTGTCATCAAGTAGATTACTTCAACATCTCTATTTTCATTTAGTACTGCAATGTTTTTCTTATCGGTTTAGCTTTTCAGGATTTGAGATGTTAAATTGTCTATAATGTTGAAATGATTAATTTGAGATGTCTTTGTAAAAATATAAATTGATATTAAGTAGCTGAAATGACATGCTGAAAATGAGGGAATGAAATTAAAGATATTGAGTAAGAAGTGTACATATTTTGGGAGAATTCATTCTCAATCTTACATCATATTTTGTTGTGAATCTTTTTTCTTGCCGATAGTTTTATTTTTAAAAGAAGAAAGAAAATATTCTGAGTGAGTAAATCCTCTTTGTGGAATCTTCATCTTTAAACTCCAAAGAGAGGTTTTACTTTTACATTCAGTTAGTTAATTGTCTGCAAATATTTGTTATTCTTTATCATTTGTCTTTCTTTCCTTTAGGAACATACGGTGTTTTTACTGGGGTCGAATTTTAAAGAATGGTTTGTCATCGATCTATTTTTTTAATATCTCAGAAAGTTAATTTCATGTTTAGATTCTTATTTTTGTGGACAGTAATATTATTTTATCCCAAATAGAAAGAAAAAAAAAATAAGTGAACAGGATATTAAATTCAATTGGCCGGAAGTAACTAAATACAATAAAAAGACAAAAGTTCACTGATTTTACTAACCATTTTGTCTTGATTAACATTTATGTTATTCATTATTATAAACAATGCAACAAATCTGAAACAAACATTTCAATACTTTATTTATATGTCAACTTCAAACTTTTATTATAAGGCTCCCAATAAAAATATTATAATGTTAAAGAAAAAATAAGAGAGCAAAAAGGTA
This sequence comes from Sinapis alba, assembly GCA_012274485.2. Taxonomy (NCBI): domain Eukaryota; kingdom Viridiplantae; phylum Streptophyta; class Magnoliopsida; order Brassicales; family Brassicaceae; genus Sinapis; species Sinapis alba. The sequence goes on along the minus strand of MU105726.1, from coordinate 37,522 downwards.
AAAAAATACTTCAAAGATATCATGGTTGAGCATCATATTTATTCACCATACTTAACCAGCACGTTAACAAGGAATTGCGCAAAGGCAATTCATAGGTTTCTTGTCTTTTGACCCATAACATGTACTCTTTGCCGTAGGTCCGCGTTTCTGACTACACTTAGTTTGGCATTCAGAATCAACACACAACCCATCTTTGTTTACAGGGAGTTGTTGTTGATCACACCATTTTCTCTTTTGTTGTGCATTTACCATCATTCCTGTTGAATATAAAATATCAGATTTTATAGTCAAAATGGAAAAAATATTAATTTTCTCTTTCTCTTGAATATATTTTTTAACACAAATAAAAATTTATATATGAAAAGAAAAAGACTGTTCTAAATTTTTTATTTTAATAATTATTACCAATAGAAAAAGAGAGATTGAATTTAAGAAAAAAAACGAGCATATATATGATTTAATACCCAAAATATTTTTCTTCTTTGGTGAAGATATACTTTGAATAATTTCCAAATATTACTGATAAAGTGAAAGTAACATATAATTATGTTTTTTAATTATTTTTTATTCTAGAAAAGTAACATATTACTACAAAAATGTACAAATATAACGTAATATATTATCTAAATTTACTTAAAAGGGCTTTAATAGTTATGAAAAACACATGTTTTTCTCAAAAAAAAATGAAAGATAGATTACAAAAAGTGGAACTATGTGGAACCATTTCTATATTATAGTTCTTCATAAATTATGGAGACCATATATATTTGTACAAAAACCTCTAAACTCGGTTTTCTGATTTTTATGTATGTTATGAAATTTACATAAAAGAGATATTTGAAATAACAACTTCTACCCATAGAAATTATGATGTATTTTACACAATATAGCCAGAATGATTATTTAAAAATATCAAAATCATATATTTAAAATCAGTTTATTTTATAACGAATATACGTAAAATGTTAAGATAAACTTAAAATATAAATACAAACCTAGCACAAGAATGATGAAGATAGTCAAGAATGTAAACGAGAGTTGAGGGGTTTTCCTCATCATATATGACAGAAGTGAATTGATAATGGTTTTAAACTCTAAAAGGAAAGGTGATGTATTTTTCTTTTGGAAACACGCATATATATATATATATAGCTAAAATAGCTAATTTAAGCAATTCACTTTATTATGTTCCGCTTTAACCGAATCTATTTTTTAAAAGAAATCCAAGTTTTTTGCTCATCTAATACGTAAAAGCTTTAGACTCGTTCTTATGTTTCTATAAATAAATAGAATGATAAATGTCATATGTGTAAAACTATTATTTTTAATATTGTCAAATTTTTTGCTATTTTATGGTATTTTGAAAATTGTGTAATGATCTGCACACTATACTGTAATTATGGGAATCAAAACTTGAGCTATTAATTTTAATCAAAAAAGTTCAAAGATCAATTTTGTTGCGGTTTGATAGTGGCTTTGATATAAAATTTACTTACTGAATTATTATAATATGCTTAGGTATATATAGATTCAACATGTTAGTTTTTCCGATTGGTCATATATATATTATGATGCTTGCCTTTTACATTATATGATTGGTAGTTTTTTTTATTATAGTTGCAGTAAAATGTAAAATCATTTGGTAAACGCTGAGAATATAAGTTTTTCGTAGAGACTGAACTGATTTCAAGCGGAGATAAACTCGACATCAAGAATTAGTTTGCCATGATAAGATAGCACAAACCAAATAATCACAAACACAATCATTTTTTTCAGATCATCAGTCTCATGGCGACTGTTGTGTAAAGACTCATAGCATCTCTAACAGACAACATCAAAGCATACACTCTCACTCTCGCAACTCAGGTCTTACACATAGTTAATATAAATATATTGCTAATCCGGAAGATTACACACAATATGAAATGCTTTTACAACATAAACACATTATATAATCAATGTCCAAAGAAAGACACTGAACAAAGCACACATGTACTTTTCTTATATAGAGTACTAGCAGACATGTACTATGTAGTTCTAGTACCTCCATATATAATTAAACAACTTATGATAGTCTTTTAATTAGGGTTCTTGATGATTTTAGTATCTCCGTATATAATTAAACAACTTAGGATGGATATGAAGCTAGCTTATAATTTGAAACGAAGGGAGTATATAGACTGAATAAGGAAAGTACATGTGTGTTTTACTCTCAAAGAGAATCTTTGATTCAGAGCCAAAAAAAAAAAAAGTCCATGGCCACACTACAAGCAATATTTGAGAGATAAGAGAGGTTGTAGACCTAACTCCTAATAACCAAATAAAATTCAATAGCTAACAACAATCCAAAACTCGTCCAGTTACTAACAACAATGCATAAATGGTTTAATAAAAAAAATGATCCAAAGCTCTCGAGTGGGTATATTGTCGCTATTGTTATGTTTTTGAGACATTTGTAATGAACATGGACACCCAAGACATCATAGGTTCATGTCAAATCTTTCCAGATCCAAGCAATCATTTATCTGATTTTGTCATCAAGTAGATTACTTCAACATCTCTATTTTCATTTAGTACTGCAATGTTTTTCTTATCGGTTTAGCTTTTCAGGATTTGAGATGTTAAATTGTCTATAATGTTGAAATGATTAATTTGAGATGTCTTTGTAAAAATATAAATTGATATTAAGTAGCTGAAATGACATGCTGAAAATGAGGGAATGAAATTAAAGATATTGAGTAAGAAGTGTACATATTTTGGGAGAATTCATTCTCAATCTTACATCATATTTTGTTGTGAATCTTTTTACTTGCCGATAGTTTTATTTTTAAAAGAAGAAAGAAAATATTCTGAGTGAGTAAATCCTCTTTGTGGAATCTTCATCTTTAAACTCCAAAGAGAGGTTTTACTTTTACATTCAGTTAGTTAATTGTCTGCAAATATTTGTTATTCTTTATCATTTGTCTTTCTTTCCTTTAGGAACATACGGTGTTTTTACTGGGGTCGAATTTTAAAGAATGGTTTGTCATCGATCTATTTTTTTAATATCTCAGAAAGTTAATTTCATGTTTAGATTCTTATTTTTGTGGACAGTAATATTATTTTATCCCAAATAGAAAGAAAAAAAAATAAGTGAACAGGATATTAAATTCAATTGGCCGGAAGTAACTAAATATAATAAAAAGACAAAAGTTCACTGATTTTACTAACCATTTTGTCTTGATTAACATTTATGTTATTCATTATTATAAATAATGCAACAAATCTGAAACAAACATTTCAATACTTTATTTATATGTCAACTTCAAACTTTTATTATAAGGCTCCCAATAAAAATATTATAATGTTAAAGAAAAAATAAGAGAGCAAAAAGGTAAAAAAAATACTTCAAAGATATCATGGTTGAGCATCATATTTATTCACCATACTTAACCAGCACGTTAACAAGGAATTGCGCAAAGGCAATTCATAGGTTTCTTGTCTTTTGACCCATAACATGTACTCTTTGCCTTAGGTCCGCGTTTCTGACTACACTTAGTTTGGCATTCAGAATCAACACACAACCCATCTTTGTTTACAGGGAGTTGTTGTTGATCACACCATTTTTTCTTTTGTTGTGCATTTACCATCATTCCTGTTGAATATAAAATATCGGATTTTATAGTCAAAATGAAAAAAATATTAATTTTCTCTTTCTCTTGAATATATATTTTTACCACAAATATAAAATTTATATATGAAAAGAAAAAGACTGTTCTAAATTTTTTATTTTAATAATTATTACCAATAGAAAAAGAGAGATTGAATTAAAGAAAAAACGAGCATATATATGATTTAATACCCAAAATATTTTTCTTCTTTGGTGAAGATATACTTTGAATAATTTCCAAATATTACTGATAAAGTGAAAGTAACATATAATTATGTTTTTTAATTATTTTTTATTCTAGAAAAGTAACATTACTACAAAAATGTACAAATATAACGTAATATATTATCTAAATTTACTTAAAAGGGCTTTAATAGTTATGAAAAACACATGTTTTTCTCAAAAAAAACTGAAAGATAGATTACAAAAAGTGGAACTATGTGGAACCATTTCTATATTATAGTTCTTCATAAATTATGGAGACCATATATATTTGTACAAAAACCTCTAAACTCGGTTTTCTGATTTTTATGTATGTTATGAAATTTACATAAAAGAGATATTTGAAATAACAACTTCTACCCATAGAAATTATGATGTATTTTACACAATATAGCCAGAATGATATTTTAAAAATATCAAAATCATATGTTTAAAATCAGTTTATTTTATAACGAATATACGTAAAATGTTAAGATAAACTTAAAATATAAATACAAACCTAGCACAAGAATGATGAAGATAGTCAAGAATGTAAACGAGAGTTGAGGGGTTTTCCTCATCATATATGACAGAAGTGAATTGATAATGGTTTTAAACTCTAAAAGGAAAGGTGATGTATTTTTCTTTTGGAAACACGCATATATATATATATAGCTAAAATAGCTAATTTAAGCAATTCACTTTATTATGTTCCGCTTTAACCGAATCTATTTTTTAAAAGAAATCCAAGTTTTTTGCTCATCTAATACGTAAAAGCTTTAGAATCGTTCTTATGTTTCTATAAATAAATAGAATGATAAATGTCATATGTGTAAAACTATTATTTTTAATATTGTCAAATTTTTTGCTATTTTATGGTATTTTGAAAATTGTGTAATGATCTGCACACTATACTGTAATTATGGGAATCAAAACTTGAGCTATTAATTTTAATCAAAAAAGTTCAAAGATCAATTTTGTTGCGGTTTGATAGTGGCTTTGATATAAAATTTTGAGATGTTTAACTAATCTCCTATGTAAACAATATTTTAGTGATAAATGTGCTTCTTTTTATTGAAAATACATTTTCATTGAAAAGTGTTTTATATACATCAGGCAAATGCATGTGCAAGGGGTTTATTGTTTTTATATTATGTATCTGATGATAATTCTTACTACTATTGAATTTCTGTTTATTTTTTAAAAATTGTATTATTTTTCAATGTAATGAAAATACATTTTTATGTTATGAAGTTTTTTAGTTTTAAAGTTATAGCTATATTTATTTAAAAAGGTTGATGCAGTTTACTATAACTTTAAATTTCAACAAAATTAGGTAATCAGATTTCACTTTTGAAAATAATTGTATAATTATTTGATGGTAGTAACCTCATATATAAGTTTTTTTCAAAGTAAAATAAATTTACGGGTTATTAATCATTTACTTACTGAATTATTATAATATGCTTAGGTATATATATATTCAACATGTTAGTTTTTCCGATTGGTCATATATATAATTATGATGCTTGCCTTTTACATTATCTGATTGGTAGTTTTTTTTATTATAGTTGCAGTAAAATGTAAAATCATTTGGTAAACGCTGAGAATATATGTTTTTCGTAGAGACATAACTGATTTCAAGCGGAGATAAACTCGACATCAAGAATCAGTTTGCCTTGATAAGATAGCACAAACCAAATAATCACAAACACAATCATTTTTTTCAGATCATCAGTCTCATGGCGACTGTTGTGTAAAGACTCATAGCATCTCTAACAGACAACATCAAAGCATACACTCTCACTCTCGCAACTCAGGTCTTACACATAGTTAATATAAATATATTGCTAATCCGGAAGATTACACACAATATGAAATGCTTTTACAACATAAACACATTATATAATCAATGTCCAAAGAAAGACACTGAACAAAGCACACATGTACTTTTCTTATATAGAGTACTAGCAGACATGTACTATGTAGTTCTAGTATCTCCAAATATAATTAAACAACTTATGATAGTCTTTTAATTAGGGTTCTTGATGATTTTAGTATCTCCGTATATAATTAAACAACTTAGGATGGATATGAAGCTAGCTTATAATTTGAAACGAAGGGAGTATATAGACTGAATAAGGAAAGTACATGTGTGTTTTACTCTCAAAGAGAATCTTTGATTCAGAGCCAAAAAAAAAAAAAAGTCCATGGCCACACTACAAGCAATATTTGAGAGATAACAGAGGTTGTAGACCTAACTCCTAATAACCAAATCAAATTCAATAGCTAACAACAATCCAAAACTCATCCAGTTACTAACAACAATGCATAAATGGTTTAATAAAAACAATGATCCAAAGCTCTCGAGTGGGTATATTGTCGCTATTGTTATGTTTTTGAGACATTTGTAATGAACATGGACACCCAATACATCATAGGTTCATGTCAAATCTTTCCAGATCCAAGCAATCATTTATCTGATTTTGTCATCAAGTAGATTACTTCAACATCTCTATTTTCATTTAGTACTGCAATTTTTTTCTTATCGGTTTAGCTTTTCAGGATTTGAGATGTTAAATTGTCTATAATGTTGAAATGATTAATTCGAGATGTCTTTGTAAAAATATAAATTGATATTAAGTAGCTGAAATGACATGCTGAAAATGAGGGAATGAAATTAAAGATATTGAGTAAGAAGTGTACATATTTTGGGAGAATTCATTCTCAATCTTACATCATATTTTGTTGTGAATCTTGTTACTTGCCGATAGTTTTATTTTTAAAAGAAGAAAGAAAATATTCTGAGTGAGTAAATCCTCTTTGTGGAATCTTCATCTTTAAACTCCAAAGAGAGGTTTTACTTTTACATTCAGTTAGTTAATTGTCTGCAAATATTTGTTATTCTTTATCATTTGTCTTTCTTTCCTTTAGGAACATACGGTGTTTTTACTGGGGTCGAATTTTAAAGAATGGTTTGTCATCGATCTATTTTTTTAATATCTCAGAAAGTTAATTTCATGTTTAGATTCTTATTTTTGTGGACAGTAATATTATTTTATCCCAAATAGAAAGAAAAAAAAATAAGTGAACAGGATATTAAATTCAATTGGCCGGAAGTAACTAAATATAATAAAAAGACAAAAGTTCACTGATTTTACTAACCATTTTGTCTTGATTAACATTTATGTTATTCATTATTATAAATAATGCAACAAATCTGAAACAAACATTTCAATACTTTATTTATATGTCAACTTCAAACTTTTATTATAAGGCTCCCAATAAAAATATTATAATGTTAAAGAAAAAATAAGAGAGCAAAAAGGTAAAAAAAATACTTCAAAGATATCATGTTTGAGCATCATATTTATTCACCATACTTAACCAGCACGTTAACAAGGAATTGCGCAAAGGCAATTCATAGGTTTCTTGTCTTTTGACCCATAACATGTACTCTTTGCCTTAGGTCCGCGTTTCTGACTACACTTAGTTTGGCATTCAGAATCAACACACAACCCATCTTTGTTTACAGGGAGTTGTTGTTGATCACACCATTTTTTCTTTTGTTGTGCATTTACCATCATTCCTGTTGAATATAAAATATCGGATTTTATAGTCAAAATGAAAAAAATATTAATTTTCTCTTTCTCTTGAATATATATTTTTACCACAAATATAAAATTTATATATGAAAAGAAAAAGACTGTTCTAAATTTTTTATTTTAATAATTATTACCAATAGAAAAAGAGAGATTGAATTAAAGAAAAAACGAGCATATATATGATTTAATACCCAAAATATTTTTCTTCTTTGGTGAAGATATACTTTGAATAATTTCCAAATATTACTGATAAAGTGAAAGTAACATATAATTATGTTTTTTAATTATTTTTTATTCTAGAAAAGTAACATTACTACAAAAATGTACAAATATAACGTAATATATTATCTAAATTTACTTAAAAGGGCTTTAATAGTTATGAAAAACACATGTTTTTCTCAAAAAAAACTGAAAGATAGATTACAAAAAGTGGAACTATGTGGAACCATTTCTATATTATAGTTCTTCATAAATTATGGAGACCATATATATTTGTACAAAAACCTCTAAACTCGGTTTTCTGATTTTTATGTATGTTATGAAATTTACATAAAAGAGATATTTGAAATAACAACTTCTACCCATAGAAATTATGATGTATTTTACACAATATAGCCAGAATGATAATTTAAAAATATCAAAATCATATGTTTAAAATCAGTTTATTTTATAACGAATATACGTAAAATGTTAAGTTAAACTTAAAATATAAATACAAACCTAGCACAAGAATGATGAAGATAGTCAAAAATGTAAACGAGAGTTGAGGGGTTTTCCTCATCATATATGACAAAAGTGAATTGATAATGGTTTTAAACTCTAAAAGGAAAGGTGATGTATTTTTCTTTTGGCAACACGCATATATATATATAGCTAAAATAGCTAATTTAAGCAATTCACTTTATTATGTTCCGCTTTAACCGAATCTATTTTTTAAAAGAAATCCAAGTTTTTTGCTCATCTAATACGTAAAAGCTTTAGACTCGTTCTTATGTTTCTATAAATAAATAGAATGATAAATGTCATATGTGTAAAACTATTATTTTTAATATTGTCAAATTTTTTGCTATTTTATGGTATTTTGAAAAATTGTGTAATGATCTGCACACTATACTGTAATTATGGGAATCAAAACTTGAGCTATTAATTTTAATCAAAAAAGTTCAAAGATCAATTTTGTTGCGGTTTGATAGTGGCTTTGATATAAAAATTTGAGATGTTTAACTAATCTCCTATGTAAACAATATTTTAGTGATAAATGTGCTTCTTTTTATTGAAACTACATTTTCATTGAAAAGTGTTTTATATACATCAGGCAAATGCATGTGCAAGGGGTTTATTGTTTTCATATTATGTATCTGATGATAATTCTTACTACTATTGAATTTCTGTTTATTTTTTTAAAATTGTATTATTTTTCAATGTAATGAAAATACATTTTTATGTTATGAAGTTTTTTTAGTTTTAAAGTTATAGCTATATTTATTTAAAAAGGTTGATGCAGTTTACTATAACTTTAAATTTCAACAAAATTAGGTAATCAGATTTCACTTTTGAAAATAATTGTATAATTATTTGATGGTAGTAACCTCATATATAAGTTTTTTTCAAAGTAAAATAAATTTACGGGTTATTAATCATTTACTTACTGAATTATTATAATATGCTTAGGTATATATAGATTCAACATGTTAGTTTTTCCGATTGGTCATATATATAATTATGATGCTTGCCTTTTACATTATATGATTGGTAGTTTTTTTATTATAGTTGCAGTAAAATGTAAAATCATTTGGTAAACGCTGAGAATATATGTTTTTCGTAGAGACATAACTGATTTCAAGCGGAGATAAACTCGACATCAAGAATTAGTTTGCCTTGATAAGATAGCACAAACCAAATAATCACAAACACAATCATTTTTTTTTCAGATCATCAGTCTCATGGCGACTGTTGTGTAAAGACTCATAGCGTCTCTAACAAACAACATCAAAGCATACACTCTCACTCTCGCAACTCAGCTCTTACACATAGTTAATATAAATATATTGCTAATCCGGAAGATTACACACAATATGAAATGCTTTTACAACATAAACACATTATATAATCAATGTCCAAAGAAAGACACTGAACAAAGCACACATGTACTTTTCTTATATAGAGTACTAGCAGACATGTACTATGTAGTTCTAGTATCTCCAAATATAATTAAACAACTTATGATAGTCTTTTAATTAGGGTTCTTGATGATTTTAGTATCTCCGTATATAATTAAACAACTTAGGATGGATATGAAGCTAGCTTATAATTTGAAACGAAGGGAGTATATAGACTGAATAAGGAAAGTACATGTGTGTTTTACTCTCAAAGAGAA
>MU105726.1:0-27578 GCA_012274485.2 Sinapis alba | reverse complement strand
AATGATCCAAAGCTCTCGAGTGGGTATATTGTCGCTATTGTTATGTTTTTGAGACATTTGTAATGAACATGGACACCCAAGACATCATAGGTTCATGTCAAATCTTTCCAGATCCAAGCAATCATTTATCTGATTTTGTCATCAAGTAGATTACTTCAACATCTCTATTTTCATTTAGTACTGCAATGTTTTTCTTATCGGTTTAGCTTTTCAGGATTTGAGATGTTAAATTGTCTATAATGTTGAAATGATTAATTTGAGATGTCTTTGTAAAAATATAAATTGATATTAAGTAGCTGAAATGACATGCTGAAAATGAGGGAATGAAATTAAAGATATTGAGTAAGAAGTGTACATATTTTGGGAGAATTCATTCTCAATCTTACATCATATTTTGTTGTGAATCTTGTTACTTGCCGATAGTTTTATTTTTAAAAGAAGAAAGAAAATATTCTGAGTGAGTAAATCCTCTTTGTGGAATCTTCATCTTTAAACTCCAAAGAGAGGTTTTACTTTTACATTCAGTTAGTTAATTGTCTGCAAATATTTGTTATTCTTTATCATTTGTCTTTCTTTCCTTTAGGAACATACGGTGTTTTTACTGGGGTCGAATTTTAAAGAATGGTTTGTCATCGATCTATTTTTTTAATATCTCAGAAAGTTAATTTCATGTTTAGATTCTTATTTTTGTGGACAGTAATATTATTTTATCCCAAATAGAAAGAAAAAAAAATAAGTGAACAGGATATTAAATTCAATTGGCCGGAAGTAACTAAATATAATAAAAAGACAAAAGTTCACTGATTTTACTAACCATTTTGTCTTGATTAACATTTATGTTATTCATTATTATAAATAATGCAACAAATCTGAAACAAACATTTCAATACTTTATTTATATGTCAACTTCAAACTTTTATTATAAGGCTCCCAATAAAAATATTATAATGTTAAAGAAAAAATAAGAGAGCAAAAAGGTAAAAAAAATACTTCAAAGATATCATGGTTGAGCATCATATTTATTCACCATACTTAACCAGCACGTTAACAAGGAATTGCGCAAAGGCAATTCATAGGTTTCTTGTCTTTTGACCCATAACATGTACTCTTTGCCTTAGGTCCGCGTTTCTGACTACACTTAGTTTGGCATTCAGAATCAACACACAACCCATCTTTGTTTACAGGGAGTTGTTGTTGATCACACCATTTTTTCTTTTGTTGTGCATTTACCATCATTCCTGTTGAATATAAAATATCAGATTTTATAGTCAAAATGAAAAAAATATTAACTTTCTCTTTCTCTTGAATATATTTTTTTAACACAAATATAAAATTTATATATGAAAAGAAAAAGACTGTTCTAAATTTTTTATTTTAATAATTATTACCAATAGAAAAAGAGAGATTGAATTAAAGAAAAAAAACGAGCATATATATGATTTAATACCCAAAATATTTTTCTTCTTTGGTGAAGATATACTTTGAATAATTTCCAAATATTACTGATAAAGTGAAAGTAACATATAATTATGTTTTTAATTATTTTTTATTCTAGAAAAGTAACATATTACTACAAAAATGTACAAATATAACGTAATATATTATCTAAATTTACTTAAAAGGGCATTAATAGTTATGAAAAACACATGTTTTTCTAAAAAAAAAAACTGAAAGATAGATTACAAAAAGTGGAACTATGTGGAACCATTTCTATATTATAGTTCTTCATAAATTATGGAGACCATATATATTTATACAAAAACCTCTAAACTCGGTTTTCTGGTTTTTATGTATGTTATGAAATTTACATAAAAGAGATATTTGAAATAACAACTTCTACACTATAGAAATTATGATGTATTTTACACAATATAGCCAGAATGATATTTTTAAAATATCAAAATCATATATTCAAAATCAGTTTATTTTATAACGAATATACATAAAATGTTAAGATAAACTTAAAATATAAATACAAACCTAGCACAAGAATGATGAAGATAGTCAAGAATGTAAACGAGAGTTGAGGGGTTTTCCTCATCATATATGACAGAAGTGAATTGATAATGGTTTTAAACTCTAAAAGGAAAGGTGATGTATTTTTCTTTTTGCAACAAGCATATATATATAGCTAAAATAGCTAATTTAAGCAATTCACTTTATTATGTTCCGCTTTAACCGAATCTATTTTTCAAAAGAAATCCAATTTTTTTGCTCATCTAATACGTAAAAGCTTTAGACTCGTTCTTATGTTTCTATAAATAAATAGAATGATAAAAGTCATATGCGTAAAACTATTATTTTTAATATTGTCAAAATTTTTGCCATTTTATGGTATTTTGAAAAATTGTGGAATGATCTGCACACTATACTGTAATTATGGGAATCAAAACTTGAGCTATTAATTTTAATCAAAAAAGTTCAAAGATCAATTTTGTTGCGGTTTGATAGTGGCTTTGATATAAAAATTTGAGATGTTTAACTAATCTCTATGTAAACAATATTTTATTGATAAATGTGCTTTTTTTTATTGAAAATACATTTTCATTGAAAAGTGTTTTATATACATCAGGCAAATGCATGTGCAAGGGGTTTATTATTTTTATATTATGTATCTGATGATAATTCTTACTACTATTTAATTTCTGTTTATTTATTAAAATTGGTATTATTTTTCTATGTAATGAAAATACATTTTTATGTTATGAAGTTTTTTTAGTTTTAAAGTTATAGCTATATTTATTTAAAAAGGTTGATGCAGTTTACTATAACTTTAAATTTCAATAAATTAGGTAATCAGATAGTAGTAACCTCACATATAAGTTTTATTCAAAGTAAAATAAATCTATGGATTATTAATCATTTACTTACTGAATTATTATAATATGCTTAGGTATATATAGATTCAACATGTTAGTTTTTCCGATTGGTCATATATATATTATGATGCTTGCCTTTTATATTATATGATTGGTAGTTTTTTTAATTATAGTTGCAGTAAAATGTAAAATCATTTGGTAAACACTGAGAATATATGTTTTTCGTAGAGACATAACTGATTTCAAGCGGAGATAAACTCGACATCAAGAATTAATTTGCCATGATAAGATAGCACAAACCAAATAATCACAAACACCATTTTTTTTTTTCCAGGTCATCAGTCTCATGATGGCGACTGTTGTGTAAAGACTCATAACGTCTCTAACAGACAACATCAAAGCATACACTCTCACTCTCGCAACTCAGCTCTTATACATAGTTAATATAAATATATTGCTAATCCGGAAGATTACACACAACATGAAATGCTTTTACAACATAAACACATTATATAATCAATGTCCAAAGAAAGACACTGAACAAAGCACAAATGAAAGTCTCAGACAAAGACAAAAGAATGCTCTGCAATGGCCAAAAGAAAGTAAAAAATGAATGCTGTCTTGTCGTCGTCTTCTTCTTCTTCTTCTCTTCTTGAATCATCTGAACAAAGCTTGAATCTCTTCAAGCGTTTTGCCTTTAGTCTCAGGAACCCAAAGACTCACAAAAGCCACAGTGAATCCACAAACCAAAGCATAGAGAGTAAACGTTCCACCACTGCTCCAAGCTAAGAGCATATTTGCAGTCATTGTGACTAACCACGACACAAACCAGTTAGCCAAAGTTGCTATACTTCCGGCTAAGCCTTTGATATTCACTGGAAGAATCTGTTTTTACAAGAAACATGATTATTAGTAATAAATTAGACTCCTTTTGTGTTTGATGTTAACATCTAATATTCATGTACCTCAGACATTATCAGCCATGGAATTGGTCCCATCCCTAGAGAGCAAGCAATAACCATAGTCTGTAAAGATGGTACAAACTCAGCAAAGATTAACGAGAAAGTTATTTTTGGTATTAACAATGTAGAAATGTTTATACAAAAAAAAAAAAAAAAAACTTACCACAACTCCAACCACAGAGACCATGCTCAGAATGTTGTACATATCTGACTCAGGTGATACGAATTCCTAAACAAGAGATTAATAACTCAATAGTTAATGTTGAAACCCTACATTTCAAGAAGTAGTTATATCAAAATGTTTTATAAGTACCTTAAGGTAAAATGCGACTGCTACAATCACCAGGCTTATCGTCATTCCAATAGAAGAGATCTGCATTTTTAAGAGGAAATTGAAAAGCTAATCTTTTGTTTGCACATTGAACAGAGTTTGAATAAATATATACGTCTCAATAAATGCTCACCATGAGCAGAAGTCGTCGACCTGATTTATCCACCAACCACGTCGCTACAGCAGTCGCCACTACCTGTTTTAGAATGAACAGAAACTGTTAAAAAATGTGGAAACTAATGTCTCCTAGATTTAAAGCTGTATTTGAAGGACGTTATATTACACCTGAACAGCACCAACTCCAAATGTTGCTACGTTACTCGATGAGACCCCTTAAGTGAATAATAATTGGAAAAAAACAGAGAATAGTTAAATTAAGAGATCTGTTTATTCTTCTCTTAGGACCATTCCAAAAATCATAGACAAAACATTTGACTCTCTCTACCTGCAGATTCAAAGATTGTACTCGAGTAGAACAAGACGCCGTTAATTCCTCCCAGTTGTTGAAGTACAAGAAGTCCTATACCAACCTGTAACAAACATGTGATGTGAGTTTCTCTCCCACACTGAGACAAAAGTAGTTCCAGATTCCAGAAGGTAAAGAGTAACTGTACCATTAGTGGGAAATAGTATCTCCTACGCTTGAGGTCTACAAACCGAATTGCAGAACGTTTGGTAGATGATGCCACAGATCTCTGTATATTGGAAAACATTTAGCAACCCTGAACTCGTTACCATATTGAAACCACCGTCATGTTTTGAGCAAATTTTCAGTTTAGGCAATACCTTGATCTCATTAACCTCAATGGTAATATCAGTATCAAACCCACGAAGAACTTGCAAAGAAGTTTCAAAATCATCTGTTAAACCCATCTTTGCCTACGTTTTTTTTTAACACACACAAAAAAAAGATAAATGATCAGTAAAACAACAGACTCAACTATACAAGGATGTAAAGACTTACCAGCCACCGAGGAGATTCAGGGATGAAAAACAGACCAGGTATCAATAATGTACATGGCAATACTCCTAGAGATTAAAAAAAAACAAGACAATCAAGAAAGTGAATAGTAGATTGTATGGTTTCTCTTTAAATCAAGTTCAATAATGTTTATGAGAGAGTTACCCAAAACTGCAAGGATTCTCCATGGAACAAAGAGACCGAGTAGATATGCCAACATTATCCCAATTGTTACAGAAAGCTATATAACAACACATAACAACCAATGTTCACTGTTAATATAAGCATTCAGCTCATAACATGTAAAAAGACGTGAAGCTAATTTAAACATGTGACAAAACCTGGTTTACTGAACCTAAGGCTCCTCTCATGTTCTGTGGGGCGATCTCGGCTATATACACAGGCACCTAAAATCCAGATTCAAAGGTGTGTACATATATTGATTACATCATTCCAAATCAACATTGCTGGAATCAAAAAGCTAGTGAAGTCTAAGTGTTACCGTATAAGATATTATCCCCACGCCGAAACCTTCTAACAATCTTCCCATGTAAAGAAAAGAAGTATCCTAAACCGAAAAGAAAAAAACAAAGAAGAATGAGTTAGAAAGACAGGCCAACAACAACATCACAAACATGAAAGCACCGAACACTTACTTTGGCAAACGATATTGAAAGCCAGCCAATAATATTGGGAATAGCAGCAATCATCAGAGACTGTCAAAAGAAAACCAGATACAGTGTGATTAAGAAGATACAGCAAGAAAGAAGATACTTATAAGAAACAAAACTCTCTCTTACCCCTTTTCTTCCGATGTATTCAGCAATCTGACCACTAGCAATTGCCCCAACCATAGCACCCACATTGGATAGAGACCCAAACACAGAGTACTAAACACCAAACACATGAAACCCAAGAGTCAGAATACTATTGACCAAGAGTCTTAGACACAAAAAAGTTTGGAACTTTGTACCTCTGATACAGTTAGGCCAAGATCCTTAGTAATGGCAGCTTGAGTTGGAGAAGAATAACCACACTGAACAATTTAAAAAAAAAAAAAAAGATATAAACTGTCCACACTCTAAAGAGTTCCCATAAGTAAAGAAAGCTGAGATTTTTGTATCATTTACCGTGAACCCGAATTGAATAGGACCAAGAGCAACGATCAGAACACAAGCTAAGACAGAGATGGAGCTGTCTCGAATGACTTGAGAGGATTCCAACATGCTAGACTGTCTGGAACCCATCCGATACCAACTTCCCGTGTGTAAGAATGGTCGGCGAAGATCATTCCTTCCCTCTTCCGTCTCATCCCTGAAACTCATCTTTCTTCTTCTTCTTCTTCTTCTTCTTCTTTTCCCAAAAAAAATCGTAATCTTCGGAGAGGCAGAAGAGAAAAGGCTTTAAATGGGAAAATGTCGATTTTTAAACTGAAAAATGCAAAAAAATATGAAAAGATCTTTCTTCTTCTCTTTTGTTTGTTTTGTCAGAAATGCACCGTAGGTTTTGTGAAGCCAAGGCGTTGAGAGACGTAGACAGTTTCAGAGTTTTCGACCTCACAGACGAGAGTCTCTTTGAATCATTTATAGAAGCAAAATCATCCTAAGGGGATTTTTTTTTTCTTTTTTTTTTTTATAACTGTCGACAAATAATACAAACAAATCTTGAATTTAAAAACATTTTCAATTTGATAGATTCGTCGAAACAAATAATACAATCCACTACAAGTTTTATCTAGTAGTAACGCTTTGATTTATATGGTATTTTTTATAGATTGATCGAATCATCATTGACGCGTGTAGATTCTCATTCGTATAATGTGTCTTTGCAGAGTAACTAATTACGCAAAAAAATAATAATATTTTTTTAACTATTCTCACTTTAAATACTCATAATTCATACTTAATTTTATCCTTGAAATTTATCAAAACTCGTCCTACATATTGGAAGGTTGAGGTAACCTTAGCTAATATAAATCGTAAATCGTAAATACCAATTTTGTCTGCGTGTGTGTTTAATTCTATCTTTGTTGTTCTGGTAAACCATCTATTTTTAAAGATATTTTTTTATGTCAATACGATCCCACTAGACGTTCTTTTTATCAGACCAAGAAATTAAGGTGACCAATGTAGTGGAAAGTTTAGCTTAAAGCTTGAATATACCAAAAGCAATAAACAAACGGTGCTATACTTTCTCAAAAAAAGACATGCATAATTGAGGCGAAGTTTTAATAATACTAATTTTCTTTTGTTTTGAATGAGCTCTAACTCAAGATCTAATTAGGTGTTAGATGAGACCACGACAAAAAAAGACAGTAGATATCACACCAAACACGTCTTATTGGGGTTATGATTATGTGACCAGAAGGAGTTATGCTTCGTAGGTCCCGATTCATCCCTTCACATATAATAATACTGCAGATTCGTTTATATTCATTGGTTGTCTCGTCATCGTCTCTCACGTGTATGTGCCTATGTTCTCTTGTTAACGTTTCCGGATCCCGACACAAGCTTTCTGTTTCGTTGTCCCCACTTCTGCTTCGTTGGAATCTTATAGTCGACGATGTTTTTTATTTTTTATTTCAAGATATTTTCAGTTTTCAGTTCCAATATCTTCTTCTTTTTTTGAACAACATAATTATCATAAAAATACTTCAATGTTTAAAACAAAGGAGTAGCAGACTGCAGCACACACTTTGCCAAGGAGTCAGCTACATGATTATGCTCTTTAGAAACAAAGGAGAAGACTCCAAAAAGCTCTATGAGAAATGACTTCGAGTTGATGGATTTAATGAGCCCCAAAAAGTTCTCTCTTCTTCTGCTCAATGGTATATGTTTTATTGTTGCTCATATTTCCCTGAACATCATGTAAACGATAACACTGATATATAATAACTTTTTATCGTGGAAAAAAAGATTATAGATTATCTTCTTTCTTTTTTTTGCCAACAATTAATTATTATCTTCACATAACTATAGAAAAATTAAACGTACTATGTGAATATTGTTGGATCAATGGGCTTGAACTATTAAACATGTTAACAAAGCGTAGTTGGGCTTTGAAAGGGCCCAGTACTTGTGGCCTAAAAGCGCATATATTGAGGTCGTCGGAGCGTGAGGCGCGCCTTAGAGACGATACAACGACGGGTTAGACTCGAGACGTGGCCTCCTTCACTCGGAGAAGAAGTGGAGAAGTAGATTACAATCCTCACCCCCTAGTTTCCTAAAGCATTTCAAAAACCCTAATTTCATCCTTCTGAATCATTTGATTTTTCAACATGGGCGAACAATCCTCGTCTCAACCACAATCTCCACAACCCGAAACTCATAACCTAATTCCGCCGCAATCCAGCGTCGTATCCGGAGTCTCCGGCGATATCGTCTCATCCACCACCATCGACACCCGACGGATCACGGAACTAGGCAACGTGTCGTCTCCTCCTTCCAAAATCCCCCTCCGTCCGCGGAAAATCCGGAAGCTCACACACGACGGAGACGCCGTCGGCGAAGACGGTAAGGCGGAGGATAATAAATCTGCAGCGAAGGGAAAACCGTCGCAGTCACGCGCTATAACCGTCCCGCGAATCCACGCTCGTCCGCTCACGTACGAAGGCGAGCTCGAGGCAGCGATTCACCATCTCCGCAACGCGGATCCGTTGCTCGTGGAGCTAATCG
Organism: Sinapis alba; assembly: GCA_012274485.2. Lineage (NCBI taxonomy): Eukaryota > Viridiplantae > Streptophyta > Magnoliopsida > Brassicales > Brassicaceae > Sinapis > Sinapis alba. The sequence goes on along the minus strand of MU105726.1, from coordinate 18,831 downwards.
ACGTCTACCCGCCGCCGACGTTCGAGTCCTTCCCTACTCCGTTCTTGGCGCTGATACGCAACATCCTCTACCAACAGCTCGCCGCGAAAGCCGGAAACTCAATCTACACGCGGTTTATCTCTCTCTGCGGCGGCGAGCACGTCGTCGTCCCTGAGACAGTCTTGGCATTGGATCCTCAGCAGCTTCGTCAGATAGGCGTATCGGGGAGGAAGGCGAGCTACCTCCACGATCTCGCTAGGAAGTATCAAAACGGAATCTTATCCGATTCCGCGATTGTGAACATGGATGATAAGTCTCTGTTCACGATGCTGACGATGGTTAACGGTATTGGCTCGTGGTCGGTTCATATGTTTATGATTAATTCTCTTCATAGACCGGATGTTTTGCCGGTTAATGATCTCGGGGTTAGGAAAGGCGTGCAGATGCTTTATAACTTGGAGGAATTGCCTCGTCCATCGCAAATGGAGCAGCTTTGTGTTAAGTGGCGACCGTACAGGTCGGTGGCTTCTTGGTACATGTGGCGGCTCATTGAAGCGAAGGGCACACCAGCGACGAGTACTGTTTCAGCGAGAGTTATGTCGTTGCCGCCATTAGACGACATTCAACAACAAGAACATCAGCAGCAGCAGCAACAACAACAGTCACAGCAGCTTCTGGATCCTCTGAGCGTGTTCAGTATCGGGTAAGTATGATCACTGCTACTTGCTGTGAGCGCAAACTAAACGGTTTTTGTTGCTTTTTCCAAAGATTTGTGGAATGTGTGTATAGTTGGTAGTGATTTACTTCTGTCTTGAGGATTAGAGGTATATAGGAGACTGGTAATGAACTTTCATTTCATGTGTCCTGATGTTCTAAAAGACCATCTAATAGTGATTCATTACCTGGATCGTGGATTTTAGATCTATTGGCTTTCTTTCTCTCTCTTTATCTATATATGTACTGGCTGTGCAGAACTCTCTTAAGGATTGGTGGTGCATAAACCATTTTCTTGATTCTTTTTTTTTTTGACCCATTCCAAGGAGCATGATATGTCAATATGATTTAAAGGATGCTACATTGTTTGTTTCATACGCTATTTCTGATAATCCGTGGATGACATCTTATAACAGGGCATGGGGACAATCATAGCTGGGACTCCTCTCGCTTTGCTGTCTTTGTTCTGGTGGATATTTTGAAGGCTTCTTATGTGAGATACTGTTTCTGGTCTTCTGTCTAGTAAAGAAAGCCTAGGAGAAGGAATAAAACAAACTCTTCTGGGTTCCTTTGAGGACACAAAGCGGACGGACCAGGGAATTTGGGTCTTCTTAGTTGAGTCAGAGAGTCTGTAATGTAATGTTAAGAGTAGCTAATGAATGACAAATGTGTTTTGAAGACAGCTTCCTTCCTGTTTATGCCTGAAACAGCACCACATCTCATCCTTATTCGGTCTCTAAACCATTTAAGATTCGTTGCTAACATTATATCGACGTTGAACTTTTGTTGTTTTGTGAAATATCTCTATGTATACGCGGGGGGTTATAAAAGCCTAGCGAATTACTACCGACAAAATTGTACACCAATTGTGAAATATCTCTATGTATACGCGGGGGGTTAACTTTTTGGACAGAGATATGTGGAGGCCCACTAACAGCCCAAACCTAATATTAAAAAACTAAATATGTACTGTAGGTGATTAATTTCAGTAGTCGCGAGTCGATCTCTGGACGGGAGGAAAAGGCATCCAAGAGTTTTACCCGGCCTTCGTCGCAACCGCTGTTCCTGTCGCCGGTGAGTTCTGTTCCTCCAAGTTTTGTCCTAAATTAAATTTCGTTGTTGCTAAGCTTTTAAACCCTAGCTTTCCTCTCTTTATGTTCACAAAAAAAAAAAAAATCTAGCTAGTGTAAGAATTCTCCGGCGATCGACGTGTTAAGCTTCAATTCGTGCTTCGTACTAACTGGTAATATCGAGGACTTATGTTCTAGTGAGTAAAACAAGAAAAAACAGAAAAAAACGGACCAATGAATGAAGAAGAGCCTTCAGGAAGTGGTGAAAAAGAATGTAGCATATCATTGTTTGATTATTCTGTTGAAAATCATTTGAAGGCTGTGGACTCGATCAATGCTCTATGCAATGAAGCTGATACTGATATTGAGATGACTGACATCAACAGACTATCATCATCTGTTACACTCTTGAGGTCAGTAAAAGAGTTAGTTATGTGTGTTGAGTACTGTATATTCCGTTGTCGACAAGAAGCTATGCTTTAAGTGGTTGAGATCTATTGCAAATCCTGTATTCAGTTTCATGAATGTGTGTATGGATGATGACACTCTCAAAAGAATCAAGTGAATAGTTTTTTGTTTTGTTTGGTTTCAAGTAGTTCTTCTACCTTCGCTATTATCTAACTGTTCTTAACCATTTGAGAGATCAGCTGATCCTTGTTAATTGCATTGTTGATAGGAAAGGTTCCATAATGTACTCTACTCGTTTATTATAATACTCACAAATCTAATCTTATCTGCCGGCGAGAAATATTTTATTTAGGGACTGGAGGCATTTTAGTTATGAACCAAAAAGTTTTGGATTCTATAATGAAGCTGTAAAAGGCTGTGAACCAAAGGATGTTAACAGTCACACTTTGCCTCAATTTTCTTCTGCACGAACTCCTAAGGTGTCTCTTATTTTTTCACTACAAGTTTTTTTTTCAATCTTAAGTCTTACAATTATGCTTTTTTTTTTTTTTACTCTTGTATTATTATTGCCGCAGGTTAAGATAGATGACGATGAATCATCATCATTTGGTGAACTCAGGTAATAATTTAGATTTAGTTTATATGGTATGTAACTATTTAAATCTCATCTGGTTCTGCTAGCTAGAGTTTAGTGATTTAGTTAAGCGGGTATGAACAAGTATTAGGTTGGTAATTAGCTAGTCAGGCAGTCCTTGTTTGTGTGTGTATATATCTCCTCTTGTTCTTTTTCAATTATCAATGATGGTTTCCGAGTCTTGGTCATTTATATGATGATTTATTCACCCTCTGCAGCAAGGATTTTGTTATGCATGTTGGAGGCTCTGTTTGGGCATTGGAGTGGTGTCCCAGAGTTCATGGAAATCCAGATGCTCAGGCAAAATGTGAGGTGATTATGTCATATTTTCTATTTTTCATACTTAATAGAAATGAAAACCTTGTGGGTTTTCATTGTTGTGAGCCTTTACTGTTGTGCAGTTTCTTGCTGTGGCTACCCATCCGCCTCAGTCATATAGTCACAAGATAGGTGTTCGACTTTCAGGCAGGGGCATTATTCAGATATGGTGCATTATAAATGCTACATGCGAGAACGATAACGCCCATATACCAGGGAAGAAGACAGGAAAGTCTCAAAAGAAACCATCCGTTGAATCTAATACTAAAGGAGAACCTAAAAAGCCAAGAGGCAGGCCCAGAAAGCATCCAATAGAGATAACAGAGCCTAAGAAGACGAGAGGAAGACCTAAAAGGAAGAGTACGGCTGACCTTCCCGTCGAGCTTGATGGTGACGTTTTATACGTTGAAGCTTTGTCTGTTCGGTATCCGGAAGAGCCAGATGCTCCCGCAACTCCTCTGCCGGTAACTGAAACTAAAACCAACAATGAAAGTTCAGAACAAGTGTTGTCTTCAGCAAATGCAAATATCAAACTTCCCGTACGGAGGAGACAAAAAAAACAACGTGCTGAAGAAGCTTGCAAACCCGTCTTGTTAGAAGATAGTGAAGCTGTTGGAAACGTACTAGGAAAAGTATCCTCAGATATCTCTGAAGACATGGCTCTTCCAAGGGTAGTCTTATGCCTTGCTCACAATGGAAAAGTTGCTTGGGATATGAAATGGCGTCCCCCATCTGCAGATGATTCTCTTAATAAACATAGAATGGGGTATTTAGCTGTCTTGCTTGGGAATGGATCTCTGGAAGTGTAAGTCAGCTCCTTCTCTTTCTTCATTTATCCTCCTAATTCATTTTCTCTCTCCGCAATGCCGCCTATTCTTTGTTTTCAATGGCAGGGATTGAGATATTGCTTTTCATTTGCCATGTGAATGTAGATTGTAATCATATATACCTTTAACTAGGCTGCATGCACTATGCGAAATGATGAACAACTTTATGCAGGTGGGATGTGCCAATGCCTAAGGCAATATCAGCTCTATATTTGTCTTCAAAGAAAGAAGCGACTGATCCTCGTTTTGTAAAACTGGCTCCCGTTTTCAAATGTTCAAACTTGAAGTGTGGTGACTCACAGAGGTTAGTTAGTAGATGTCTTATGTTTTCAGAGTTGCGCACATAAAGCATATAATTGATTCTTGCTCATCTATTATGGTACAGTATTCCTTTGACAGTTGAATGGTCGAGTTTTGGGAACCCTGACTTCTTACTCGCTGGTTGCCACGATGGCACGGTAACAACTATTACATTTTTTTCTATCTCTACATGTATTGAGAATAAGAATTGCACTGCTTATTTGCTTTGGCTCTGTATTTTTTTGTTCTCTCTGCATCAGGTTTCCCTCTGGAAGTTTTCTATAACTAAATCTTCAGAAGGTATTACAACTTGACATGTTTTTTTCCCTATGCCTGATAGTTTTTTTTCACATTGTGGCTAGAGAGAGTGATCTGTTGTTTCACATTTGCTTTTCAATTTTTTTTTTTTGAGTGCAGAAACAAGACCTTTGCTTTTCTTCAGCGCAGATACATCTCCTATAAGGGCAGTTGCATGGGCGCCTTGTGAAAGGTCAGTGACATGAAATCACAACCATAAGATCAGTTATTCTCTTTTTCTGTTTTTGCTTTCATTCAGTTGGAGACTTGAGTGGGCATATATAATTCTAAGGGGACATAATCGAAGTAATTTCTTAAAAAAATTGCAGTGATCAGGAAAGTGCAAACGTAGTAGCTACTGCTGGACATGGAGGTTTGAAGTTTTGGGACTTACGGTACACTTCATATATATCATCTGCATACAATCACTTTTCTTTAAGTTTCAATGTTGATTTTTAATATTTATTTTGCGTTACCACACATAACTTATTACTTGCTTCCTATGTTTTTTTCTGTAGTGATCCATTCCGTCCTCTATGGGATTTGCATCCCGTACCAAGGCTTATTTACAGCCTCGACTGGTTACAAGACCCAAAGTACTAATCGTTTCTCTTTGTTCAGTTGATTACAGTCTTTAAAGATCAATCATTTGAAACTTGGTTTTTCAAATTTCATCTGCAGATGTGTCTTATTGTCCTTTGACGATGGAACAATGAGAATCCTAAGCTTGGTGAAGATTGCCTATGATGTTCCCGCAACCGGAAGGCCGTATCCTAACACAAAACAGCAAGGGTTAAGCGTTTATAACTGTTCATCTTATCCCATCTGGAGTATTCAAGTATCACGACTAACAGGTTAATGTTTTTCATGTATTGTGCTCAAAGCCTCAAATCCAGTTGTACAAAGTCACCTCAAGAACTTCTTAGTCCACATATCACTGACATTATGTTTTAACTTCATCAGGCATGGCTGCTTATTGCACTGCAGATGGGTCCGTTTCTCATTTCCAGGTTTGTTTATAAAGTCGTCAACTTCTCACTGCACCTCTCCCGTTGTGTATTTTCTAAAGATTTCTTCTTTTGTCTTGGTTGGGCTTTACAGCTTACGACCAAAGCAGTGGAAAAAGACTCGAGGAATCGAACACCTCACTTCCTCTGTGGACGACTAACAATGAACGATTCCACCTTTATAGTGCATAGTCCAGTGCCCAACGTACCAATCATCTTGAAGAAAGTAGTTAGTGAGACCGGTGAAAAACAAAGATGCCTTGGAAGTCTCTTGAACGAATCTCCGAACCGACACACATCTTCAGTTTCAGATCTTCAGCCTCTAGGTCAATGTTTATATCTCATGAGCACCTTTAGACCGTATCTTGGACTGGTTTGGGTTTGTACCATTGAAACTAACTTTAATTTTCATTTCTACAGCTTTTGAACAAGATGAGGAACCGGAGTTAGAGTCTGAAACCGAGGGAACTAACAACAAAGCATCAAAATCAAAATCAAAATCAAAGGCTAAAAAGGGAAAGAGCAGCATAATAGAGGAGGACGAGAACAGAGGAGCACTTGTTTGTGTTAATGAAGATGAAGGAAGAAGAAAGGAAGCAAGCAACAGTAGCAGCGGAGTGAAAGCAGAAAGGTTGCCACCTAAAATGGTGGCGATGCATCGAGTGCGGTGGAATATGAACAAAGGAAGCGAGAGATGGTTGTGTTATGGTGGAGCTGCTGGGATCGTTAGGTGTCAAGAGATTGCTTCATTTGGTTCGGTCGGTAAACAAAAGTGGAGATGAATGTAGTCCCATGCAGAACAAGATCTTGGATGCTTTTTAATATCTTATTCATTTAGTCACAAATTAATAATATATGGAAACTGTTTCACTCCATAATCTCTTATTGACTCTGTCGTAAAAACAAGGAACAAAGACCTGAAAACATTTTCTAGAAACTGATCGTAACTGTAACTTCCTTTGAGAAGCAAACAGAATCTTACAATGGTCCAACATTTTGTAAAAAAAACAAAACTCTTGAAAACATTACTAATCCTGGATGAGTATAATAATAATGATAATAATCTAATTTTGTTTGTTGGATCATCAGTATGACTTTGGTGTTTAATCAAGAAAAGCCGAAACAATTTGAAAATGTCTCGGACAAAAACAAAGGGATCCATGATTCATGAAGTACCTTTAGTGGTCCAACTGGTAAAGATGATGATCAATCTATATATTGTAAGGTTGTCATACTTGCATCCGACATTGACGGCCATGAAGGTTCTTGAGCTTAGTGAGTTCTTTCCTTCTCTTTCTAGCTTCCGCGGCTGCCAAAGAGCCTTGCTTCTTTCCCGGTAGAGACATCAAAACATGGTGGCCAGGCGTGACTCCATTAGGTGAGTCAGAAACATCTTCATGCTTGAAACTAAAAGCTTGTTGCGTTGTTACAGGAACACCATCTCCTTCTGAAAGAACTTCGGTTGCAGACTCATTAAGATCATACAAAGGTCTGGTTTCGGTTGAACCAGAGTCCTCTTCTTTGATGCTTGTTGGCAACTGAGACCGCAGAGTTTTTGTGACCTCAACTGGTTTTGCAGAAGAATCATCGATATGGTGCCCGTTTGAAGAAACAACTCTTTGCTGATCTTCAAACGCAAAGGGGACACCATTGCTCTGATCAGGAGCAGGGAGAAACCAAGGGCATGGCACGACGTAAAAATGAGTTTTTTGCCCATTATCATCTCCAGGATTTCCATTCTCCTGCGTGGTCATAGTTTTAGCAGAGGCTCCTCCTCCAGAGGTGGAGAATGGTGTTGTAAAACCGCTTTGGCTTTCGAGTGGCGAGACCCCCATTGGATTTGATGGTTGAGTAACATGAGGCCAGCAAAAAAGCTGGTAAGGATTCTGGTTGTAGAAGTAAAAGGGAGTAGATGATGTAGACATCTCAACTTGTGATGCCTTGAGGGACTCTTCAGGTTCTTTTGTCTCAGGTTTTACCGACTTCGAAATCTGTAAAAGAAAAACAGATGTCACATGAGATATAGCACTGCGAGCAATAGTGTTACTGATACTGATATGGTGTTTGATAGAATAGTGTGACTGACCTGTTCTTTTAAGTGCTTGTTAATCGTCTCCAAAGACTGAAACTCTTTCATGGCCCAATCTTTTTCCTGCCAGAAGAAATGTCCTTAGCTATTATTATAACAACGGTCTCCCAAGTTTACAACTGTTAGCTAGAATTGTACATAGTACATACCCTTCTCAGATTCTCATTCTCATATGTTAGATCAGCTGCTTTTTTACTCAACTCCTCGCACATTGCCTGTATAAATATGCGAAATTATATACTTAACAATAGTTTTTTTATGCGGCTAATCTGCCAAACATAGACCTTAATGATTATAGGTCCAAAACAAGTAAAGCATAAACCAAACCTCAGTCTAGAGGGTGTTGCGTTAACTAACTATACCTGTCTACGTCGAATTGTCTGCCTAGCGGATTCTCTGTTAGCTAGTATTCTTCTGATTCTACGTTCTTCTCTTTCAGCCTAAAAGAGAAGTAGAGCATCCATCGTAAGTTACCCAAAAGTAGAGTCACAACAAAAGAGAAAACTTGTTATAACAATAGTAGTTTTTTACCTCACTTAAATTCTGCCTTGATCGGCCACAGCCACTTGGCCTATTGCACCTTAGTGTCGAAGCAAGATTTGGTTTAGGTGTTGTTTCACCATTCACTTCAGTTTTAACCGGAACTTCAGTAACTTCTCTACTAATCGGTTCAACTTCTTCTTCTTCTTCTTCTTCTTTCACTGCTCGTTCCTGTTACAAAGAAACATACCTCTTAACTTTTTGTTTGTTTTTTTCGTGAAACATATCTATTTCCAGCAAATTCATCAAATTGGTTTCCCACTTATAACTTAAATTGGTAAAACGACCAAACAGCTTTTTCAGACATAAAAAAAAACTTCTAGACGATGACATCAGTAATAAGTATAAACAAGTGCTAGATTACGACAGAAACTAAACTGTATCAAGTTCTGTAATAACAAAACTCAGTTACACTATTTTTTTCCTAGACTCATTCGAAATCTCGATTATTTGGATCTAAATACAGCAGCAAAAACGGAAATAAATAAATAAAAAACAGTAATAAGAATATGGGAAAGCGAAGAGACGAGAGACTTCAGCTAGATCCGGAGTAGGTAACGTTTCAGAGTCAGCCGGAGGAGACTCGGTCTTGACTCGTTTCCTAACTCGTTTCCCTTTGCTTCCCCAACTGGCGGCGGATTCAAAAACCTGCTCTCGCATTACTGCAAGCTGCGCCAAATCCGCTAATGCCTCTGCCGCCTCCAGCTCCGTCATGTTCGCCGCCGCATCTTCACCAGACGACGAGGTAGAACAACAGCTCGATATAGGCTCCAACTCCATCAAGCAAAAACAAAAGATTTTGAACCAAAAAAAAAAAAACGTAGCAGAAGAACAAAAAAAGAGGAAGGGAGAGAGAGAGACTGTGTAACTCCTCAAGAGGGGAGAAAGAGGGAAATGCTAGAGGAGCCCACCGATTGTAAGAATTCGACACGTGTCATGCCAACTCATCGTCTACAATTGGTGCTTAACAATAGCACCATGTATCTGTGCCCGCCACGTGGCTTATTGCACCAAGTCAGCAATGGCGGCACGTGCCGACTGAGTCGTGCGTGCGAAGCCGAGATTTGGGACCGCCGCTTATCTCTTCACAACTCTGGGAGAGTAGGCGCAGAGTTTAAGGTGAAGGTCGGTTTGATTAGCTCAGATTTTGCCACGTGTTATGCTTTTATTGGGTCTTTACGTGGCGATCTCTGAGCCATGAGATCAAGTGGTTGATAACTGGTGTGCATCTTACGGTTGAGCTTTTGGTGCGTCCACCAACACACAATCATTTTGGTTTTCTAGACCTTGTTGGTGAAGAATATATAAATGGGCTGCGTTACGTTATTAATGAGCCGTTGAGTTATAACAATTGGTCCATCATGTGGAGCAAACTCACCAATGAGTAATATATTGACGCATCATGGACTAGTTTTTTTCTTTTTCTTTTTAGAATAATCAACCCGAACAGTTCTGTATGATGTTTAGTTCCGTATCATGTTTGATATCTATTATGCTTTGTCTTATTTCGATATTGTATCTTTTCATTTCATTTTTAGAAACTTTAACAGTGAGGTTGATTCTGTGACAAAATTAACTCTTGCTTCCTTAGTTGTAAGCTCCAACAATGGAGTATAAACCTTTCTTCATGAATGCAATGTTGTTTGACCAAAAAAAAATCATCATGGATCAGGTTATTTACGATAATGATTAGAGGGATAATCAAGGAGCTCATGCATTATCTCTAAAGACATTCGGTTTTACATATTCATGGATTGCAGATTAGATTAAAAAATCAATTACAGATAGGTCGAGCTTTTTCGGTATATAAGACACAAAACCTTAAGCACTCCTTCGTTTAGAAATGTATTCCCATTTCCCTACAAAAAAATAAAAATAAACGAAGTTTATATAGAGTGATTATGGAAGTTAATCATGTTTAGCAATTAACATAGGAGACATATATTTATCAGTTTATTATGATGTGATGTCACTCTGCTAAGAAAATGAGAAGTACGGTATAGCAAAACAGACTTGCTCATTTCAATTAATCTAACGTAACAATAAAAACAAAGATTTAAAGAATGGTAAACATACTTGGCTTTATCACCGAACCATCCGTAAACAGACTTTGCGGTGGAAGATACGGTTTCGACGGCATCTTTGCCGCCATGTTCATTGAAAGCATTGGTGACGCTTGTCAAGGCTGAGTCTATCCTCTGCCCAACCGTCGTCGTCGGCTGTTCCTCCTCGGCTACCACCGAGTTTATCGAAACAAGTAGCATCACGGACAACACCACAGCCACCCATACCCATGTTTTTGCCATCTATCTACGACAAACTTCTTTTTCCTTTCTTTAAATATTCAGAAGAAATGAATGGCTTTGAAAACTTGAAGTAATAATCAGATAATTTTAAGCTGTGTAACTATTTTCACGTGTTGTTCTTCTTTTGTTGGGTGGTAAATTTAAATGGACCTTACTTATATATGCCACGGATAAAAACGATAGTTTTGTTATGTTTTGTTTTAAGGTGTAACGATCAACCGTTAACGGCGGTACACCAAAAATAGTAAGGTGGCTTTCGTTTCATGCGAGTTCCAAATTAAGCAACAGGTTTATGGTTTTTTTTTTGTATTTGTGTTTTGGTACATATCTCTCGTCTGCTCTCATTTGAACGACTATTCTTTTTTTTTTGGACAAAAGACTATTCTATTTATTTATTTTTCTAATTGATAAGATATTCTTTTAGAAATTCACGATGTTCTAAGATTGAAATATTATGGAGAGAAAACTATACGATGGTGATCTAGTGGTAAGAATATGAATTCATTTCACTACATTTTATAATGTGACTATGCAAATATATATGAACCTATTAATAATGATTTATTTGGATATTCAAAAAATGATGCATCAGTAGATTGCACCTTAGAAATTAATTAGTCTAGTTTTTTTTATAGATTTTGGATATCACAGATTAATCAAAACAAAATAATGGAGAGACTAGTCGAACTTATATATGAATCATAGTTAATTATATTAAAAAAAAGAATCATAGTCGATCAAATATCATGAACAGTGATCGAAGAATGAATATTTGTAAATAAACTATTTACATTCAATTTTATTTTTTAAAATTTATGAATATACTATTTACAGTGCAGTTATCTTTATTCATGTGGAAATTTAGTTTTGCTTATCTCTAAATGCATGTTTTTGAATCTCCCTTTATGAAATGTCAATGAATATTGTAATTTCATTTTTTTTTTGTAACTTATATTGTAATTTCATTTACATGATGTCATTTATACATATCCAGTGAAACTGTCTACGGTATCCTATCACTCAAATCTTGCATCTCATCAGTTCTTCGACCAATAGTACACAACATGTTTTACTACGTGGAAAAAAATGGAACGATTCTCGTTTAAACTTAGTTTATATTGATAACCAAAACCATCGAATATCAAACACACAAAAGCTGGCAAAAGGTACTTTAATCAATCAATAAAAACAAAACCACAATAGCTTCAGGATTCGACTCATTTGATGTGAAAATAAGATTAAACAAAAAAAAATAATTAAGTAGCACAATGAAATGGAAAGGCTACAGTACTGATCAACGATCATTCAGTACTCTGAATCTTTACATAGTAATTGACTCATATCAATGTAATTGACTTCACTGGATCCTCATATTCTTCATTGACCTGTCCAAAAAAGACTAGAGTTATTAATATAATTTGAGGATTTGTTTAGTGAAAGCTTTTTTTTATCACCGACCAGTGCAAAGTTAGAATCACTTTTCCATATTAAAAATATACAATACCCTATATTGTTATATATGTTCATATACAACTATTATAAAACTAGATACATGCATTGCATATTATCATACTTTTCTAATATTCAAAATGGAGGAGGACAATGTGCATGTGATGATGTACTAGATGGATTAGATTTCATGTGATGTGACTCCTTCTCTATTTGAAAATACAGGGATGGTGCGTGTGGCTGCATGTTTATTATTAATAATTATTTTAGCATTCGTTGTACAATTACATGATCCAACGTTAATAATATACTTCGACCACAAAAACTAATTCATATTAGTCAAAAACCGTTGAATTTTAAAACAATTTTCAAAAAAACATATTTACTATTTTATCAACAGACGAATGTACGTAGATTCTAAAGATTTGGTCTTAGCCACAATAAAATTAACGACCACAAATTCTAAAAGATCTGTTCTAAAACGACAAGAAGACTTTACCGCAAATCAAAATCATTGATGCCTCTTGATTTACTTCCAACGTCTACGGTCTTGTATTTAGGCAAAGGGACTAAGTCATGTTCGATGTTATTGAGATCTTCAACGAGAATGTCATAGTGACGTTTGACTTCCTCTGCCGATTTACTTCCGACGGCTTCGGCTACGTTTTGCCAACGGTCGGGAGTGTCTTTATCGTAAACGGCTAAAGCCCTCTCGAACATCTTATTTTGTTTAGACGTCCAAGACGAGCTCATAGAACTTGAGGCCATTTTTGTACTATGAACTTCCTTTAGGGGAAATTTTTTGAGATATATGTTTGGTAAACGATTTAAGTGAGAAAAGGATTTGATGCTAAGTTATGAATACAAACGAATGCCAAGATAGGCTCCTTATATGGAGGAAAAGAAAGTTGAGAGATTCCGCAAGTGGTAGTATTTATCCTTTTTCAGGTTATATATAAAAAAAGTATAATGTTCTTTAAAAAAAAGAGTATAATGTTCTTATGGGTCTACGTTTTTGGGGTCTATATACATGTTTCTTGGGGAGAACATTATGGAGAAATCAATCGTTCGTATATAATAGTGTTCTACTAATAAGTTTTGAATGTAGCAGTAGATATACTACATTTACAAAATATTCAAAAATTACTCCTCATATTACTTAAATGATTATATCATTCACAATATGTTTTTTTTTTAATAGAGCTAGAAAATCAATTTATCTGCATATAACTATTCATCAAAACTTCATTTATATGTTAAACTTTTTCATTTAACATTCTATGATCTGTTGAACTCTATGGTGTTAGAGCATTTCTAATGGTATTCTATTGAATATATAAAATAGAGTTTTAGAGTAAAAAATGCTTCAAATATATTATATTTTCCATTAATTTATAATATAGTAAAAATGCGTTTAATTTCATTTATTTTTTGTCCATCTCTATTTTCTATTATTCATAAAGTATCATTAGAGTATAACTCAACTTATTATAGGTAGAGTTATTATATTTTAAAGAAAAAATAAAGTGAAATATTGGAAGACTGAACAAGTAAGAACCCATCCTGAAATCTGTACTGAACAACTATCGTTGAAAAATATTACAGTGGTATTCAGAGAAAGGGAAGACTGAACAAGTAAGAGCCCATCCTGTAGTTGTACTCCAATGAATCAGATTCACCTTAGCTATAATGTAACAAAAGAATGTGCTGAACTGCTGATTCCATGAATTATAATATCTCTTCTTTTTATAAGTTTAATTATAATATCATTTTCACATTATAAAATGGTTAATACAATGTTTGATGTGAAAAGAAAACGAAAAACGGTTTGATGCACGAATTCTGAAGATTGAATTAGGGATTCAATATGTCATCTCATGTACCAAAGTTCATGGAGAGTTCTGATAGCTTTTATACTTTTTATCATCGAGTATATATTTTATACAAATGATTATTTGAAAGGAGATGGATCGATACGATCTTGGGCACTCACTTTGAATCTAATAACTTATCTCGTGTGATGGATGAAACCAAATTTGGACGACAACCTTTTTAATAAGAGCCACTTATCATTTGCTGAAAAATAAATAATACCAAAAGGGATATTATCATCTCCTTTGGGGATAAAATTCCCATATCCCTATCTCTGCATTGATTCTTATCATAGTTGTACGTGTTTTTATCACTTTTTTATTTTATTGAAATGAATTTATCTTAATAATATCATATATATATATATATATATATATATATATATATATTTATTTTATGTACAGAAAATACAAGTAAGGTTGTCCTTTAATATGTAAGAATTATTGATCATTCTTCAGTCAAAAAAAAAGATAAAGAATTATTGATCATTGTTAACGTAAGAAAATGTTATATTCTGGTGCAAAGCCGGTTTTTAATGAGCTGAAACTACTATCATGGTTTTAAATCCGACACCATAGACTTAATTAACAACTTTTAAAGATTATCGGGTTACTGAGTCAATAATGGATGAACCACATATTAATAAATTAATTAATTTTATTATATAATAATATATCAGCTATTAAAAAATATAAGAGATATTTCATATTTTACAAATATTTAGAAAATACTTAATTTTAGTTTTCTTTAATTTCATTTTTATTTCACATATAAAATATCAAAAATAAGTTAGACTACATAACAATTTTTGTAACAATTTAAGAGTTATAACATATAATAAAAATAAATCAAGAGTTAAAACTCTTGAGTATCTAATGTGAATAACAAAATTAAACTTTAAATATAAAATAAAAAAGTAAAACATTTAATTGTAATAGACTGTCAACAATAAAAGTAAATTAATAATGAATTACATCAAAAAAAAATAATAATGAATTACATCAACTAATTTTGGTTCTTTCGATTATTGTTCATTTCATTTTTTTAGGTGCTATACTGTAATTTTCATCAGAATCTAAAAATCACAAAAATAATACTTTATAAATATTATATATGATAAAATCAGAAACTTCAATCAAAATTTTAAAATTTATTATTAATATTTTAGGTTTAACACTTTATCATCTTTGGAATATTCTTCAGTAAAAACATTTTCTAATTCATTAGAATCAAGGTTGACATGTTTTTCTTCAACAATTCAAAACTCTATTTTGTTAAGAGATATTTACAATTTACACGATCATATACTCTTTTTATTTTTGAACAACTAAAACTGTAAGTTCTAATAATTTTTTTTAAAGTAAAAAATACGTATTAATTCAATTAGTAGTTATGTTTCAAATTTTAACAAATTTTTATGTATTTTATCAAGTTTTAAAATAATAGTTTTAAAAAAAAAACTAAAACTGGATTGTATATCAGGTTACCGAATTTACTGGTTCGACTGCAGATCCGGATCGAGTTTCAGCCTCCAAAACCATTAAAAGGCGTAATCGCTCACCGTGGGGTTTCGAACTCCCAACCACAAAGGTTTTAGTAGACTACAGGGTCGAAACAGAAAAAAGTAGATGCATTAGATGATATGAGTATTTATGATAAAATTGAAGGTTCTTTATGAAAATTATCAACTAAAGAGTAGAGAACGGCAAGGCAACCCTAATTCGAGAGTTCCATCTCTGTGATCTTGACCTCCTTTTCCCCACTCGATATTTTAGCTAGGGCTTAGGGTTTTACCCAGATTTTCCGATCGACCTTCATCTCTGTTGAAAACCCATCGGAGAAGATGAAATCTCTCCTTCTCTCTCGACAAGCGATCCGTCGTATTTCACTATCATCTTCAAAAACCCCACCTTTCTGCAGAAACTTCTCCGCCGTCACACCGTCCATTTCCCACTCCGATCGTCATCTGATCAGCTCTGACGAACCAATCCATAGACCCATTTCATCATCTTTCATTCGCCATTTCCACTGTACACGCGAGTCCCGCCTCAGCGACTCGAGCGCCTCCCAGATTCACGAGGAGGAAGACGACGACGACGACGAAGAAGATGGAACCACGAACGAGTTCCTCTCACGATTCGTTTGGATAATGCGTGGGAAAGTCTCGGAAGCTTACCCAGACTCCGACAAGAAGATGGTCGACGGCATGCTCTTGCTCATCGTCGAGAAAGTTGTGGAGGAGATCGAGAGAGGCGGGTTCAACAAGGTCGGATCAGCTCCGCCTTCTTCGCCGTCGTCGGAGTTCAGCGACGATCTTTGGGCTACTATATGGGAAGTTAGTAACACAGTGTTGAAAGATATGGAGAAAGAGAGGAAGAAGGAGAAGATGAAGAAGTACGTTCAGTCTCCCGAAGTGATGGAGATGTGTAGGTTTGCTGGAGAGATTGGGATTCGTGGGGATTTGCTTAGGGAACTTAGGTTCAAATGGGCACGAGAGAAGATGGAAGAAGCTGAGTTTTACGAGAGCTTAGAGCAGATGCGTGATTTGGACAGTTCAATTCGAGAATCTGAAACAGTGGCTGCTGAGGAAGAAGAAGAAGAAGAAAAAGGAGGAGGAGAAGACTCTGTTGCCTCTGATGTAACTCAACCTCGGAGTATCTCTCTTCCTAAACGTAAGGGGAAGTTCAAGTACAAGATCTACGGGCTTGAGTTGTCTGATCCGAAATGGGGTGAAGTAGCTGATAAGATACACGAAGCTGAGGAGGAAGCTGATTGGAGAGAGCCCAAACCTGTAACTGGAAAATGCAAATTGGTTATGGAGAAGCTTGAGTCTTTGGAGGAAAAGGATGATCCTTCAGGTTTGCTTGCTGAATGGGTTGAGTTATTGGAGCCTCAACGTGTTGACTGGATTGCTCTACTTGATCAGTTGCGTGAAGCAAACACTAATGCATACTTAAAGGTTAAACCTTTGTCCTACTTCTATAGTGTTGGTTCTTCACTGATATCAAAGTAGATTGTTTGACTTGAGCAGTTAATATAGTCATGGTTAATTTCTGGCTTAGTAAGTCCTGTGATTTAATTTATTTAGTTCTTTTAATAGGATCGTGTTTGTTGGGTTGTTTCTTATATCAAGATGAATGGTACTTGAGGAGTATGCTTAAGTCTATCTCACTTACCTTTGGAAGATGAGTAGTCATTGTTGTGTGTGTAAATCATTTTGTTACTGGTTTTGATGTTTCAACAGGTGGCAGAACTTGTCCTGGGTGACAAATCGTTCAGGGCAAGCATCTCAGACTACTCAAAGCTCATACATTTCCATGCCAAAGAGAACCACACGGAAGATGTTGAGAGGATTCTAAAGAAAATGTCTCAAAACGGGATCTTTCCAGACATTTCAATCGCCACTACATTGATTCATATGTACAGCAAATCAGGCAACCTTGAGCGAGCAACCGAGGCATTCGAAAGCTTGAAGAGCTATGGTTTACGTCCAGACAATAAGATCTACACATCCATGATCATGGGCTATGTAAACGCTGGCAAGCCTAAACTAGGTGAGAGGTTGATGAGAGACATGGAAGCAAGAGACATGAAGTGTTCAGATGAAGTTTACATGGCTATGCTTGGAGCTTTTGCACAAATGGGAGACGCTGATGGAGCTGCTGGGACTTTTAACTTAATGCAGCTTGATTTGAAGGATACAAACTGTTCCGAAGCTTATAGCCTACTTGTGGAAGCATACGGGAGAGCAGGGAAAGCGGATAAAGCCAAACTCAACTTTGATCAAATGAGAACGCGTGGGTTCAAACCAGATGATAAGTGCATTGCTAATATGATCCGAGCTTATAAGAGAGAGAACTCTTTGGATAAAGCGCTGAGACTTTTGTTGCAGCTTGAGAAAGACGGGATTGAACTCGGTGTGATCACTTACACAGTTCTTGTTGATTGGATGGCTAATCTCGGGCTTATCGAGGAAGCAGAGCAGCTTCTGGTTAAGATCTCTCAGCTAGGAGAAGCCCCACCGTTTGAGCTCCAGGTGAGCTTGTGCTATATGTACTCTACTGCCAGGAACGAGAAGAAGACTCTGCAAGCTCTTGGGGTTTTGGAAGCTAAGAAAGATCAGATGGGACCTAACGAGTTTGAGAAAGTGATAACTGGATTGAAAATGGGTGGGTTCGAGAAAGATGCGAGAAGGATGTTTAAGCATATGGAAGCTCGGAAGTTTCTGCCTTCAGATAGACTGAAGATCGATATGGGGGCATCACCATCGTTTGGGTCCGGATTTAGTAGCAAATTGAGACGATAGATGTCTCAAGTGAAAGGAACTTTTGAAGCTTTCATCATTCCAGAGTTTAAATGTTGTGAGTGAACTCACATTTCAGAGTTTATGTTTCCTCCATTGATTTTATAAACTGTTGTAGCTGTGTTCTGTAATAATAATCTTGGTCCTTTGGAATTTTGGAAATCTATTCACCTGCTTCATTTTGTGTCGTGATGTTTCTCTTGGTGAATCTTCCTGGTCCAACAAGTGCTTCAACGAGAGTTATTGTTTATGAATCTCAACTTTCTTTTTTGCATTGTCTATGTCTCTTCGTTTCTGCTTCTGATTCTTCTTCCGTATATACATATATACTTGGTTCGAGCTTCCAAGAATGTAATCAGTTTCATTTCATGCCGCTATAACCGGCCACACTGTGAAAACCGGTGTTTGTTTTAAACCGGAATCTCGAATTCAATAGCAGCTATTTCATTAGCTATTAGCCTATAGCTAACTTTTGTTTCAATCTCGAATTCTTATTTGACGTCTTCATCAACTTTGTAGAAAGCGAATATATAATTTCTTCCACCAAGTGGATAGTAGATAATTTTGAAAAATTCAAGGAGATGATAATGTCCATGTATGATGTGTCTGCCACGCATCGTACACGTGTCAGCTAATTCCCACTATTCTTTTAAGTCAGAAAACATTATTTTAAGTTTTTTTAAAAGGAGATCAAATAGTCTGTCACGGATTGAATTTT